>JAGVSN010000065.1:0-600000 GCA_022651745.1 Parapsyche elsis
AAACTTGAGGCCAGCGCGCAGTCGGTAGATGAAATCAAAGCCGCCCTGAAAGCCAAAAGAAATGAGCCTGCTCACCTCTCAAGACGGGCAACGCGATAGCCAGAGCGGTTTTGCCGCGTCCCTGCTGTCGCTGTTTGCCAGCTCGTCTACCTTGGTGTGCTGTGCGCTACCCGCCTTGCTGGTGGCATTGGGCGCTGGCGCGGCGCTGTCGGGCTTGGTCAGTGCTTTCCGCAATTGGTATGGCTGTCTGAACATAAAGTGGGCTTGTTCAGCTTTGCCGGTCTGATGCTGCTGGCCAGCTGCGCTTTGCAGTGGCATAACCGCACTGCGCCCTGCCCGCTGGATCCGGCGCTGCGCGGCTTTGCGAGCGAACCCGCGCCGCCAGCCGCCGGGTATGGGTTGCCAGCGTGCTGCTGTACCTGGTGGGGGGCTTGGTTTGCATTTGCCTTGCCATGGTGGATGGATTTATAATTAGCTACAAATACAGTAGCTTGTTGCGCATTATTTCACTGGGCAAAGCGGTTTCTTTGTTGTGTAATACCGCATGCCCAAAGCCCTACGCTACACCCTCGTTTCCATCCGCGACCTGATGGTCTCGTTTGGCCCGTTCATTGCGCTCGGGGTCATACTCTTGGCGCTGGCCTACTGGTGGCTTGATCCCAACCCACCCAAGACGGTTACTCTGGCGGCAGGCCCTGCGCAAAGCGCCTACGATGAGTTCAGCAAAAAAATACGTCAAAGACCTTAAGGCCAGTGGCATCGATGTGGTAGTGCTGCAAACCGAGGGATCCTCGGCCAACTTGCAACTCCTGCGTGAGGGGCAAAGCCGACGTTGGCTTTGTACAAGGCGGCACCGCTGAGCCTAACGCCGATGATGAAACCAAGCTGCAAACCCTGGGAAGCCTGTTTTAGAACCCATTTGGTTGTTCTACCGCGAAGACGCAGCGCAGCGCCTGCTCAAAGGCAGCCCCGACCAGCAGCAACTCACGTCTTTGACGCAGCTAGCAGGCTGGCGCGTGAACGTAATGGGCACGCAAGGCGGCGGCGTGCCCAACCTGATGAACCGCCTGCTGGAGAGCAACCGTGTAGACCCGAAAAGCATCAAGCTCTCCACCCTAGACCAAACCCCTGCCACCATGGCTTTGCTGTCCAGCGAAACTGACGCGATTGTGTTCGCCTCTGCGCCGGAGTCTTTGATGGTGCAAATGCTCTTGCAAACTCCCGGCATCAAGTTGATGGATTTTGTGCAGGCAGAGGCATATTCTCGCCGCTTTACTTTTTTGTCTCCCGCACTGCTACCGCGTGGCGTTGTGGATTTGTCAATCGACAGCCCACCGCAAGACGTGCGTTTGGCGGAACCTACCACCTCGCTGGTGGCCCGCAACGAAACCCACCCCGCACTGGTACAACTGTTTACCACCGCTGCGCACCACATCCACAACGGAGCGGGCTGGTTCAACAAGTCGCGCGAATACCCCAACGCCAAGCGCGATGAGTTGCCAATGGCCAAAGAAGCCGATCGGCAGCTCAAAAGTGGCCCGCCATTGTTGCAGCGCTACCTGTCTTTTGGATGGCGAACATGATCGAGCGGATGTGGGTGGCGTTGGGTATCATCATTGCGATATTGCTGCCCCTATCCCGCGTATTGCCCCACTGTACCAGTTCAGAGTGCGCTCACGCATCTTTAAATGGTATGCCCAACTGCGTGAGATAGAGCACCGCGAAAGCACCAACGTAGATGCAAACAAAGCCTTGGTCTCGGAGCTCAACGCCTTGGAAGGCCGGGTCGAGAAGATAAAGATTCCGCTGTCGTATGCCAACGAGCTGTATGCACTGCGGAATAACATCCACTTGGTGCGCAAAAAAAAGTTGCTGCGCGCCTGAGTTTTCCTAGCCCGTCATTGCGCCTGAGGCGCAATAGAATTGCGCAGCGCCGTTTGCGCCACTGCGTTCAGGGGCGCCCACCACCACACTGTCTTGGGTAATGATGCGCAAGGTTTGCTTGGCCAGCATTTTGTCCAGTGCGCGGCGGGTCATGGATGTAGGGTTGCCCGCTGCGCCGGTAAACATAAACAGCGTGCCATGCGGACTAGCCCAGGTTAGCTGCGCGCGCACCCAACGATCGTTGCTTAGAAACTCTACCCAACTGCCCAAGGTGGGCGGTTCGATGATGAGCAGACCATCCAGGTCGTCGGGCACCTGCGGGTCGATTGAGGTGTATCGGCATTCGTACCCGTATCGGATTGTGAAGCGGGGCAGGCACTGGCTCGGCTTCTTTGTCGTCCAAAATCCTGAGTCCACCTCTTCTTGCGGTGCAAGCCACACCGCGTTGTCACCGCGCATGGCAGGCTGCACTGCCGCCTGTGGCGATGCAGCGCCAGGTGACTGCTCTGCACCGCTTACGCCTGGCCCTGGGTGTTCAGCGGCTTTGGACTTGACTGCGCGGGACGGCAAGCCGGCTTTGAGGGCAGCCTCATGCACCTGCATAAGTTGGGTGAACAAAGCATCGCCTTCGTGCGCCGGGCTTCCGACCATCGCCAGCCCTTGGCGTATGGTCGTGAGCAATCTGGGAATCAAACGCACCAGGCGCTGTTTGTTCCTGGATGCTTGCTCGGGCACCACGCTCCACAACAGCTCGGCCACGATGTCCAGGTAGTCTTGCGCCGCTTGCAGCTGCGCTGAGTTCAGCCGTGCCTGGGCCAGCACCCGCCCACGGGCCCGCTACAAACTGTTTGACGAAAATTGGTGCCAAGCGCGCATCATCACGGCGGGTTAACTCCAGTGCAATTTTGTCAGCCAACAAATTTCGCTGTTCGGCTTGCAGCAGCGCCTGCATGGTCTGCTCGCTTTGCAGCTGCGCGGCAGACTTTGCTGCGACCAGGCCAGGGTAATGGTTTGCCAGGCGCGCACAAAGGCTGCGCATCCGGCATGGCATCGGGCTGTAGCTGCGCGCTGGCGACGAGGACGGGATCAAAGAAGTTGTTAAAACCCTCTGCCCTTTCGTCGGCAAAACCCAAGCTGCGCGCCGTCACTTCGTCCAGCAGCTGGCGCGCGGGGTGGCGCGTATCGCTTAAAAAAACTCACATCGACCTTGGCCAGTGCCAACAACGCATTCTCCAAACTGCCCACCCAGTTGCGCACACCTTGCAGCAAGCGTTGGTCGTCGCACAGGTTCTCCACCATCATGCGCACCACGTCTTGCGCCACCGCTTTGTGGGCCCCATCACCCTGCTGGTCACCCTGCTCATCACCGGCCTCATCACCAGGCTCTTCATACACCGACAAAGCGTTAGCCCGTGAGGTGTGCAGCTCGGAGTCTTCGCCTTGGCGGGTGCTGGGTGCAGCTTGACGCGGGCGCCCAGAACCTGCGCCTAACTGCTGCACCAGCGCATCCAAAGCCTGTAAATCATCTTCTATCTCATCGGCATCGGACGCCTGGTCAAAATAGTCGCCCCCCCCAACACTTGGCGCAGCTGATTGACCGTCAAACGCGAGCTGTCTACCCGTGCACTGCGTGGGCTATTGCCAGATGGGTTGTGGGCAGCAGCCCCCTGCATATCCACCACCTGAGGCACCTGCGCCTGACTGTCCCGCGCTACCGGCCATAGCGTAGCTTACCGACTGCACTTGCTGCGCGCGCAGAAAATCAGCCAGCGCTTGGTACAGCTTGCGCAGCTGCGCACCCAAAGACACGCCCAGGCTGTGCATCCACACCGCGCTGCTCGGGCGTGGACGGCGCGAGCGCCAATACCTGCGTCAACGCGGCGCCCACAATTTGCGGTCTGAAAGGGTTACGGTCGATCTGCACCGTGGTAAAGCCACGCGCAGCGCTGACCAAAGCGTCTAGCTCTCCCAGCTCGCGCTCACAACCCTGCGTGGCCGCTTGCTGCATGCGCGCCATATCGATCCGGCCTTGCACCTGCGCGTCGTCCATCAACTCCAGCTGGTCAAAGCGCAGTGGCGCAGCCGCCGCGGGTTTGTGCTGCGCAGCAGGCGCGCTATGCACGGCTTGGGCCATCGCCTGCCCCAGCACCTCTGGGAAGCGCTGTAGGAGCAGGTCTTTGTGGCGCAGCAAGGCATCGGCTGCTTCGCCCATGGCCATGCGCGCTGGCAGCTCTGTTTCTGCCGCCTGGCGGGCACGCAAGATCACGTCGGCTTTTTTTTGCACCAGCTCACCCAGCATCGGGCCGGACAAGGCACTTGCCTGGCGCAGGCACTGCGCAAAACTGCGTTGGCTGGTGGCAAAGCGTTATTGGAGGGTGTTGGGTTCATCTAGCCGCTGTGCTCAAGGATAGTGCCGGTACCACGCGCTTACTGGGTGTGCTATTTTTTGCTTGCATGCTCTGCGCAAGATAGTCTGCGCGAGATATGGTGGGCCGTGTGGGACTTGAACCTACGACCAAAGGATTATGAGTCCTCCTCTTCCCAGGCTAGGCTACAGAGGAGAAATCCCAGGCTACAGAGCTAAGCCGTTGATCTGATTCGAGATTCTAGCACTGTTGGGGCGCATTGAGGTGTGTTGAGGATTGCTCTGCCGTAGCCTATGCGTAGCCTAAAAAAAGCCTCGCGCGCTAAAGTGAGTCCATCAAAAGGATCACCATGGCTGAAAAACTCACTCAGACCCTCATCAAGGACCTGCCTCTGTCTACGGATGGCAAGCAAAGCATCGTCATGGATACCGTCACACCGGGCTTCGGCATCCGTGTGGGGAGCCAGTCCAAGACCTTCATCGTCGTCAAGCGCATGCCCCATGGGACACCCAAGAAAGTCACCCTTGGCAAGTACGGTTCACTGACCCTAGAGGCAGCTCGGAAGCTGGCTCAGGACTTCATCGCCCAACTGGCTCATGGAGTGGATGTGAACCAGCAAAAAAAGGCTGTGAAGACTGAGAAAAAGAGCGATTGTTGAAGAACAGAAAAGAAGAATCAAATGATAAGCAGACTCTTCAATGGTTGTTTGATGAGTACAAAAATGAACAACTCATCAAGAACAATGGCGGCTCTGAAGGCACCCTCTCATCAATGGGTGAATGTTTCAAGATGATGGGGGGCAAGACAATGCCAAACACTTATCTACAACGAGAAGAAAAAAGACATGGAGTGAAGGCAAACTTGTGAACTTGGAAAGTTGGCTTGACAGGCCTCTTCGCTCAATCACTACAAAAGGAATTCTTGAACGCTTTGAAGTGATGGAAATCACAAGGCCCAAAAGATTGATTGTTGGTGTTTTGAAACCAATGGGTAGAACCCATCAGATTGCATATAAGTTTGCAATGAGCTTTTGAATGGTTTATCCCAAGAAACTATCATCAAACCAACAAACAAGAAATGCTGGACAATCCATTCAAGATTTTAACAATCTACAAAGAAATGGAAAGCTGTTGGAGTCAGAACAAGAGTTGTTGACTTTACTGATGAAGAAGTCTTTGGCACATGGTGGAATGCCATTACAGATTATCGCAAGGTCAATGAAGTAGCTGCTGACTACATGCAATATTCAATCTTACAAGCTGGTCGTAGTATTGAAATGGTTAACATGACTTGGGACATGGTGAACCTTAAAAGAAGCAAGTGACTTATGAGAAGACAAAGAATGGTGATGACTACACCATGCCCCTCTCAAATATTGCTTTTGAAATCTTGGAAAGAAGAAAAGCCAACAATCCAAAGTCCAGCAACTGGGTCTGGGACTATCCTGAATCGAAGACAGGGCACATTCCCAAAGACACCAAACATCATTTTCATCAATTGAGTGAAGCAGGTGCTGTCTTTGTTAGTACTCATGATCTGAAAAGAACATGGGCAAGTGCAGTGTCATCATTGAACAATAACGGAGTCAAGTACGGGGATCGTGAAATTGACTACATCCTCAAACATGCTCGTAGTGATGTTGGAGTCCACTACTTCATCAAAAAATGAAATCTTGCTCAGAGAAGTATTGCAGGCTGTAGAGAACTTGTTTGTTGGCTTGGTAGCCAAACACAATGCCGTCAAAAAAGGAACCTGAGGAACTCACTGAGGCTTGAGTCTAGGTAATACGGTCCACTATCTCCAAGATCATGTCGCGGTCTTGTGCGGATAGTGGACTAATTTTTTGGGCAAGAATGATTGCCTGCTCTGTGCTTCTGTCAGAGCTAATCAATAGCAAGTCCTGAACAGGACATCCAAGAGCTTCAGCAACTTCTACAAGCCTTGGAATGCTAGGCATGATTGAACCCTCTCCATGCGAGAGATTGCTTCAATGCCAAGGTTGAGGGTAGCCCCAACTCTTCCTGCGTCATTGGTACAGCTTTTTTCTACGGTCGGCAATTGCTTTGCCAACCTTGACTGCCAATGCTGTTTCTCTGTCTTTGTCCATGTGCACCACCTAGACATAGATGGTCGCGTCTCTACTCATCGGGTAGAAGGACGAAACAGGATGATTCTCTACCCATTCCGCCTACACTGCGCTAAAGTTCGTGTAGCCATTCCTGGTGGAAGGGCATCAACCAAATGAGGAAGACATGGAAAGCAGTTTTAAAAAAAGGATATGAGAAGAATGTTCAGCCTGATGGTTCAGTTGAACTCACCTACAAGGCACAACGCATGAGTCCATCAATGATGGCTGGTGCTGGAATGTTGGCAATCTTGATTCTCTTTCCTGCTTCATGCGCTGTGACCTTACCAGTCGCCGCAATGTTCAATGATGCTCGGGAATCCTTGGGGCAAACATCAAAAGGTCTGTGGCTGACACTTGCCGTTATTTTGTACACCCTCATGCTCTACTTCTTGGTAAACACCAAAGCAACATTGGTTATCAAGCCCAATCAAGGACTTCTGTTCAAAGGTAAGCAGTTGCCTTTCTCAGACATTCAAAACGTTGGAACCATTGATCATCCCAATGCAAAGATTAAAGCAGGTGCTGCTTTTGTATATGCAGATAGTCACGGCACAAAGATTGAGGTGACAAAATTCATTTCCTCTCGCATTGGCAAAACCTTTGTTGAAGAAATCAAGGCAAGCTCTGGCCTTGAATGGAAATAGAGGTTAGCGAGATGAACTCAAATATAAAAAAAATCAAGACCAGCAATGAGGGCCATGTAGATCTTGGCTTTAAAGCTAAAGGTGGTCAGGTTGATCAAGAGTCATACATGCATGTATTAGCCATGATTCTCCTGTTACCAGTTTCATGCACTGTGTCAAGTCCGATTGCCCTGATGACATTTGACAGGGTTGCTAACAGAAACGAATTCCAAACCGGCTTTGCGATATTGTGGACTTTGCTGGCATTGATCATTTGGTTTGCAACCATCTATGCCTACAACCATAGACGAAAGAAGATAAATGGGAAGCTGCGAATAATCCCGAAGGTAAGTGTGTATGGAATCTTCAAACACCCCTTTGAACATGCTGAAGATTTCGTGGTTCGCTCGGACAACTCTTTAGGCTACTCAAGCGACATTCACTATGTGGCAGTCAAAACCAAACATGGCGATACTCACTTAACAAACTGCATGGCCGAAGAGCAAGCCAAAAGATTGTCAGTGAAATTAATAAGTACAGGTGAATTCATGAAAACACAATCTTATGTCAAGCATGGAACTCTGGTGACCGATCACTTGGCTCCTATCAATGCCACGATGTTCATTGCTACTGGCACCCTCCTCCCAATCATGGACTTTCTTCGTCCATATTTTCCCTACATCAACTATGTAGCGGGTGCGGTGGTTATGTTCTTCGTGGTGCTTATCATCATGAAGGTTCTCAAGGTGCCACCAAATCGTGTGATTCCTTCAAGCATGGTGTTCTGTGCTGGTGTCTGTGCAGTTGCCTTTTCAGTGGGTGCAGTAGCCTCTAGCAAGCATGCAAGTGCTGGTGGATTCATTGCTGCTAGTTCACCTGATGCCCGTGCACTTCAATCCAACATACTCAACCTTGAAAAGCAGACTCAGGCTATCAATGACAAGCTCACAGACATCCAAGCTGGCAAGTCCTCAAACCCAAGGGTAGAGCTTGCGAACATGGGAATTCAGTGGGACTTCTACAAGTTCTATGAAGCCACCAAACGCGGCGATGTGCTTGCGGTTGAACTGTTCTTGAAGGGTGGGATGCCTTCAACCTACAAGGTGGGTGACTCGTTCACTTCCTTGCCCAAAGTTGTGGTGGACAACAATCCACCCAATGCTGCAAAGCTCTTGGAGTTGTTCAAAGAATATGGTGTGGATCTCAATGACCAAAGCTTGTGTCTCGCACTGGAGCACCTGAAGCTCTGACACCTCCCAATCTCTATGCCTATGCAATGAGGGAGAAAAGCCCACTGGCTGAAAAGCTTGCAAGTCTGGGGGGTCAACACCACTGAATATTTTTCGTGGAAGGTAACCATGGACAAGGAAGACAAAGAAACCCAAAGCCTACTTGTATGGGATTCAATGAACCTGTGAAGGTTTGGCTTGAATTTCTCAATGGCAATTTTGGTTGTAAAAGAACAGATGGCAATAAAGCTCGCAAAGTCTTTGAATGAAATCTCTTTCAGTTCACGTTTGTGAATCAATAGAAGGATATGTTGAGTGAAAGCCATCTCAACAGACTGTGGATTTATTAAGTAGTCGTTTGCAATGTCTCTTGCTGCTGATTCCATGTCATTTGCTGCATTCATGATGTTCCTTTGTTGTTATTATGCAAATAAAATGAATTGCAATTGATTTAATATAGCGCGTTGATGTTGAATATCAATGTCCTTATGTTAAAATAATGATAACAAGAGGAGGCAACGATGTTTGATGATTATTTGGATAATATTTTTTCAGGCTTTAGTATTCAAGAATGCTTGGATGCCATCAATGATGAAACTACTGCCCTTGCAGGCTGGAACCAGTATGTAGAGCTTGTGGGTGGGGATGCCCCAGAATCCGACTACTGGAACGAAGGCACCAACGTTCATGCACAGTGGGACTACAAGCAGCTTTCCCAGCACTGTGAGACTCTCATGAGGGGTGATGATGGAAAACCTCTCACTGGATGAGCTACTGAAGGCTCTGGAGTGCGGTGAGCAAGTAATGGACTATGCTGACGAAGACACAAAGAATGTTTATCAAGCAGCAACTTCAAAGCAAGCTCATTGCAACTTTGACTGAGAAGAAAGAAAGCCGGTCAGTAAAAATATGATATTTAAACTTTTGGGATAAGAAAGCCAGCTAAATGCTGGCTTTTTTTCATTGAAGAAGGTCACTACCTTGGGATGATACTGGTCAATCTTGCCGTCTTCTAGTTGCCTGCTTACTTCATAAATGGCTCGTTTGCATAGCTCTCTAAGTTGATGCCTAAACCTTTCGCCATGGCTTCTGCTTTGGTCAACTGCTGAGGCTTGAAGTGTAGGAATACTGATCGCACTTGTTTTGGGTTGCCTGCTGTCCACTTTGGGCCTGAATACCCATCTAGGCCATACATGAAGTGAAGGCAAAACAAACATGCCCTTGAGTTGCCAATTTGAAAATGCTCAGCGATGGCTTGTAATTTGGCTGGGTTGTAGTCATCACTGGGTAAGAATGTAATTTGTCTAATACTGAAATCAATCATGGTCGTCTCCTTATCTAATTATTTTGGAAAGAAATGTTTGTGCTCTTGCGGACTTTGGATTAGCAAAGAAATCTTCAGTCTTCGCTTCTTCCACAATCTTTCCATCGGCCATGAAGACAACCCTGTTTGCTACTGCTTTGGCAAAGCTCATTTCATGGGTGACAACCACCAAAGTCATTTTCTTGTTTGTGGCTAGGTCGGTCATGATGTCCAAGATGTCTTGAACTGACTCAGGGTCTAGGGCACTGGTAGGCTCATCAAACAACATGTAGTCAGGCTCAGTAACCAATGCCCTAGCAATGGCTACACGCTGCTGCTGGCCACCTGAGAGCTGGCTTGGATACTTGTCTGCATGCTCTCTCATGCCAACGGCTGTGAGCTGGACTTTCGCCTTCAGAGTGGCATCTTCTCGGTCCGCACCATGTACATGCACCTGAGGAGCTACAAGGTTCTCCAGCACTGTCATGTTGGCGAACAGGGCGAAGTCCTGGAACACCATCCCTACTGCTTTGTGCAGGCTGACAGCTTCCATGTGGGTTGTGTCCATCTTCTCAAGAAAAATGTTTCCAGAATTGATGGCTTCCAAGCCGTTGATGGTCTTGATAAGGGTGGATTTTCCTGAGCCTGAAGGGCCACAAATTACCACTACTTCACCTTGCTTGATGGTGAGATTGATATTACTAAGAACTGGCTTGTCTCCATAGCTTTTGCTAACATTGTTTAACTGAATCATTTTTTCTTCCTTTCTTGTTGTTGTTTTCTCTCAGCACTGCACCATGCAATGTTTGATATTTTTGAACCAATACCTCTGTTTCTCTTTTTGATAGCTCAAGATCTTTGACTGCCTGAAGCACTGGGCTGATTCGTTCGTTGAATGTCAAAGTAGTCCATTCATCCATCACGATTGCCAAGTCTTCGGTAGAGAGCTTTGAAAGCTCAAGTGCTAGTAATGTTGGGTTCATATAGCACCTCTTTGTAACCTATTGGCAACTCTTTGAAGAGCTACACAGACCACCAAATAGACTGCACTTCCTGCCAATATCATTCCTGGCATGTTTCCTTGCATCTCGCCCATCTTGACCATTGATCCAAAGAAGTCCGTTAAACCTATGACATACACAAGTGCAGTGTCTTGGAAAAAGAATAATGGATTGAGTCAAGATAACTGGAAGACTGTTTTTGATGGCTTGAGGTATCAACACATGGCGATAGCTTTGAAGGGTTGAAAATCCATTTGACTTGCATGCTGCCATCTGATTTTTGGGAATGGCGTTGAAGCCAGAACGAAGAATCTCAGCGAAGTAAAGCAGCCTCAAACAAACTGAAGGCTATCAAGGCACATGCCATACGGATGTCACCATTAATGCCGAACAATGTTTTGACGATACCTGGTGCAACCAAATAGAAGCCAAAGATGATGAGAACTAAAGGCAGTGAGCGAAAAGTGTCTATGTAGACTCTTGCTAACTGGTCAGCTACTGGCACCTTCAATGTTCTGCACATTGCGAGAGCAGTCCCAAGAATCAAGCCAAAGACTAGAGCAACCGCAGTAATGTTTGCTGTAGTTAAAAATCCGTTATTGATGAGTTCCATATTTGATTACCTTGTTGTTATTATTCAAGATAGCAAATATATTATGAAAAACAATATCTCTTAAGAAATAAAGGCAATAAAAAGCACCTGCATAGGTGCTCATTTATAAATATGTTGAAGTCTCATGCAATTTTGCTCTCTTCTCAATCAGGTAAGCAATGCCCTTCACTGAAATTAATGATGAGGTAACCAATCAAGATGCATGCAAACGCCTCAAATGGTTTGGCTGTGTAATCAATGATGGTTTGGGCTTGCTAGTTAAGTCCATAAGACCAATGGTAGAAATCACTGCACTGTTCTTCACAGTGTTCATGGCTTCGCTGGTCAAGGTTGGGAGACAATGTTTCTTAGAGCTTGAGGCACAAGGAATCTGGCGTAGGTCTGCACCTGGTTGAAACCCAAGGCCTTGGCTGCTGCTGCTTGGCTCTTAGGAAGGGCTTGGATGCCCGCTGTGACCTGTGCTGCGATACGGCTGCTCATGTAGATGGCAAGGCTCAATGTTCCTACTGCGAAGATGAGGCTGTTGGGGTTCATGGTCTTCACTGCCTCGGGGAATAGGATGACTGGAAGCACAGAAGTAGCCATGAAGACTTGAGCCAGAAATGGCACGGAGCGGACGACTTCAAAGTAGATGTCAGCCAACTTCTTCTTGATGCCTGTGGTGGTTCGTAGTGAGCCTATGACGATGCAAGTGCGAGTGCCAGCATGAAAGCTAGACCTGACACTGCAATGGTGTAACCGGCGCCACTGATGATCCAATCCAGATAAGTTTGGTTCTCGCCTGTTGCTACTTTCTCAGATAAAAATTAAAGTCCATGATATTCCTTCTTGTTGTTATTTCAAGATAGCAAATATATTTGAAAAAGCAATATCTCTTAGACAATAAAAAAAGCTTTGAAGGTGCTTTTCTTGTTTGTGCAACGCTTATTTCAAAAAACTGCTTTTCTTTGCTCTGGAGTCCATTTCAATCCTAATGGGCCGAACCATTTGGTGTAAAGCTTCTCTCTAAAGTACCGTCAGATTTTACTTTAGCTTCAAACTCTTTGAAGTCTGCTGTGAAAGTCTCATCTTGTTTTCCATACATGATGCCGATTAACTCAGCCTCACCAACTACAACATTGTTCAAGACTTTGAACTTGGTAGTTTAACTTGGCAATTTCTCCAGCCAAAAGCACTGAGTTGGTCACGAGACCGATTGCGCGACCTTGCTCAACCAAAAGATAGCCCTGTGGGTAGTCCTTTGCCAGAACGATAGTTGTGCCCCATCCTTTTCAGCATTCAATTTCTTGAAGATTTTTTTTCGCCTGTAGTTCCTGCTACAACTGCAACAGTCTTTCCTTTGAAGTCCTCTAAGGATTTGATGGAGGTGTTGCTAGACAATACTGCTGGAACGACTGGGTCAGCATCAATAATCATGAAGTTGACTACTTTCGCTCTTTCATCTGTGTAGCTTGTAGAGCCTGCTTCCCAAGTCAATCACTTTGTTGGTGACTAATGGCTGTCTTGTTTGACCGTTAACTTCTACCTTGCTCACTGATAAGTTCAAGTTGTATTTCTTGTCCATGAATTTCTTGAATTCGGTGCCAAGATCTTGAGAGTAGCCGACGAATCTGCCTTGCTCGTCAGAGTAGCTGTAAGGAACTGAAGTTGCTCTTGCTCCAATGTTCAATGTCTGTGTAGATTTTAATTTTATCAATTGTTTCTCCAGCGAATGCGAAGCCAGATAATGTTAATGCTAACCCCAATGCTGTTGCTTTTAAAATGTTCATAATGTCTCCCTTTTGTTGTTATGAATGACTCAAGATAGCAAATATATTGTGATTGTCAATATCTCTTGTTGAATATTTGACTGAATATTCATTTCTGCTAATTTAGTAGATAGATGAAGTGAGGCAAGTATGGCAACAAAAGGAAAATGGGCTAAGAAGGATAAGGATTACGAACTGAAGGACTATCACAAAGATTTAACTGATAAAATGATAGTCAAGTTAGAAGACGCTATTAAATGGAATAAGCCTTGGGTTAGTTGTAGCTTGTTGCCATACAACCCAATGACTGGGACCAAATACAAAGGGATAAATCAATTGGCTCATGGCGGCTGAGTTTTCAGATGCTAGATTTCCTGACCCACAACAATATCAGGGAGCTGTCTGAGAAGCTTAGCAAACCAATGCATATCAGAAAGGGTGAGAAAGGCATTCCAGTTTTCAAGGCCGTCAATTTTGTTGTGAAAGATGGTGAAGAAGAAGTTGGAGTATCTGACGCAGCTCAACCTGGTGCTACTCGCAGCTTCTGGAAACAGGATTATGCGGGCACCGTGTTCAATCGACCCAGATTGAGGGTATGGAGCCACTGGTTGCCCATGAGAACAAGGTTGTTGATCACTCCGAGATAGAAGCGTTGACGGCTGCGCTGATAGCTCGCACGAATCTACAGGTCGTCCATGGCGAGGGCGGTGCCTACTACTCTCAGCTCGTCACATGGTCAACATGCCACCCAAGGAGTTCTTCAAGAGCACTGCGGCCTACTACTCAACCCTCCTGCATGAGGACACACACGCAACAGGTCCCCGCACTTGGTCGGGATCTCACTGGCAAATTCGGATCTAACTCCTACCGCAAGGAAGAACTCGTTGCCGAATTCAGGAAGCTACTTTCTCAGGGCAGAACTTGAGTGCCCTACGACAGCACTGGCCACGACAACCACGTTGCTTACATGCAGTCCTGGCTTGGCATGATGAAGGAAGACAAAAATCTGATCTTCTGGGCAGCTTCAAAGGGAAGCAGGGCAACTGAATATCAGCTTGACCATCTCAAAAGAACACAAGCTTGAACTTGAGATGAAGAAGGATTGGATATTGGAAAAGGTAGTTGCTCTAGCTTTGCAGTGGGAGATGAAGAAGCAAACAATGATGAGCATGTAATCACATGCCAATTTGATGACCTTTGGTAAGGGCCTCCTGGCTGCTTGTACCGGTGATTTTGGGATGTATGTGGGCGTAGGCATTTCACTACGAACAGGTTCAGCAGGTTTGCTGGTGTCGTACCCAAGCTCTTTTGAAAAGTGAGCATTGAGATAATTTTGAAGCTTTTGGTGTTGTTCGTGTTGAGCAAGGTTTCCTCAACAGGGCTGCTAAAAAACTGAGCAACCTTCTTCCATCCAGACACTGGCTCACGAACCTTGAGCTTTTCCACTGCATACCATGTCGTATCAATGGAATCACCTTTTGTGGTGTCTTCATGTTGATCCAGATGTGATGAGGCCTAAGCTTATCGTTTAGAACATCAATATGCTTTTGACAGAACAAGCCAGAGCCATGCCCTTCAGATAAATACTGATTGTCAAACCAGTCATTGATTTTGTCCATTGTTGTTTTTTTTCTTAGTCTCCATTGCCATCTCCTTATATTTTCATTTTTTTCTTGTTAGTGCCTCAGCCTTGGGTGCAAGCTTATGTTCAAGGGACTGTGAGAACTTCTCAGTTGCGATCCCTTTGGTCAGGTTATAACTTCATTGGAAGTGCCTGCCATGGCTTGTATCACTGGTGAGGCATGGGAGAGCACAGCTTTCAGATACCAGTCCTGCGGATCGCAGTTTTGATAGCCCTCAAGGGGCTCCTCCTCTGTCATCGCGCAGTTCTTTGGATGCATCCTCAAAGGATGAGTGGGAATGCTTTAACTGCAACCATTACACATTCTCTGTCAGCTCTTATTGCATCGCTAAAAGCTGGAAGTGAATCACCGGACTTAACAAGAAATTCAGTGCAAAAGCTTTATCATTTTCAGACGGTCAGAGGCAAACTTGATGCCAGTGTTAGTGAGTCATTATGTTCAGGTTGTATGGTTTGGAAGTAATAGTTGTTCGTGGTCTTTGAACTCTGCTGGCGCAAACTCAAGAACCTCTGGCTTCCTTTTTCATAGCACTAAATGTGACATCAATATCATCTTTGAATTTGTTGGAAGGTCTCGTATAACCATGGAGCGTAGCGAACGGCTTCAAGTCACGTCTTTTCATTCTTGAGATTTTCTGAGAGATGGTTGTAGTTTTTTCACCACTCATGGTGGAGATTGTGAATAAAGCAATGTCTCTGTATGAGGAGCATTCTGGAGAAACATACTTCATCACCTCCTGGCAATGTTCTCTAGATGGATGAGCTGATTCTTTGATGAACTTATCTTCCAACTTCTCTGCTTCAGTCATTTTGGAGGTTGGTATGCCTAACATTCCCATGAAGCTTTTTCGTTATGGATAGCATAAAGCACCATCTTTCCATCTTTGGCATAAGCCGGTGTGCTCAATAGCTTTGACACCGTGCTTCAGGATCTTCTCTTCCATAGCTTTGTCTTTTCTTTCTGACAGATAGCCCTTGAGGTCGTTATAGCTTTTCACGAGAAGGTTTTGCTCCTCCATCGGCTGGCCGCTTAGTTTTCTAGTTGTTGTGCGAATCCCATGATGTCTCCTTAAATGCTCATTGTTGGTTGTAATGTTCTGACTTTTGATTGTGTTGATGGCTTGACCAAGTGGACTGCTGATTGCTCAGGTGCTTTCCATCCCAGTTGATTGGATAGATTGTTGGCAAGGTAGGTATCAAGCTTTGATGGTGATTCAGTGAAGAAGATTGTTTTCTTCTTTACCTCGCCGGATGGAGTGCGTGGAATAAATGACTGCACCTGGTAGCCGTATTCAATCCATTCACCACCTTGCATCTCGTTCTTGACAGTTTTGTAGCCATGCTTGCGAAGATTTTTATTGAGATGGTCTATGTGGTCTTCACAGTAGAGTCCTCTTTGGGTTCTGTGACAAATAAACATTGGCGACAACATCTTTAGTTTTATTTGATAGCTTCTCAAGTGCCATTGCGAAGCGTGATTTCTTTTTCTTCCATGATGTCTCCTTAAATTTTCATTGTTAGTTTTGTTTTTTGCCTCGGTTGAAGCGTCTTGTTCAACTTGTCCAGTAAGACCAGCGAATTAAGTGACTTTTCAGCATCGTTGTCGCCTACGACTTTTGAAGTCGATCTGATGCATGATTGATTACGGATTGATCTCTGAATCAAATGTCAACTTATCTTCAATCATCTTATTTTCTGTTCGGACTGCATGAAGAACGACTTCAGCGTTGTCTTTGAACTTAAGCATATATTCAAGGCAGTCAGGATTCTTAGTTAAGACTTCCATGCAGAATGCTTTATCTGACTTGAGAGGGCTATCATCAGGAATATATTTAAAGTTCGTAGCTTCCTGAGCTACTGCCATACGACAGAACTCCAAATCATTCTTTAAGGAGTCACCTGCATATTGAAATTGGCGATAATTGTCCTTCACAAGATCAGTCATCAAAAGGCTTGTCATTTCTGATTGCTTCTGGAGGCAAATCGAACATTGCACATTGAAGATGCAATCAATCCATAGTTGTTTTTTATTTCCTCGAGAAGTAACTTAGATATTCGTTGTTCATGTGGCTGTTCGCTCTTGGGTACAGACAAGCTATTGCAACATCAATGTCACCTCGTAAGTTTTTTGCACGCGGATGCAATTGCCTTTGGATCTTGAGCGATGGCAATCAGGACCACGTCCTTGTCATTCTTTATCCTGTCGCTGAACTCATGAAGAAGAGTGCCTTTACGACTCACTGCTGCGAATGCGACATCCTTGTCATCTTTGAATGGTGTGATGTGTGAGAGGTTTGGTAGGCTGGCGTTTGGCTCATCAAAGTACGCAAGCAATTTGTCCTTGGAGATTTGAAGTTTTTCTAAGTGCCAAAGCATGTTCACATCTCCTGAGCAAGTTTTTTGACTCTCTTCACTGCTGGCTTCTTGGTCAGAACTGGTGAATCTTCAGGTTTGGCGACGGGTGCAATGCTGGCTATAGGCTCTTTAACAGTGCCTAGGTAGAGATCTTTGTCCTTGAGGTTGTGTAGCCACTCAGGGCCTTGTTCGTTGCGAACCTGCTGAAGTAATGGGGCATTTCCTTTGGAAACTCCTGGATAACTAGCCTCCATCCACATGGCACCCAGCTTGTCCTTCCACTCAGCGCCGTGACCCTCACGAAAAGCCATCAGGGCATCTTTTGTTCACGGTTGATGGGAAGTGCTACAACCTGTTCAGGTTGAGCTTGTTCAGCAACTTGTTTTGGCTTGTGAAAATCAACTGATAGCCTTCCTGCGGCGTATTGAGTCAAGTACATCTTTTTTTTTGCCCATAGGAAGCTTTTCTTTAACTGTTTCCTCTCGGTTCATAAACTCCTCTTTGCCTTGAAGGATTGAGTTTGTTCTGATGACTTGAAAGTATCTTTTGTCGCCATCAACACCTTGCTCAAAGCACACCAAAATACTTGCCAGCATGGACCACCTCGCCAACTATCCAACAAGGTTTTGATGGTGATGGAGGATGTTTGAATTCAGGGGTTTTGCCGTTGGTTCGGTCAAAGGTCACGATGTAAGTCATGTCATCCCATTCCTTCGCAATCTCTTTGGTGACAAGTCTTGCTTTCATTATTTTTTTTCATTGAGATTCATAACAAGCTTGTCGCTTCCAAGTTCATTGAAGGGAATACTGAATATTTTATGGCTGAGTCCTTGGAGGGAAGCTCTTCAGCGTAGGTTATGCCTTGCTGGTTTCTTCTTGTGAACCCCATGTAGATGTCAAAGCTGTTCTTCGTCTCAATGATGGCTCTTTGGTTCTCGTGGTCAACTATTACATTGACACCATCCTTATTGCCTTCGTTTATTTTTTTTTATCGGTGCTTTTTTTTTGTATCATTCATGATGGCTCCCTTGTCTATTTGATTAATACATATCAAATTAGCAGAAGAAATCATGTAGTCAAATTTAGGCAATAAAAAAGCACCCGAAGGTGCTTGTTTCATAAAATTCCTGGTAGGAACATTTTTTTTTGTAGGTTGTAGGTTTCGGTCTGTCGTCTGAAATGGTTAGATTGAACGGCTTGCCTGTTCTCATCAACTCTTCCTTCACATCTCAAACTCATCTTGAACCTGTGCTTCTGCTGGCTTGCTGGTGTCAATCTTCTGTGAAGCAAGCTTGGCAACCTTGTTGAAGTCTGCTGGAGCTGGTGAACTGCCTAGAAAGGTATGTGTATGCCTCTGGACTGGTGAACAGTGCGGCCAGGTACAGCTTGCTTCTGGAGTCCGTGTAGACCTTGCCATTCAAGGTGTATTTATATGTGAAGGTGTCAGCAACTTTGAGCTTATTCGCCTCGTTACTATCTGCCGCATAGACCTTCAGGGCACTGAGCATGGATGTGTACTTCGCAGCCCCTCCACCACCCACCTTGTAGGCGTGGTAGACCAAAGCATCCTGCTCGTTCTTCTTCAGACTGGCGAAGCTCGGGACAAGCTTTCTCATGGGTGCTTCGTACTGCTCCCTCATGAGCATCACGGCTTGGCTACCCTGCTCCGGTGTTATGGAAGCACGGGGAGACTAGAAGGCTGCTGGACCCCAGAGAGAGCTACCAGTTGCCCTGCTGCGGCCGAGTCAAGGCCGATCGCTCTGGTGAGTTCAGTGTTCCTTGCGGTGGACTGCTGTCCTAGGTTCCAGCCAAACCCAATTGCTGCTCCCCTGTTGTCCATGTAGGGAAAATTTTTGAAGCCCTCCACCTCTGAAACGATGCTGGAGTACCAGTTGCCCTTGGCTGCTTCTGCAAGTGCTGTGGAGCGAGCTACAGACTTGTTCTTTGGGGTGTAGCTGGACACGACCTGGCCAGGGTTGTGTCTGTATCGCTGGCTGTACCTGGCTGGGTTCAGCACCCACATGGTCAAGCAAGTTGATGGCTGGTGCTTTCGCATCAGGTGCCTTCCCCTTGAAGACGATGGTTGGTAGCTCAGGGAGAGCCGTGACAGGCTCATAGGTCTGTGTAGACTTCTTCCCTGCGATGTAGAAGCCTGCTCCTGCGAACAGAACAAGTGAAGCTATAAGAATGTGAGACTTGGCTACTTTCATTTTATAGCTCCCAATCTTGCCTTTGCCGTCATCTTGTCGGCATAGCTTGTGTTGATTGGCTCAAAGTTTGAATCAAGTGGGTTTGTGACTATTACATCTCTTCTTCTTGCACCACCTCTTGAGAGATCAGCAATTGCATAGAATTTCTTGGTGTTGACAAGTTGGACATCTTTCTCTTGAAGAATGTGAATAGGTTGTTCCGAGCTTCAGAGTTGCATACTGACCACTACCATTTTTCCAATTCCTTCTATGCCGTCGCTTCTAAACAATTTAGCAAATGCATTCATAGAAAGAATCTTCATCCACCTTCTATGATTATTGTTAGGGTCATTCATTGGACTAGCCATGATGATTCTGTTAGTCAAGCTGTATGAAATCATGCCAGCTTGAATTTGCTCAACCAAACTCTATCTTTACCAATGCGATCCTTCACATATTCATATGTTGGAGCACTGGATTTATAAGAAATGATTGACCCAAAAGAATCCAACATTGCAAGAGCTTTGTCTTTGGGGAATTCAGCGAAATATGAATCCACGTTTTGAGTTGCAAATATGCAAGACAGTCAAGGGATCTTGCTATTGGAAGCATTGCCAAATCTGATGAATCGATAAGTCGTTGCACTTCATCAGCAATAAAGAAGACTTGAGATCCACCGGACTTTTTCCAATTGTCTCCACGGGCTTGGATTGCTCTGTATAACTTTGCTTTAAAAAACTTGCTGTATATGACACCCGCTGTTGGAAACAAGGCCTCAGGAAAGCAAATCCCAATGCTCAACCCATTCATCACATCTACGATTTCAATATCTGATGTTGTGCTGTCGGCAAGATGACGAAGAAGTTTGTTTTGGAAGAATGGTGCAAACCATGCATTGACAGTAACCATTACATTTTAAGAGTCTCCCCATCGTTTTCTTGTAATGCACCAAAGGTCAGTGCAGCATCCGTTAAAAGACTTCCTTCTTTCCCAAAGTCAGGATGGTTTCCAATCAATGCAAGCAATGGGTGTCTTTCACCCTCAGGTGCTTTTCGCCAAGTTGAGTGATGACTTGAAATCTTGTAGTTAAATTAAATTTTCCAAGCTCCTGGTCAACAATTGCTTCATGAAAGACCGAGCCAATAAACACTAGATTTCTTGCTGTGTCCGAAAAGAACTTTGAATTACCAGCTTCTCCACCTGCTGGGCTGTTCAATGTTTTCAACATGTCTGCAAACTGTTCTGGTGTGAAGCCTTCAAGCAAGTTGAGGTTCTTAACTTTCTCATCAATAATGAAATCAAGGTATTTAGCGCATCTCTCGCTAAGTAACCTTTGCCATCCATGATGAAGATACCGTTTTTTTGAAGTGCCATTTGATTTAAGACTTTTAAGTATCTTTCTTAGTAATGCGGTTTTTCCAGTTCCTGTAGATCCAAAGATGTGCACATGAGTGCCTAAGTCATCTTGACTTTGAACCATTGACAAACCTTTATCTGGTGCATAGCTGTCGCCATTTGAAGTAAGAGTGCCTGTAGCTGTCCCATGGTCAACCAGTGGACTTTTGTCCTCGTTCGCATTAAAGGCTTGAATATGTCTTTCTTCATTGGGTCTTGACTTTGGTGCTCTAAAACTTGCTCCCGCGTTTTCAGTTCCTTGGCGCGCAAGCTTTGAAGCAATTTTTCCTATTTGTAAATTCCAAATATGCAAGTGGAGCAAAGGCTGGAATTAAATTAAAAATATCTTGAACAAAGCTTGCCTTCATGCCGATTGCAGCCAACGGACCGCCTAGCATGGGAATCACTGTAGATGCACCTACAGTAACTAATGCGAAGAGAACAGTTTTCAGTCCTCCGAAGAAGCAATAAAACCCAATGAAATATGCAAGCAAGATGGCTGGCGCAACTGCTCCCAATCCAAGTTGAGGTAGAAGCCCCACAAGTACAGCCACTAGGGCATACAAGCCTATATATAAAGGTAGTGCAGGACTGGCAGTGCCACTCGCTGAACTCTCAACAAGCAACATGCCAGCTACTGGGTAGCCTTTTGAATTGAGCTGTCCGGTCCCTTCCTTATCGTCTAAGTCAGGTGGAACATTTTTTGCCGTGTGGAACATCATGACGAAGCCAGCAATCGTCAGCAAACTCTCGTGCCTCATGTAGAACTTTCCCCATCGGGAATAAAAGTGATAGTGCTTTTAAATTTCATAATGCCTCCTGTAGTTTTTGTATTCTTCAGCCAAGGCATTTGTTTTTTTCTCAAAAGTTTCCTTGTCAATTTTTCCTTCAACTGTTTGTCTTTGAAGGTCTGTTAGTTCAGCTACTATTTCTTTAGCACGAGCTTGAATTTTCTGTTGTTTATTCGCAGTGTTTGCTTGTTCTTCTTTTGCATCTGCGATACGGCTTTTTTTCTTTAACTTCAGAAACAAGCTCTTTTCCTTTACTACACCACTTATTAATAATGAGCCACTGAAGAAGATTGCTGCACTTGCGATAGTTGCAGCAATAGCCATATTTCTAAAGACTTTTATTCTTACTTGGTCAATCATGGTGTTTCTCCATAATGCTTGCCATCCTCCTACAGAGTCTGGGTGAAGATGAGTTTGGTTGATGGCTGATCGGTCATTCGGGATTGCATAGAACTCTTCAGCACTGCAATCCAATCCAAATCCTTTGGGATCACCGTAAATTACTCTTCCTATAAGAATGAGTAATCGTGAACGTATAGATATTTTCATTGTTCATTTCCTTTTTTGTTGTAGATATATATTTAACAGATATATTGCAAAAGCAATATCTTTGCTAGTATTAAATGAACAACAAGGATATGAAATGCAAGAATTATTAGACAAGTTACCTAAAACACCTCTTTATGAGAGTTTCAGCAAATACCTCAATACTCTTAAGAATGAAGATGGCGAAGCGATATTGAAATATCTTCTGAGTTCACCAATCATTGGCAACCCTGTTCTTGAAGAGCTTTTCATGAGAGAACAATCAGCCGTCTTTCAACTGATGGTTCATGACCAAGCCTATGGAGTGTTCAGGGAAGACATAGACAACTGGATAGCTGGGCTTGAGCCGCGCTTCCAAGGAGCTGCTCAGGAGTTCTTTGATGGAATCACTGATTTCGTGGGTGATGCTGCAAAGGTCTTGAATCAGACAGGCCAGAGGATCTCTACTGACCTGGTGCAAGCTCAAGCCACACTGGTGACTGAGACAAGCAAGGTGATAGCTGCGGGTGCTGTCCAGTTGAAGACAGCCCTTGATGCCCATGCTGGGGAGCTAGAAGCTCGTCTGAGTGCAACTGCTGAGAGTGAGAGGAAGAAGGTCGTCAAAGCCCTTGTGGACACTCTCAATGCCAAGCTCGATCCCCATGTGGAAAAGGCTTTCAACTCAAGCACTGACAAGTTCAGATTTAAGACAATCGCAAGGGACATTGGTGTAGTCCTGGTTGCCTTCTGTCTTTACTCAGGAATGAAGGCAGTTTTTTCTAAAAAAAAAAAAGCACCTCAAGGGTGCTTTCATATTTTCATCTTCATAGATTGTTGCCTTGTTTCTGGTTTAGGCTTCATTTGCACATCTAACTTTTCCATAAGCTTTTCCGTTTCACGGGCTTTGATGACTTCATCGCACTTTTCAACAACAAGCAGTAAATTGTGTTTTGAGTCGGATGTGGAGAGTCCAGCCTTTACAAGAAATTCATTGTCAATGTCTGTAGTAGCTCCATCTAAATTACCTTGAGTTATTGACTTGATCGATGCTGTTTTGAGAATTTTAGGATACTCATCTCCATATAAATGTGTCCCACCAAGCAATGGCATGGCCTTCATGCCAAAGTTAATTGCTCCGTCCATAGCAAAATCTGCCCTTACTATGTTTTCTGGTAGATCTGCGAGCATTTCAAACTGATTGAAGTCATCCATTACATTCCCCTGCTCATCTTCAAGGTTGGCTTCTGTGTGATGCCACTCTTTTGTCTCATGGCCAACATCTTGTCAGCAAATGATGGAAGAGAAGGAGCTTTAAAATTTTGGGATTCTGTTTTTACAGGCTCAATCTTTGCACTTTCAACTTTGATGAAGTTCTCAGATTCCATGGCTTTTGGTTTCACAAGAATATGAGTGTTTGGTGAGATGCCTTGTTGCTCAGCTTTGTATTCTTTAAAAGCCTTGTGTGTTTCTTTCTCAAGTTGTTCAATCGCACGTGGAGCAAGTGAATCTTTTCTTGAGTGAGCCACATCAAATTTAGCTTCCTGCAATTTGAAGTAGGAAGTCTCAAAGTCGTGTTGGTGCTTCAAGACATCGCGTTGTTCCCAATCGGCTTTCAACAACTCTTCTTTATGAGTGTTGACCATATTTCTATAAGCCAAATCATTGGCAGTCTGAACACGCCATTGACCATTAGAGTCCTGCATATCCGCATGAGCTTCTCTGAACTGATATGAACTCATGCCCGAGTGAATACCAAAAGCGATAGCAGTTTCTTGATTCTTCGTATTGTTGAAGAAATCACGTGCCCTGCGTGGATCTTTGTGGATTTCAAAGTTCATTTCTTGAACCATCGCATTGACGGTCAAGGACGGATGAAGCTCTGTCTTTGGGGAGACAGCTCTTCTTTCTTTTATCTCAGCTCTTAGGAATTTTCCAAATTCATGGACTTCGTTTTTTTGTTGCATAGTAGTCATATTGCTCCTTTGTTGTTCTAATAGTTGTAGCAAAAGAATCTAAAGTCAATGTTTTGTCATCTCGTCCAAACCATCTCTTTTCATCCTCCAAGCATCATCAGCTTTCTTCTTTGAAGTCGTCACATCCCTCTTGGCTTCAGTGAAGATTTCAGCCACATGCGACACAGACTTGGCTACGCTCCCTCCTAGGACATCTAGGGCTATGTCCTTCATCAGACTGCCTTGCATGCCCTCCTCCTCACTGGGAGGTTGTAGAGCGGCGCTCTCTCCGCACGGTGTATGTTGGCTTCCATGGCATCAAGCTCCTCTTCTGAGTAGTCCTCTTCTGTCATGTCTGAAGCTGCGTCTTTCACGATGTCGCTTTGCTCAATTGAGGCACTACTGACAGGTTGCTTGACAGTGGAAACTTCTGCCTGCTCTGGTTTAGCCGCTACACCACCCTCCAGTAGCCCAAATAAATTCTTCCTGAGCTGCTCATCGCTAATCGGATCAGCCTCCTTATCAATACCAAGCATCCATTCAGGGCTTTCATATTTATATTGTCTGTTGTACTTTACTAAAGGGGTCTTAAGGATGTATGCATCAGCAAGTAGCCCGGGAAGGTACAAATAACGAAGTTCACCAGTGCCATTCTTGTAGAGCTTCACACCAAGTTTTGAAGAACATTCATCAGGTGTGATTACCAAAGCCTCATGTTCTTGATAATTGATGGACGTAGATTTTCCATTCTCCTGAATAGTGTGGCTTTCATGGCGCTTGTTGAACCACTTCTTTCCTACGAGTGCTGAGATAGCATCAGCGGTAGTACCCGCATTGACACCTAATACAACGATGTTGCCGGTGTTGGACTGTAAAAGTCTAGATCTTCCTGACCGTAGATTTTGCGCAATTGTGCGGTATCCTGACACGCCAATAACAGTGAAATTCCTTTAGACCTGCCTCGCTCTAATATTGGCATCAAGAATTCACGCATATTTCCACGACTTTGAAACTCATCACAAACAATGTAGAAGTTTCTTTGAGGGCATTCAGGAGTGCCATCATCAACCATGTACTTGTCGTCTATAAGTCCAGCCATGAAGAATAGTAAGCCACGAATCAATCCGTCTGTCATTTCACTGAAACGTCCACTTGGAGAAAATACTAGAATTTTCTTTTCTGGATTTTCATCAAGAGTCCATTTTCTAACTGAGAAGCGTGGCTTGGCTTCATATTCATCCCAAACTGTTGCCCACTTCTGAATGGGTGTAATTGCCTCAAGATAAAAGGGCAGGAAATCACGACTGTAAATAATCGGTTTCACTAGATATTTGTTGGCAATGTCTTCCTGGTCATCGTAGTCCAATGATTGAACAGACTTAAGATCAGCCCAAACCCATTCAGGTTTCTTGATATTAAGATGATTAATCAGCCCTTTGAACATGCACTGAATGTAAATGTTGACTGGAATATTAAGCATCTTCCCGTCTCTTTCAACGGTTAACGGGTAAAGAGTATTCAGCCACCATGTAAGTTTTTTTTCTTTCTTTAGTTGTCTTGCACTGAACTGAAGGATGTCATGTTTGTAGTCAAAGCCGTCCCATATACGAGCAAGCTTGAATAAATCTTTTGTATAGGCTGTCAAATTGAACATGACACTACCCAATGTCTGTTCACCGCTGTTTTAAAATCTTTGTTGCTTCTGGGTAGACGGTTCTGAGCATCTCATCCAGTTTTTTCAGCCGGTTGATTAATACCCCAGACTATGTTGGCATAAGTCCAGTCCGTACCGCACATCTTTGCGAAGAAGGTGCCAATACCTGAACCAATGATTCTTGCGGAGTTCGGCCAGATATCATCTTTGCCGGTCACAGGGATTTTTCCAGCGAAGTACCTTTCAATGTCTTCAGGCAAAGGAAGTCAGCTCCTGGGTCATGGGCCAAGCCTGAGGCCTCATCAATTGCAATGATGTCCATGAATTTTTTGGGTATGAAACGTGAGTAATCTGCTTTTGGAGTATCTACAAACAATAGCTTGAAGTTTCTTTTGTGAATAATCCAATAGACGATCTGCATGACGATGCCAAGGATGAACTGTGTCTTCCCTCTACCAGATCCACCATATACAAGCGTGTGACTTCGACGTTGAGTGTCAGGAACGATCACCTTATCTTTTACAGGGTTGGTCCTGAATGTCTTCGCTTCGTTAGGATTTAGCCCAAGGTCACTGAGAAGAACCAGATTTGGCATTCTTTCTATGGTTTTGAAATCTGACTTTTAGAGAATTTGGGATTTTTATCTTTGATTGCCTTTTTTGTCTTTTCTTCAGTGCAGTTTCATACTGCTCATTGAACTCCCTTTAATTGAGTTGTAGCCCCTCATCATTTGTTAGAAGTCTTCTACCTCGGACTTGCACATTCAGGTCAATTGGTTTCCACGAATTTTTACTAAACCACCAGAAACCCAATGACCCGATGACTAGACTTATCCCTTTCTGATAGTTAGACTTGTTATGTCACCTACAGTGAACCAGTTGTGCACCATAGTGAAGTAGCTGCGGAAGATGTCTACCTTCGTTTCAATGGGAGGTCTGTCTGTGAAGAACCATAAGACGATAAAAGCCATAGCCAAACAAAAAAAAGGAACCCTGAGGCTCCTATAAATGCTGCTTGGCCGACATAAACAACTGGTCGTGAACCGTCAAGATTTCGCTTATCTCCTGGAAGTAGATAGATTGGCTTATCGTTCATACTTACTCCCCGAAAAATCATTGTTTTCCAGTGTGCCTTGAAATATGTCCACTTATCAGTTTCGACAACGGCTTTAGCATCTGCTTGAGCTTCGTTGCATCCATCCTTAGCTATTGCCTCAGCTATCTTTAATTGTGTAGCGTCTGCGAATTGTTCAGCGGTTGCTGGAGAAGCCTCTATTGAGAGGATGTCGTATTTGTTTGTTGGATGAAAAAAAGCAAGTTGTACTTTTGCAAGTATGCTGCTTCATTCTTTCTGAAATCTGTAGTTGGTTCCATGCACTTCACTTGAGTGCTGTCAGCAATCTCAATCTGAATTCTGCGGTTTTCGTTAAGTGCTGCTCCGCCCACTTTTGTTATATAAAAGTGTCCAAAACCTAGACTACCAATCATTAAAATTCCTGCAATGATTCCCAATCCTATTACTTTTTTTCTGCTTTTTTCCATCTTTGTCTCCTTAAAATATTGATGTGATGTTGTTTATTGTTGTGACCAAGCCGACCATGAACATTGAAGCTATAGCCATTGGCATAAAGAAGTTCTTTAAATCGTAGAATTTTTCTTCAGTGACTCTTTTCAAGTAGTCAGCTTTCATTTCCAAAATAGCTATTTGGCTAGGCTGTATGTAGCCATTCATGATGACTGGCGCAATGTATGAGTCTTTCTCTTCATTGCTGCACATGAAATCTTCAAATTCTTGTACTGGGTCTATTGCTGTATTCATGTTTGCTCCTTGTTTTTGTTCTGCTTATAATTAAAGTAGCAGATATATTGTGATTTGCAATACCTCTTGATAAATAATTGACAACAAAAAAAGCACCCGCAGGTGCTTATTGTTAGAAATCAAAAATTTTAAAGCTCGTCTACAAGGTCAGTAATGAATGGATCGTTGAAGGGTTCGGGTTCAGGGAGGGCTTCTAAAGAAGGTGTTTTCTCCTGCGGAGTCTCTTCCTCTTCAGGCTGATTCTTGTCGCATATCCATAAAGCTCCTGGCTCATCTGTACTATGAGTGGCAGTGTGCAAAGCATTGCAGAAAGCTCTTACATCAGTGCTGGTGGAGATCCAAACTGCATGTGGGCAGATAGTACATATCAAATGCTGCGATGGTGCATCGACCTTCTTTGATAGATTTTCTAACACAAAGCTTTTGTGTTTAATCTTTAAAAGTTTTTCTTTGGCAGCTTCAGGCAAATCTGGATGAGGAACAAAACCTGTCCATGGTTTTATCTCTGTGTGTTGTAGGGATTCAATTGTTCTTCTTGTCATAGCTAGTCTCTTTCTTGTTGTTCTTATAATCTAGCAAATATATTGTTAAATGCAATATGTTTACATGGTTTGTCAAATTCTTTCTTCTTACCAAATGCTCTCTTTGGCTTGGGTTTTGAATATTGTCTAAATCTGGAGTGAAGACAGGTTTCCTCACCTCCGTAGTTTTCATCTGTGGAAGCTGGTTGATGGTCTTGACGTCGTTTATGGATGCCTTCATTGCTTCAGGTGGGCGAGTGAACCCCATGACAGTCTTCGCCTTCTGGGCAAGCTCCACGGCTTTGCGAACCAGTTCCTTGGCCTGAGCTGCTGCCTTGGATGTAAGGCTCTCTGGCTGTACCTGGTCAACCTGGTTGAGGTGATCGGGCTTTGGTGGCCCCATGAAGTCTTGTGAGACTGGAACAGGGTGAGCGACTTTGTAGCCACGCTCCTGACGAATCCTCTTGTAAGTGTCCTCCGCATGCCCATCAGCACGGTCAAAGTCGTTGGAGGTCTTCTTGAAGTTGGTCTTCTGGAAGGCTTCAACCACGTTTTTAAGTCGTCCATCACGGCTGAGGCTCTACGGCGCTTCTTCGGGTCTTTCTCCTCGTAGTGGATGGTGAGCCATGCACGGGTTTCCAAGTAGCTCTGTGTGACTTCTGGAGGTAGCTCCACGCCTTTTGCTTGGCAGTCCACTCAGCAACCTTCTTCATGGAAGTTGTTGGAGGCTTGCCCTTCATACGGGTGGATAAGAGATCCACCACCTCCTCAGACAGGTACATCCTTGCCATGCCACGATGTCTGGAAAGTGCCACGTAGGAGCTGTGAAGGTCGGCCAGGTTCTTGCCAATCGTGAACTGGGTGTTCTCAACGGTGCCACCTTGACTCTTGTGGATGGTCTTCGCATAGGCATGCTGGAAGCTGTGCTCGTCCTTCAGGTTCATGAAATGGCGTGTTCCATCGTCCAGCTCAAGCTGTATCGCACGGGGCTTCCCATTTAGAAATTTGGAAATGGATATGACACTGCCTGTCTCTGAGTTTTCCAAAGTAGTGGTTTCGGCATTAGCACTTTTTTTTTTTGTTTCTTGGTGAAAACAATGCGATCACCAACAGAGAATTCACGGTCAACCCCATCCTTGCCGTGAACTGTCACTTCTTCATGAGGTAGTTGTCCACTCTTCTTTAAAGCTTCACGAACCTTGTCATTGATGTTGTCAATTTCATCGTTAGAAGCCGCAAGGATAAATTTCTGCTTGAAATCAGTCTTGTCTTCCATGTAGTGCTTGACCATCAGATCAACTTTACCTTTTTCGGTCTTTGTTATGAATATAAGACCTTTTTTCATAAAGTCTGTCTAAAGCCTTTTTTAGATTGACCTGAGGCAAGCTCTTCAACCAACTCTCTTTGCCAATGGTCTCTTTGACGATTGATGGCTGTAACTGGCGCAGTTGTAAACTGCTCATTTAATACTTTGAACGAACCACCAAATCCCACGGGCTGCAATTGTTCCTTTTCCCCAGATAGAACTAACTTTCCTCCAGCTAGGTTTGTAGCTTTGATAAGTTTGTACACAGTCTCTGTGTCTGCCATCCCAGCTTCATCAAGAAAGATGACATGTTTGCTTGTTAATTTAATCTTTCCTAGCTCTAACTGTTGAAGTAATGCAGTAGTGTTGAAGAATGAGCCTTTCTTCATGCCTGTGTCTTTTGCTAAAGACTTAGTTGCAGCACCAGCAGGAGATGTCCCAAGAACAATGAAACCGTTTGCTTCATACTGTTCTTTGACTACTCTCAGTAATGTTGACTTACCTGACCCAGCTCTACCCGCAATGTTCATAACAGCACCTGGCTGAGTTAGAGCAAGAACTACAGCGTTCTTCTGATCAATTGAAAATTGAAAATCCTTAATTGTTTTTCTTTTATCAATTTCACAATCAAGAATAGCTTGGATGACATCGTTTCTTTTAAGACAAATCTTGATTCAGACTCTCTGGCTTTCAATGACTCACTGATGTATTTATCCATCATTAAAATGCCAGTCGTAGTGAAGCGAACATCACGGCCAAAACGAAGCTGTTTTTGTTTTCTAAGCTCTGGATCTGAGATGGTGTCAGCAAGGAAGTCTTTGAAATATTCCCTTTGCTCTTTGTCCATAACTTGATGGCACTGAGACTTAAACACATATTCAGCATGTCTTTCTGAAGTGTCACGGTCACAGATTCCGATTAGTTGCTTATGAACGTGAGCCTTAATCTGGTCTTCACTGAAGACAACATCTTTATGTTTACGAAGATAGTTACTTACCATCAATTCAGGATCTGGCAATTCGACAGGAGGTTTGACCTGGTTGAAGTTCTGTAGCTGTGCAATGCTCTGTCCTGAAAAGCCATGCTTTGCATACTTGTCTGCCCAGATTGCTTTTAATTCACTTGGTGAGTGGTCTGTCTTATCAAGCTTGAGTTCTTTACGGGCAATTTCTTGAGCAACGAATCCTCTGACTTTCAGTTTCTTCATCAGAGCTTCCATTTCCTTGGAGCGAGCACCCAGCTCATTACGAAGTGACTCAGGTATAAACTTATCTTCTACATCCCATGAAGCTATGTTCTTCTCATGGTCTTGCAGAAATTCATTGTCTTTGTCTTCGTCTAAATAGACTGGCTTGAAAGATAGTCCATATTCTTTTTTCCAAAATGGATACATTTCCATTTGGAAGATGGAGTTGTACTTTATCTTTTTTTTTTTGATGATAAGGTCGTTGCAGACTGACAAAAGTTTGCCGTCATAACCCATAGCCGTATTTAATAAATCAAAATGCCAATGTTTATGGGCCTCCGGTCCGCCTGTTCCATCTTGAGGGTTGTACTTGGTTCCACGATTCTCTATGTGCCCAAAGCTCACAGCGAGAAGCTCTTTGACATACTGCAATTCCACTCCATCAGTGCCAGTACGAATGAAGGCATCCCTTTCCATTTCAGGAAGGATGTGTTCAGTAAATATTTTATTAACATGATCAGTGAGTTTTGTTTCAAGAGATGGGTCACCAATTTCCATGGCTGTTAGCACATTGGAAGTATTTCTACCCAAAGCAAATACAAACTCCGTACCAATTCGTTTGTCCTTGCCAGCATCTTCAGGCTTGTATTTTCCATCCTCACCAATAGGTGTAGCATTCTTGTTAAGTTTTGCCATCAAGCCTCTAGGTGTCTCAATTGGAAACCTCATAAGCGATTCAGCTTCATTAACTTTGGGAAGATATTTCACTGGGGCAGTAGCCGTTAGACAAATCTTCCCAAAGCTCTAGAATCGAAATTGCTCGTCAATGCCAAGGCTCTTTGCAAGTCCACCAGCAATTAGCGGTGTGTATGGCATCTTCTTCACGATGTCACGGTACTTCGGATCATTCAAGTCTGGGTTCTTATCGTTCGGAAAGAAAGGCGATTTCCTTTTCACATGCTTGCCTGTTATAAAGAAGCTGCCCGTTGTGATACTCGCCATTAGTCATGTTCATGAAATCTATTAGCATTGATTTGTTCCTTACTTTTTTGAATTTAATCATGCTGTCTATCTTGTCTAGAATTTTCAAAGTGTTTGAGAATGCTTGCGCCTTGTTTAAATATTCAACAATCATTTCATAGCGCTTCTCAGCCATAAAGTAGATGCCACAATCTTGTTTGGCTAATACATGCCCTTGAGCATGTAGTTCAATGTGATAGTGATTGAGCGGGTAGCTAGGATCAAGCTTGTCTAAAGGTACTTCACGACTGAATATTTGGATTGACATGTCTTCGGGCTTTAGCACCTCGTTGACATTGCTTAGAAACATGTCAATGGTTGCTTCTTTGAGCTGGTTGTTAATTTTCAGCCTGTCTGAAAGTGCTGCCATCTCTTCGGCAATGCCATGGCTGGACATATAAAGAGCCGTAAGCTCCTTCTTGACTGCTTGTGTGATTTGATTGTTGTAGTTCATATCTTTGTCTTTCTTATTGTTGTATGTTCTTTTGTTAGTAGCTCGGTCTCAAGCTTCAAGCTCACTTCATTGCCGCCAATCAAATAAAGCTCAATCCATTTGCATTTTTTTTAGCAAGTGGAGCATTTCTGTAATATTGGCCGCATGGTTTTCATCAATGACTAGGTTGTTTTCTTGGCCCAATCTTTAGTAGCCATTCCCATTGACATCCATGGTTTCCTGTTCAGGTTTGGAAGATTAGGGTTGTAGGTGTGGTGGTAGGCTTGCTCATTTCATCTTCTCCTGAAGAATGAAGTAGAGCTGTTGGACTTGCTGGGTAAGAGCTTCAACCTGGTTGGCAAGGTTGCGCTGCTCGGCTGGTATCTGTCCTATCTCCAAGTAGGTCTTTAAAGCAATCCTGTGTGCTTTGGAGCGGCCTGTTTTCTGGTGAAGCTTGTGATCCAGCATGATTTGCTGAATGGCTCTTTCATCATCAGGAATATTTTTTACTCCATCCATCTTGAGGTGCTTGTTCATTTGCTCACCTCAAACGAATTTCATGGCGATAAGCCAGATTGCCAATACTGAGACAAGGCTGAATCCAGCTTGCCAGTAGAAGTTGCTTTTCTTGAGACGGTGGATTTCAGTGCTTGCCAAGTCAAGAGCTTGAACCTGAGCCTGCATAGCAACAAAGTATTCCTCTGTGTTGCTTTCGTCCAAGATTGCAGTGTTAGCTTCCAAGAGCCTGAGAGAAGGTTAACTTCCTGGCTTGCACTTAAGCACCTACTCTTGAAGAGCTGTACTGCTTGATTAATGCATCAGCTTCTTTGCAAAGCTTTGCATAGTCAGTCGTCTCATAAATATTTTTCTCAATATCTAAGCCTAAAAGTCTCTGTAGACTTGAGCCGCCTGCTTAGCTGTCCTGACGATAAATTTATCTTCAGGGTTGATTTCATGTCTCTTGCCCATCTTGGCAAGTATGAAACTTGATTGAACTTCTGTTCTGAATGCGAAGATTCTGTGGTCAGAATGTTTAAGTACCTTGTTGTAGTCGTTTATAGATTTCATGCTTAACTCCTTGTTGTTATGTAATCAGTTAAGCAGAAAAATCAATAAATCAAGGTTTAACCTTTCTTTTATGATTAATGGTTATTTTCTCCTCTGAAAATGGGGTTAAAACAAAAAAAATACATTTATAATGTGTTGGGTGCTTAGGAAATTCGAAACGGCGAAGACGACACGAATATTGCTTCTCGATAGACGTAGTTAGAAAAAAGATAATGATTGCTATTCTTCGATAGAAATAGCTATCAATAGATCGTGAAAGACTCGTCTAATCATTAAAGGATCGCTTCTCTTATCTACATTGCTTTCTATTTTTGACATTGCTTAATATTCTGCTATCTTGCTTTTTTAGGAGGCTTGATTTATGAGCAATAAAATTTTAGATGTCGCAGAATTAACAAGATTGGCAATTGAGGAACAGTACAAAACTGCTGCTCTTGCTGATCCTGTTCCTGATAAATCTTTGATGGCTGTGGTTCGTGAAAATCTTCATGAATGGGAAGTCGCACTGTTTCCTTTGTTAAGGATTCAGAAGAAGCCTATTTATGAATTTCTGGTTGAGTTGTTGACGAAGGCTGGCTATAAGAATGTCACTACTTCAAACCTTTGCATAGTCGTTCATAAGGTTCGCAAACAAAGGGGTAATCGTGGATGATATAAACACTATTACGGCTCGTCTTATTTCAAAACATACAAGTCCTCAGATTAGGAACATGATGAGGCTCATAGACAAACATTTTGATTTGTGGACTCTTGAGCTTTTCCAGTCCTTCAGGATCAGAAGTTGCCTTGCTACAAGACTGTGGTGGGCATTCTTCATGAGGCTGGGCATACAGTTGCGACTGAGAGCCTTGTCCGTAGCTATTTCTCCGTCATCCGTTCACGCCGTGGGATTCCTGCGAAGCTGTACAAGGCTCCTGTAGGCGTTACTCCGAGCGTTACTCTTACTAGGCCAGCTCGAGAAGTCCGAGCTGATCCGGGTGTCCGTGCTCTAGCTACTGATCGTCCAGTAGCTCAAGCTGTTTCCCTGCCTGCCGTTCCTGGTGTGGTGCCGATAGAAGTGACTGACTGGCATGCTGAATACAAGCGGTTGGACTCGGAGAGCCGTGAAGCTCCTTGGACTGGTGCTGACCAATGGATGTGGGACTTCATCTCAAGCAAGGCAACTCTTCGTGGTCTTCACATGTTTCAGAATGCCCCTGATGTGGAAGACATGCTGACGATGACTCAAAGAGTTGCTACACCCATCTTCTGAATAAATACCCTAGATGTCATAAATGAAAAAAGCAAGCTTGTCGCTTTTTTACCTATTGGTCTTGTGTATTCGTATTCTTCTGCTAATCTAAAAATGCAAGGGTAGTGAGTTTTGAGATACTTCTTCGGCTATTACGGGTTTGAGTCCCGTTTCAATCTTATGGTTGAGTGGTGGAATGGTAGACACGCCTAAAAACACTTTCTTATTTACAGTTTCTCCTTTGTACAAATTAAAAAGCCAGCTTATCGCTGGCTTCTTTGTTTTAATGAACCCCATTTATTTATTTGGGATATTGGCTGTAAGGATTGCATTCACATCTTTGTTTGAATCTTCCTTGCAAAAGCCCTTGTAGCTTGCCCCAGAAGTTGACTTACTTGGTGCATACATCAATGGCTTAACTTTCTTCCCCTTGCCAGCACTGTTGTATCTTTATCACTTGATTTCTCAAGCTCTGTTCTGTCATCAAGAATTTCTAGCCCAAGTGCTGATGCAAATTGGCTATCTGATTCTCTGGTCACCTGATACATCAACGCTTTATTCATTGGACTTGTGCCAGTCTTTGTTAAAAAAAGTCTCTTAGCTTTTCTTTTTTTTGACGATTTGTGAAAAGTTCGGAGTGAACATTGTTTTAGAGTAACTACTGTTGCTGTGCCATCTTCCAACTGAGCTTTGACATTTTCGTTTGTATTGAATCCTTCAGTGAGTTCCCCTGTGTTTTCATAGCACCTTCAGCAAGCACATAGATTTTCTCTGTAGGTACAGTAACCCCTGAAGCAATGAACCCAATCTATTGATGGATAACATGGACTTGTCTGAAATCACTGGAAGAACGAAGTAAGCCAATGCTCAAACATTGAGAATGTCTGAACGAAAGCTTGCATGCTCTTGAACACTTTGTATAACTCATCCAGGCTACTAGCAGGGAAGTCAACGATGATGTATTCAACATCGTCATCCAAGATGTTAATCAATGCCTCGTGATCGTCACGAATATTGAAGTATTGAACTTCATCCCCGTATGTGTCTATCAATTCTGTGTGGTCTTTGTCACATAGATATGTTTTGTGTTTGATGCCTCTACGCATTAAAACCTCTTTGATGTATTTAGCAGTGGTGGACTTTGTAGAGCTTCCTTCATTGCTGATTGTCATAATTACATGTTTCATGTTTGCCTTTCTTGTTGTTGTGCATTATTCAAGATAGCAAATATATTGTGAAAAACAATATCTCTTGATTGTTTATTTATAGTTCCAGTGTAGAAAAGGCTCCGTGGGAGCCTTTATTGTTTAATGAATGGTTGTTATGCCATAGCCGTGAGTCTTTCAAGCTGTCTGTTTCTTTCTTCGTTGTCCAAATCATTAGGCTGGTGGTGTGAAAGATATTTTCTGACATGAGGTATTGCATAGACGAAAAGCTTCTCATCTTGAATCAATGGATTTCCACACTCAACCCGAAGGCTAGAAAAAAGGCACTTGATGAACCATTGAGGACAGGATGATTTGAAGACTCGTCAGCCTGCACATGTGGGGGTCACGGTCTACCGCATGGATGTCCACCAGTACGAGAGCTGGCTTGCCGTATTCCTGGTAGAGGCTCTGGAGCATCCCCATGGTCAAAGCTCCTCCACCACTACACACATCACTGATGCTGATCGGCTGGTTGCTGGCCATGGCTTCCCCGTAGTTCCCAGTAGAGATGTTCAACTCCAATGAGGCTGGCGACATCAGCCGGCGTGAAGAACTGTCCCCAGTCAAAGCCAAGATATTGGTCGTATTCACCTCCTAGGACATCCTCAAATGGCTCTGCACGATGAACCATATCCAAGTAGGTGTCTGCACATGCCTTGAGTTGCGCAAGATCCTTGGCCGTGTGGTTCGTCATGGTCACGAACTCGGGGTTGATTCGCAGGTAGCCATGAGGGAATGCCGTCAGGAAGGGTGCCTTGGGCAGTGAGTTAAAAACTACCTCAAACATGGCTTCTAGCCCTGCCTTGGGTGTCCTGATGTCTCGTGAGCCGTGGACAAGCTTCTGTATTTGCTTTGAGAGTGTCATGCTGCCTCCGTCTCTGGAGCTTCAGCGCGATTCTTCAGGTTGAAGCTGACATACCTGCTCCGGTCTGCTGCGAACCTGTAGGCAAGGAACTTGAACTGCCGAAGGCATAGTGGTCGTAATCAGTGATGCCGTTGCAGCAATGGAGGGACAGGCTTCCAAGTGGGATGTCATGAACAAGGCATGACAAAGTGATTTGGAGTGCAGTCATGCGGACCATCTTGGGATCTAGGTCTACCCGAACATGTGCACCTGGTTGAGTCTGGTGGGGTGTAGCTCGTGGGCATACCTGAGCCATCCAAGCAAAGTGAACCTGCTCCACATCCCCGAAGTCACCTACAAGGATGTCTTCCTTTGTCTCCAGCTCTGGGATTGAGCCAGCAAGCCTGTTCAAGCACTCTGCCACCGTAGGAGGTGTGAGGAACTGGCCCATGGCCTTTGAGCTTCTGTGAGCTGTAGCCGATGAGGTGCATGACATCGGTGAACGGTTCACACAGCTTCACCAGTTGCCAGTAGTCCTGTGTGATGGTCTGGAGTAACTCCCAAGCTTCAGGGTCTTTTTTTGTAGTTGCTGAGTTCCTGAGCCATGAAGTCAGAGTGATACATGCTCCCCAACGGAAACTGCATCCTCCAAAACCAATTGCTACTCACAAAATTAAAAGCTAACTGGCTAAGGTCGATCATGCATTGCAGCTCTGTCAATCCTTGCCTTGATACATCCACCATCCTTGTGATGTTCTTTTGAATCCCCTTGATAAGATTTTCATTCATTGTTGGCTCCTTAAATTTTCACTGATCGTTTTGTTTCTTCCTTTGTGGATAGCTGTGCATCAAGAGAATTCTTGAGCTTCTCGGATTGTAGATATTGGCGAAGCTCATTTGCTTCTAAATCTGGCAATCCAAGCGACTTTAGGATTGAAGTCTGATCCCCCTCATAGCGAAGTAGGAATATTTCAGACTTTCACAGAATGCTTCTAAGACTTCATAGTCTTTTTTCATTGTGTCTGGAATGAATAGGATTGCTGAAATCCATTGCTTGACCAAATATAAGCATATTGCCTTATTGGTCTTTACTCTGTCACTGCATAGAAGAAAGATGTTTGTTCTAGAAACTGGATGTCTTTGACTTTTTTAAGACATCCAACATGAAATCTTCATCATTAAGCAAATCTCTACCTACACTGAGAACCTGATAACAGTCATCTGGCTTGACAAAATATCTACCCTTGAACAATTTTTCAGCCAACTCAGCATCATTTTGAAAATGGCTTGGAACGGTACTGGTCTTATCATGAGCAAGGGCTACCATCAAAACATCCCTGTCATTCCTGAATAATTCAAATCCTTTGTTTCTGAAACACTTCCCAGCTTGTAGGTGTTTTAGTGCGGTTTCTTTTGTTTTGTATAAAGCCATGATATTTCCTTTATGTTAATCATGACTTTATTATATATTAAATGATTGTTTTATTGTTTGACCATCATTCATTTAATCCAATATCAACCTTTAATATATAAACATTGGCCAATAGTGTAGTTAATAAACAACAATCAAAATTCAATATTCTTGCATTTATCAGCTTCATCATCAGTGAACTTGATCATTAAAAGGGAAAAGTCGTTTTATTGAGGTATGTGAGGTCAAACTTCCAATCTTGAGAGCTTCTTTGCTTCACCACATCTTTGGCGTGAGCAACGAGTCTGTCCGCGCAAGCGGTATCTATTCGGTTCACCTGTGCAAGGTGAATAGGGGGCTTCACCATAACCTTGGCGGGTAGCCAGTCCTAGATGTTTGACCTTGTGGCACATCGGACAGATCGACTGCATGCCTATGAGCTTCTGTGTGCCTGTGGCTGGATTGAAGTCCCATAGCTCGTGACACTCCACGGGCCATTTGAAACCTTGGCTCTTGCCTGAGCGGTTGCATATCTGACACCTGTAGTCGTTCCTGGCCTTCTTATGAACGACTGAGCAAACCTTCTTCCATTGCTCTGCTGAGATTCGTGAACGGACATTGCATCCGTGCATCGTGAACGGGACAAGCTCAATGCCTAGCTTGTAGCCTTGTTCCCCTAATATTCTTTGTAGCCATCCTATTATTTTTTTATCATTGCTTTCCCCTATGTTGTACATATCAACATAGAGAAATAAAAGCATTTGTAAATAATTGGGCATTAAAAAAGCACCTATAAGGTGCTTAATATTTGATAGTGATGTACTTGTCATCAACTGTGATGGTGGCTTTACTCTCTTCATCTTTCAAAATGGAAGATGAAAGATTAGGGCTGTTGCATGGCCTGACCCTGTTGTCTTTGATTTCAATGCTACATCTGTATTCAAGTTTGGCAGATACCTGGATGGTTGCACTAGGCTGTGCAAAGGCGCTGGAGGTCAACACTGCCAAAGTAGAAATGCTTTCATGCCACAACCCATTGAAGGAACATGACACCTATCTTGACGGCTCCAACAATGCAAATGGCGATGAAGGTAAGTTTTAAAATGGCTTGATGCCTAAATCTTCTTCATTCATTCATACAAAGACCTTGGCTAAGTTGGATACCAGATTGACGAATCCGATGAAAGCAAAGCTGAAGCTATAAAAAAAAAATGACTTGGGTGTGATTTCATATAAATTGTTCATAAGTTTTTTCCATTCTTTCGGTGCAATGGATTTTTTGATGTCAATCAGGTGAGCAATTTCACGGGCCAAATTGTCACGGACATCCTTTGCTCCATTTTTAGAAGCTTCTTGCAATCTAGTGAAAGTTGCCTTGATGCGAACTACAACTGCAAAGTCTGGTGGAAGACTGCTTGAGTAGATTTCTTTGTTTTAGTTCAGTTTTGTTTTTCCATTTTGTCTCCTTGTTGTTATTATGGATTTATGCAGCTACACGGTTGTCTTGTAGAGTTCTGATGAAGAGTTGGTTCAAGATGAGAATCTTTCAGTGCTAATCTCTTCTTCAGGCTCTTTGTTCATTTCTTCAAAGTATTCCAATTCGGCTTCGGTGATGACTTCGTGACCTGATAACGCAAGTCCAGTAAGTTTCTTGTAGCGCTCTTGGTTGTTTCTAAAAAATTGTGTAATCCAATTGTTCTTTCCAGTTGACCTGCCCCTTTAACCGTACCAACCAATCTTCCAGAAGTCCAAAGATTGCCATCTTAATGGATGGGTAGTTGGTTGTTGTGTGTTGCGTTGCATCGCCAGTTAACTGGCGATGCAACGCGGCAAATTGTGCAGGCGGTATGCGCCCGATGCTGCTGTGCGGTCTGATCTCGTTGTAGTCCTTTCTCCATTGTGTAATAGCCTGCCTGGCCTGCGCCAGCGACTCAAACCAGTTCTCATCGAGGCACTCGTCCCTGAACGTGCCATTGAAACTCTCGACATAGGCGTTCTGGGTGGGGCTACCCGGCTCAATCAGCAGATGTTTGATGCCGTGCTTTTTTGCGCCCAGGTCAGGAAGGCGCGACTGGTGAACTCGGGCCCATTGTCAGTGTGCGTACCGCTTGCGGATAGCCTCTGAACTGGGCGGCGGTGTCTAGCAGCCGCGTAACGTAGCCGCCTCCCATACCAAAGTCCACGGCAATATCCACGCATTCACGGCTGAAGTCATCGGTGATGGTCAGGCATTTGATGCGCCGTACGGGGCGCCTGGCCTGGCTACGGCATCACTGACGAAGTCCATGCTCCAGGTTTGGTTCAAGGCCTGGGCTGCCACCAGAGGGTGCGCTGCCCCAGATGCTTGTTCTTCTTGCGCTTGCGTAAGGCCAGACCCTCTTTGGCAGTACAAGCGATAGACGCGCTTGTGATTGACGGCGGGAAACTGCGGGCGCAGTGCATCATGGATCATGCGGTACCCCCAACGCCTCCTCTCATGGGCGGTCTGCACGATCTTGCCCAGCAATTGCTGGTTCAACAGGCTTTCTTGTCCTGGGTGTCTATAGCTGTCTCGGCTTAGCCCCACAAGATTACAGACGTGGCGCGCCGGACAGCTGGTGATGCTCGATCATGCTGCCGATGGCCTGGCGTTTATCTTGTGGGGCTTGACCTGCCCTTTAACCGTACCAACCAATCTTCCAGAAGTCCAAAGATTGCCATCTTAATGGATGGGTAGTTGGTTGTTGTGTGTTGCGTTGCATCGCCAGTTAACTGGCGATGCAACGCGGCAAATTGTGCAGGCGGTATGCGCCCGATGCTGCTGTGCGGTCTGATCTCGTTGTAGTCCTTTCTCCATTGTGTAATAGCCTGCCTGGCCTGCGCCAGCGACTCAAACCAGTTCTCATCGAGGCACTCGTCCCTGAACGTGCCATTGAAACTCTCTCGACATAGGCGTTCTGGGTGGGGCTACCCGGCTCAATCAGCAGATGTTTGATGCCGTGCTTTTGCGCCCAGGTCAGGAAGGCGCGACTGGTGAACTCGGGCCCATTGTCAGTGCGTACCGCTTGCGGATAGCCTCTGAACTGGGCGGCGGTGTCTAGCAGCCGCGTAACGTAGCCGCCTCCCATACCAAAGTCCACGGCAATATCCACGCATTCACGGCTGAAGTCATCGGTGATGGTCAGGCATTTGATGCGCCATTGCAGATGGAGCGCCTGGCCTGGCTACGGCATCACTGACGAAGTCCATGCTCCAGGTTTGGTTCAAGGCCTGGGCTGCCACCAGAGGGTGCGCTGCCCCAGATGCTTGTTCTTCTTGCGCTTGCGTAAGGCCAGACCCTCTTGGCAGTACAAGCGATAGACGCGCTTGTGATTGACGGCGGGAAACTGCGGGCGCAGTGCATCATGGATCATGCGGTACCCCAACGCCTCCTCTCATGGGCGGTCTGCACGATCTTGCCCAGCAAATTGCTGGTTCAACAGGCTTTCTTGTCCTGGGTGTCTATAGCTGTCTCGGCTTAGCCCCACAAGATTACAGACGTGGCGCTCGGACAGCTGGTGATGCTCGATCATGCTGCCGATGGCCTGGCGTTTATCTTGTGGGCTAGCGCTTTGTGCCAAAGACGCTTTTGAGGGCGTGGATGTCCAGGTGCGCTTCGGCCAGCAAGCGCTTGAGTTTGCCGTTCTCCAGCTCTAACTCGCGCAGCCTCTTGGCCTCGGAGACTTCCATACCGCCGTATTTGGCTCTCCATTTATAAAAGCTGGCATCGCTAAAGCCGTGCTTGCGCCCCAGCTCTTTGATGGGCATGCCTGCCTCGGCTTGCCTTAAATACCCAATGATGTGCTCTTCGCTGTGTTTACTGGTTCTCATGTCCGTCATTCTCTCTGGTGACGGACTTCTTGGAATTTAGAATGGTACGTTAGGAGGGGCAGGTCACAGTCGCCTACGGATTTCAACTCAGTGTTCAATTGAGTGGCTTGTTCTAGAGTGAAGATAAATTCTTGTTTTTTTCATGATGCTTTCCTTTTGTTGTTCTTATACTTATATATTAGCAAACCATTTTAAATAATCAATAGACAAGACATATCTTTAAGATAAGCGGTCCGATGTGAAGACGAAAAAAAAGCACCTTGATTGGTGCTTGATTTTTATCTTTGGAATGTAACACTTTTTTTTTTTATCATAAAGGTAACTTACAGATCCATAGTTGTGAGCCTTTTCAAGTATCTCACTGGTTAGTCCTGGGTCGTACACTTCTTCCTCTTGTGCAATGTATTGGAACAATCCCATGAACTCACTTGGCTCAATACCAGATATGGTGATTCTTGCAAGCCTTGATTTGACTTCACGGACTTTTTTGCCATGAACTTCTCGTTTTCTCTTAGGCAATCAATACTTTGCTTGAAGTGAAAATCTTCTTGTTGTTCTTTGGTGAACAAGGCATCCATTGACTCATTAGTTAAGCGTGTAATGGTCTTTCTTGCGATTGTGCGATATGTCCAGTCATCTAATTTGCTTGCCAGTTGAGCAAGCTGTTCTTCAGATACTGGGCCTTCAAATCGATGGGATGAACTTGCTGCCATAAGATGCAAGTTCAAGAGCATCTTCAATCGTTCTTTGCTGCATAGAAATCTAATGACTGCGTGATGCACTGGCTCGTCCTTGAAAAAGGTGCAAGCTAGTGACTCCGGTAATTTGTTCAGTGTAGAAGTCTAGCTTCGGCTCATAGGTTTCTAGTTGAGAGATACAGCTTGTTCACCCATGGTGATAAGTACATTGTTTTCTGTGTACTCAATCTTTTCAACATGGATGGTTTTTTGCACGATCTAGATTTTGGTAGAAGCGTCTTTTCAAAGTAACTGCATCATCAGCCATGGATTTATTGTTTCCATTTTAAGTACGATGCAGCCTTGAATCAAACTATCAACAAGCCCAGCCACTACTGCACTCATCACGCCTTTGTTTGGAGCTGCATAGTGCAATGAAATAGTGTCGTAGCTTCTTGGAGATACATTGTTATCGGATGACACTGAGCCAAAGATGATTACTTGATTTTTTTTTTTGTCTACGGCTCTGAAGATTTTTTTTTGTACTTTGTAATATTTTATGGCTCATGGTTTTCTTTCTTGTTGTTATAGTTATATATTAGCAAGCCATTTTAAATAATCAATAGACAAGACATATCATTAAGATAAACGGTCCGTATATATGGGGAGTGGTTTCCTTGAGAAATTGGCTTATAGATGAACTCTTGGCGGTAGCTCGTGCACTGTGTGGAAGGTGCTCTTTAGAGCGGTAAAGCGAAACTATGCAGGCATGCAAAAAAAGCACCCGTAGGTGCTTGGCTGGTGTGTGCGGCTCAGGGCTTGAAATCAGCCGTGGGGTTGTTTGGGATGCCATCCAGTGCGAGTGCTCCTTGCCTGAGCTTCTCCAGTCTGGCTAAGCAGTCCGTCACCCCTTGGATGGCTCTCCCTTGGTCTTCTCCTCGGTGATTCGTGCCTGGTAGAAGTCTGCAAGAGCTTTGGGTGTCAGTCCTGGTGGTGCTGTGAGATCGCACATAGAGAGCCTTTCGTGTTGGCTTCACTCTAGCAGTGCGAATCACATCTTTGGCTCACTGGAGCCGTGTGAGCATGGAATAAACGGCCCCTCAAGGGGTTTGCTCTGTCTCTAGAAGAATCGGTTTGTTGGGCTTGCCAGCCTGCTTTAGGAAGGCCATGGCCATGGCCTTCTTCACCTCCGCATTGTTCATCACAGCATCAAGAGTCTCATGGGGGGATTCGTGAAGGTGTTTTGGCTACCTCAGAGGCGAGAACCTCAACCATCCTTTGCGACGCCTTGTAGTCGTTGGATTCGTAGATTGGCACATCTCCAAGAGCCTTGAAGTAGGCGGTGGAAAAAAAAGCAGGAGGGTGATGGTCAAGGCGGAAACCATCATCGCTTGAGAGAAGAGTACGGCTTTCAATACATGAGGAAAGTCTTCCCAAAGTTCGACGGCTCTGTCTTTAAGGGTGTTCTTTTCTACGATCTTCTTGAAGTGAAAGCTCGGTTTGCGAGTTTGGAAGAAGTCAAAATCTGTGTTCATGGCTTACTTCCTCAAGAACTCTATGAGAGCCTTGTATTTTGGATTGTTGCCGTGCTCGTGTTCATAGATGACTTGAACGATGTTTGGTAGGGTGACAGATGCGCCCAATATCTTTGCCATCACCAGTTCTTTTAGATCGTTGGGTAGTGCACTTTGTGAATTCAGAATTAAAAATTGTTGTCTCATAGAGTCTTTCTTATAGTTATAGGCTCGTGAGGTGAGCAAGTCCATTCTTCAGTCTTTGTGGTTGTCGTCCCATGTGTCATCACGAAGAGATGACTTATGGTGTGGCGAAGTGGAGATGATGAAGAATTCACCCTTGATGCAATTTAACTCTGATTGATCCCTCAACATAGATTTTCCACTTCCCAATCCTCTGATACTTTGAACTCTTGCAGTTTGGATAAAGTCATTTGATTTATTCGAATCATCGTCTTTAACAAGATGTACTTCGTCCAGCATTGGAATTTTTTTCTGCGGTCACAACAATATGATGAACATGTGACTGTTTATCCTTGTGCAAAATGACTATCAAAAAAGTCGGTTTTGTTTTCCTTTTTATCGTTGTCTTACCTACTGGACTGGCGTGGTAGTCGCCACCTTTTGAATTTATAAAATCTATTAACATACCTGGTTCCTTTTTTTATTATTTGTTGTTGTTGCGCAATGAATCGTCACGAAGTTTCACTGCTAAGTTTCTAACATTATTAGTTGTTCCTCGCTGACTGGTCCCGTACTTGTCTAACAGGTCTTGAAAACCTTTATCGTTATTCTGCCCGCCCAGCGTGCTGTTTTTTTAGTTCGGCCAACCATATACTTCTTGCTTCATCACTTTTAAAGGCATGAGAAAAAAAAGGATGGGTTTCTTTTTCAAACCTATTTTATCAAAATCTTACTTATGAGGTTCATGATGATTTCCTTTGTTTCATGTTTGGGTAATGTTGTGCTTTGATGTCCTGGTGAAGCGTGCCTTCAGCCATCTTCTTATCGTTGTTCATAAGTGTGTCTTTGGTTTTGAACATTGGTAATGAAGAGAGGATTCCATCTACTCCCAATCTCTGACCTTTAAAAGTGATGTGGTTCATGCTTGCTCCTTGACATAAAGACTGTTGTAGATCTGCTCTAAGAATTGTTTAAATGTTCTTTTGTCAGCCTTCCAATCCATGATGAATTGACTTGCTGAGTGTCTGTAGCACATGGTCAAAAATTCGTACTGTGATGCTCTGTCTTCAAATTCCAAATCGTCAACTATTTCATTGAAGAAGATGTTTGTGTTAGCAATGGAATCTGAAGGCGTGGATGGCTCTGCCTTGAATGCTGAGTAGTGTTGAAGCTCAGAATAGATTTCGTTGAAAGTTCATTGTTGTTTCCTTTTTTGGTTGTGGGTGTGTAGGTCAGACTCAAGGCTATAGACATCTTCAATCAGTCCGGTATGGAGCTTGTCAAAGTCGATTCGCATCGCATAAAGGCTTAAGTCTCCAATTTCCTCGGTAGGCAATTGATTTGCTTCATCTAGGACTTTGAGTAATCTTGCGAATAAGTCTCTTGTGTTTTGTAAAATTTCTTTGTTGTTCATGATGCTCATCTCTGCTCAATAGCCGATTAGCACAAGTTGAAGAACTGCCAAGAATCCAATGCCATGAATCCATAATTCCATTGTGATGTTGTCGTTTTCTGATTTAGTTGGTGTGTATTTCATAATGATTTCCTTGTTGTTATGTATTTATATTAGCAAAGCATTTTAAATAATCAATAGACAAAGCTAATGTTTAAGATAAACGGTTAAATGAGCGGACAAGAAAAAAAGCACCTCAGTGGGTGCTTTGTTTATTTAGTATCGTCAAGTTCGGGATGGTCGTTCAAGTAAACAATAAGTTTGTTTGCGATGATTCGTTTTACATCTGGGTGTTTAGCTGCAATCATGTAGGCATCTGTTTTTTAGATAGCCTCTATAATTATTGTCAGGAAATGCACTCAATTTCCTCGCTAGATTCATAAATGTTGAACCATTTGGTCCAAAAGTTCCATAGTCAGTCACTAGTTTAAAAAAGTATTGAAAATGATAATCATCAAGTCCAGATTTCCTCTTCAATGCTTCTTGAAGACTCTCTAACATCTTTTTCTCTTTCAGGTGTTGTGGTTGTATCGACCATTGAGCGTAATTTCATTGTTCCGTTTTTGTATTCTTCTAAAGCTACATAAAAGACATCTGCTCTTCTCATGGCTTCAGCTTCATACATGCTTTCCATTTTGGAGCTTGAAAAGGCGTCTTTATGGACTCAATGATTGGCTTGGCTTCAACCTTTTTCCAACTCCTTAATCCCGGCTTGCAACTGTGTTGCTGGTGCTGATATTTCAACCTGAGCTGAACTCATGTAATACTGTGTTGCGATGGTAGTCACTGATGCAATGATGGCTACGGCTATTAATTTGATGATTTCGTTGTTCATGTATGTCTTTCTTGTTGTTATGTATTTATATTAGCAAACCATTTAAAAAAAAATCAATAGACAAAATAATATTTAAGATAGACGGCTGATTTGGTGGGGGAAGGTTGATGTGAATTGTCGACCCTCGGATTAAGTGTTGGCGGTGGCTTGTGCACTTGTGAAAGGTGCTCTTTAGAGCGGGAGAGGGAAACCAAGCAGGAGGAAAAAAAAGCACCCGTAGGTGCTTGGCTGGTAAACTGCTTGCATAGGAGCAAGAATGAGCAAATCTCTTCAAGAAATCATTAAGCAGCAGCAAGCTCGTGAAGATATGTTGTCTAAGTATGCTGGAGCTTCAAGTATTACTGACACACTTGCCAAGATGAACAATGATTCATTGAGTGGAATTCTTGCACATCAAAAAAGCATGAGTGCTGTGGAGAGCTTTGGCAAGATGTTCGACAAGGAGAGACTTGCAGCTTCTCAGATTGCTAAGTTTGCAACTCCTATTGTTCCTTCATATATTGGCGACGCCATCAGGCTCTCAAAATCACTATCTGAGAATAGTGCACTGAGTCAAATGAAATCTATCATTGACTCGGACGCCATGCACCATCTCAAGATTGGTGAAACCATCAAGAATCTTGAACTTGGCAGTGTCTTCAAGAGTTTGGCGATTGGCAGTGCCATTGAACGATTGGTGCCCAAGATTCCACCATTGTTTGCTTCAGAAATGTTGGCTCTTAAACAGTTCAAGAGCCTTGAAGTGTCATTCGCTCCGCTGATGTTTTCGGTGAGCTGCATTCCAAAGAGTTGAGATCCAGCCTAGGCGACTGGCGGGCACCATCGTTGTCCCTACCCTTGCACAGAGCCTCTATGTCTCCCAAGGTTTTGACAGAGGTTTGACTGAGCTTCCTAATGAGGAGTTCTTCAGTGTCGTCTCTGAGGCTGGGCTGACACATCCCTCTACAGACATTGAGCTTTTGGGCCAGTGGTTGTTGATGTCGGTGATGAGGAGCTGAATCAAGAGGAGCTGAATGCCAAATGTTATGCACGCATCTACAGGCTTGAAAATCGCCTGAGAACATTCATTGATGAAGCAATGACGGCAAGGTTTGGCACGAACTGGTTCAAGCAACTACCCGCTGATGTCAAAGATAACTTGAAAGAGGTTCAGGAGAAGAAGAGGAAAGCTGGTGAGGACAGGACTTTGATTGAGTGCACTGACTTCAGCCACTACACAAAGATTATTTTCAAGGGTGATCTCTGAGAGATGTCTTCTCCCCCCTGTTTGGGACACGGCGCAAAGAGGATGTGCAGGAATCCTTGAACCGGCTCAAGCCCATCCGCGACACTGCCATGCATAGCAACCCAGTAAGCCATGAGGATTGGGTGATGCTGCATTTTGAGACTGGCCGGCTGCTCAAGGTGATTGCCAAGCTGCACTGACTGCACTCAACCGAATACAAGAATACCAAATGGCATTGTTGACACCATCTCTTGAGAAAGCGAGATCGTACAAGCAGGCTCCTACGCAAGGTGAGCTTCACTTGTTAGAGTTCTTGTCCACACACTTCGGTGATGATGTAGAGGTGTACTTCCAGCCATGTTTTAATGGTGATCGCCCTGACATCGTTGTTATGGGAAAGATCGTCGGTGTAATTGTTATTGAGGTCAAAGATTGGAATCTTCAGAACTATATTATTGATGATAAAAATAGATGGATTCTGAAGTTAAACCGAAGCAAGGTTAGGTCTCCGTTTGCACAGGTGTACAAGTACAAACAGAATTTCTATGAAATCCATGTCAACGGGCTTCTTGAGAAGAGCCTACGAAATGAAGATTTCTATGGCCTCATCAAAACGTATGTGTACTTTCACGGAGCGTCCAAGCAAGAGGTAACCTCTCTGTATCAAGGACACTTGGATAGGTTGTATGAATCTGCATCCAAAAAAAAATGAACAGGAATTAAAGTCTAAAACAATTGACTTCGACACCTACGAATCTCGTCGCACCTGGATTGAAAGCAATAAGTACAAATATGAAAGAGATTTGGGTTTTGCGCTTTACGGCGAAAAGCTCAAAAGGATTTCGTTCCCTTTGACGGAGAAAGATGTACTTTTTTGAGGAGAGTGTGTACTTAGAGTTTCAGAGAGACTTCTTGCACCACCTTTTCATTATGCGAATGATGGCAAGCCAATCCAGTATTCCGACAAACAATCGTCACTGATGAAAGTGCGGATGGTGGAAGGCTCAAAATCTGTGGATTGGCTGGGTCCGGTAAAACAGTTGTTCTCGCTGGTAGAGCAGTAGACGCCCACAAGCGTCATAAAGGTCGAGTCCTGATTCTGACCTTCAACATTACTCTGTGCCGCTATATCCATGACAAAGTGAGTGCGGTTCGCGAGGACTTTGCATGGACAGAGTTTGACTTCAACAACTACCATCGTTTCATGACAATGGCTCTGAACAATTCGGAGATTGATGTATTTGTTCCAAAAGAGCTTACCTATGACGGCAAAGACAAGCAGGTGGCTCGCAGGATTGCGGAAGAGCGAGACAAGTATTTCGAAGATGTTTACTACAGCAATGAGAGCGTCTTTGATGGGCATGACATCAAAACAAAATACAGCACCATCCTTGTTGACGAAATTCAAGACTACAAACCCGAGTGGAAAAAATTATCAGAGCTAACTTCCTTGAAGACGGCGGCGAGATGATTTTATTTGGTGATGAAAAGCAAAATATTTATGGTCGTGCCTTGGACGGGGAGCGGCGCTCAAAACTAGTTGAAGGTTTTGGTCGATGGAACAAGCTAACCAAAAGCTTCAGGTACAAAGAAAGCAGTCCAATCATTCCATTGGTGAGCGAGTTCCAGAAGGAATTCCTGCTTAAGACCTATGAGCTGGATAATGATGAATCTTTTCAACTTAGTCTCACTGCTGTAGGCATCCATGCGTACGGTATCTTTGAGTATGGGTTGATTGAGAATTTAGCTTCGCAAATCATCCAACTAGCAAAATCCAACAAAATTCACCCGAACGACATTTCTATCATCTCGTCTCAGGAGCATTTGCTCCAAAGGCTGGATCATCAAATTAGAACATCTGAGCATCATCGTGAGCGCACTTTGAGTACCTTTCCTGCTCTTGAGGTAACTGACCATCCAAAGTATTCGAAACGATACAGTCAGATAAGTGCTTCCAAGAAGTACGGTTTCAACTTGAACAGTGGCGTTATGAAGCTAAGTTCAACGCACAGTTTCAAGGGCTATGAGTCGCCATTTGTCTTTCTCATAGTTAATGAGGGTGACAGCCCTGAGATAGTGTTCACTGGCCTTACACGGGCCAAAGAAAACATAGTCGTGTACATGCAGAAGGATTGCGAGTTCCTTGATTTTTTTTTAACAGGCACTTGGCTGGTGTTCAAACGTTGTTGGCATCCTGAGGTTACAGGTCGTTCATGCGGTCTGATGACCTGGTGAAGCTGTCCTCGATCCAGTGGTACTCCCAAATAGTGATGTCCTGAGGCTTAAGCGAGTTGCCTACTTGGATGTTGGCCTTGGGGATGGCATGGGCCTGTTTTAGGAAGGCTGTGAGGTCGTCTGACTGTACGGTGAGCAACAGGTAGCGGTAGAGCCTGTCTCGTGACTCAAGGACGTTCTCTGGTGAGATGTCTATGCCGTAGATGGATGACAGGCACTTCCAGGGCATGGGTGGCGCCCGTGCCGTAGCTCAACTTTCGCTTGAGGATTTCAATCAGGAAGTTGCCTGTGCCACATGCTGGCTCCAGCCACGTGCTCAACGGGTCTTGTAGCTTGTCCTGTGGGATGAGATCCAGCATCTTGCTCACGATGTGGGAGGTGTGAAGACTTCGCCCAAGCTCTTGACTCGTGCACGGCTCTTGATGAATTCAGACATTGGCAAAGAACTCCTGCTTCCACCCAATCAGCGGCTTCCTTCAAAGCGATGTCCATGGCTGTTCCTGGCCGAGCTGTAGGCATGTAGGCGGTCAGTTCCTTGGATAGCTTGCCGTTCGGTGCGAAGCTGACTGTGTGGCATGGAGTCCTGAGGCTGTTCGGTTCATACAGCCAAGGGTTGCCGTGTTCTTTCTGCCCAGCTTCACTTTCAAGGTGTAGCTCATCCCAATGATGTAGCGGTAGCTTGGGTTTGGTGCGGTCATCAACTCCCCTGATTGCAGGCTGGTTGTACAAGTCATAGACCTGGTAGCCAGTGATTTCAGCAATGAGCTTCACGGTAGTTGGCTTGCCTGACTTCCTGATAGAGGAAATGGCAGAAGATATTTTCTTATCCTTTTTTTTTTTTGTTCTTTTGTGTAGTTCATATTTTTAACTTTCTTTGTTGTTATGGGTTTTTCGCCAAGAGTTCTTTGCAGACTTATGTGCATATCAGTCGACTGCTTGTCGGCAGTTACTATGTAATAGTAGGAATATCTCGTCAAAGAGTCTGGCCTGTGCTCATAGAAAAGTGATTCATTAACTTTTAACCCATGCCGCACATAGTATTTGAACCATAAATTAGAGATTTCAGTCAATTCGTCTAAATGATTACGAATGTGGAACTTCATCTGTCTTTGTGCAGGGGTCATGCTGCTACACCCATGTTGATGTCATTGACTAACTTCATGGCAAACTTTTGTGCTGTAGCGGTCTTTTCTCCTTGGCATAGGAAGCTGACTTTCTTGTTGTTCTTGAAGTAGATGTTCAAGATTCCCATACCTTCATCGCTCAACACTTGCACTACATAGTGAGCTTCGCTCTTGATGGTTAATGTGTAATCGTTCTGGGCTGACAAAGCTTGTTCTATCGAATCTTTGCTTAAATTTAAATCTTTGAGGTTCATTGAATACTTTCTTGTTGTTATGTATTCATATTAGCGAAGCATTTTAAATAATCAATAGACAAGCATTTGTTTTAGATGAACGGTTGAAGTCATGGATAGGTTTCGCTTCTTCTAAAGAAGAGTCTTTCCCTGACAGGGTATGTGCTTCGTGTGGACGTAAAAAAAGCACCTCATGGGTGCCTTGTTCATCTGCTTATATTTGCGGACTAAGCTATCCATTCACCTTTTGCTTCGATTACCTCTTCTATTCGTAAATGTTCAGCAAAGTCAATGCCATTTACAAAGTCATTTGCAGAAGAGCTGAAAATATCGCTTTCATTTTTTTGACAGGTACGCAATTACAATTTGCTTCAGGTAGTATGTATCTTCAGATGAGTAATCTAAGGTATTGCTGCATCTTAACGAATGAAGAATGGAACTTAGCATGTGTGCTTCAAACCTATCTTCAGAAATGACTCCTTTCAACTTTTTCATAGCTACATCCCAAGCTTCATCTTGTCTTAATTCTTCTATGGGCAATATTTCATTCAGAAGACCATAGTAAAAGTTTACTGCTTCTTCGCCAATTCCAACCAGAATCATTTCGTCTAGTGCTTCGCTCCTTGGTATTTTCATATTAAACTCCTTTAAGTTCATTATTATATAATGGATGGAAATATTAATCAATTGATATATTGATGTTTATTGAAAATAAGAGCTTTAAAATTTTTTTGGTTTCTAATCTGTTGGCGAAGCTCGTGCTCTGTGAGAAGACTGTTCTTTAGAGCCAAAAGAAGGGAAACCTATCTGCACAAGGTGCACAAGGTTGAAAAGGACCTTGTGCAGGACCTTGTGCAGTTAATATCTCCATATAAATCAATGACTTACCTTCTAAAAGTGAGAGTGCACAAGGTGCACAGGCAGATCTCAAAAGTTTTCCGTGCGAGAAAAAAATTTTAAATTATTTCTAGAAGATTAAATATTTGTACGTCTTCGTCCAAATCAGCAATAAAACGATTTTCAAAAAATAATAATTTTAAAAATATTTCCTGCCTGTAAAAAAGATTGGCAAGTGCCTGTGCACCTTGTGCAGTAGGGGTGTTTTTGAGGTGGTTTCTCCTCTGAAGACGGCCTGCACAAGGTCCTGCACAAGGCCGAAGTGGACCCTGTGCACCTTGTGCAACTTCCTGATGCAAAAAAAAAGCCAGCATGTAGCTGGCTTGATTGGTTTGAGGTGTTTTACTTCTTGACTGGAACGTTGAGAGTCAAAATGGCATTGACATCCTTGTTTGATTCTTCATTGCCAAAGAGTCTGTCAATCTCATCTTCATCAGCTTTGATTTCCTCAAGCGGTGTATTGGTCAAGTTGATGTACCTGATTCGTTTTCCCTTGACCGTCTTTTGTGGATCTCTCATGTCTGGGAACAAGGCATTCATTCGTTTCAAAATTCTGTTCCGCCAAAAAAGAGTCAGATTGGATTCTTCGCACCATTCCTGATATTTTTTTGTAGAAGTCGTTCTTTGAAATATTTAAGTTCACATGGTCAATGCGATAGCCCATATCTGTCACATAGGCAAGAACGGTGTTGCTTGCAATCTTCTCTTCTTGGAGTCTTGCTTTGACAGTTTCTGGTGGGTCAAACTTTGTTCTTTTGTTCAAACGAAGCAAACCTTCAAGGCACCAGTCAACTACCAAATCCAGCTCATTTTCAATAATAAGCTTGTGCAAATCTGGAATGATTGCATCACCTTCAAATTTCACATCCCAGCGAATGTATTGAAGACGACGAAACACGGCATCAGTTTCATCTTGAATTCTTGGGAACCTGTTGCATGACATTATCCACTTGGCTGTTGGATGATGGTCAAAAGCTCTCTCATAGAGGTTTCTCAAGCTCACCAAAGTCGCCTGCAATGAACTTCTTCAGTTCATTTTCATTGAGTTTGCCCTTTGGGGTTTCGGCAGAAATTGCAAGCGAAGCGTCTTTCAAGGAAGCCATCTCAGGGCCGTCCAACTTGTCCAAGTTGACTGCTACTGCATTCTCGTGAAGTTTTTCAATAATTTCCAAAAGCACACACTCTTACCGTTTGAGCCTGAGCCTTCCCAGATCTGAGCTACCTGGTGTTTGACATTGTTGGTCAGGGTGTAGCCACAGAATTCCTGGACAAGCATGCGTCTTTTTCATCGGGCAAGCTGCTCGTGATGAACTTGTGGAACCTGCTTTCAGGTGGAAGTGGCTTTGGAACATAGAAGCGAGATCCTTCCTTGAACTTCAAGGCGGCTTTGATGTTGTAGGTCACTCCCCAAGCCTTGTCTGGCTTCTTCAGAAGAAGGTTGCCTTCATCGGTCACGAAGAGCCATGCATTGAGCATGGGGATGATGGACTCTTTTAGGCCTTGGTGGCAGTGACTGGGACTTGAACAAGGCACTCTCATAGGCATTGCCCGCGAGCTTGTTGCCTGCCATGTTGGGGAAGTTTTCCTCCAGCCACTCAAAAGCTCTCTTCCTACCCTCGTGCTTCGTCAGGAGCTTCCAGTAGGACTCAGCCCATTCGTAGAGCGCGACATTCTCGTCACGGACATCCACGGCCAGGTTAGGCATCGCACCTACTGTCTTGGCATACACCAGCTCGGGAGTCGGCTCGTCGCTTGCCAGTGCAGCCATGTGCACCTTGTGAGCCAAATCGGCATTACGCTCCTTGGCCTTCTTGGCTTCGGCTTCCAGCTTTTCTTGCTTCTTGAAGAAAGCTTCAGCGGCCTTTGGTCGTCACGGGCTTTGGCTTTTTTGCTCTTTTTCTTTGGCTGCTACTTCCTGCTTGTATGCTTTCTCAAGCTCAGTCAGTTCAGCGAGTCTTTCTTTATTCTTGGCTTTTTTTCGCTGCAAGTTTCATCCTTGCGAATTCAGGCAACTTATCAACTGACAAGAACTTTGTTATTTCGTCTTCTTGCTCGTGTCCAACTGAATCTTCACTGTTTTGGTGAAACGGGATGAACTTGCCATCATCATCAATGGACAGATATAAAGTATCTGTTTCATCTAATGTTTCGTTTCCTGGTGGAACTCCAAACTGATCGTCCACATATTTATCGTCAAAAGTATTGACTTTATCATTATTGTCTGTATTATTCATTTATATATCCTTTATATTTGCCTCCTCCTTCCAAGATTCGGCATTAACTACCAAAAAAGCATCTGCATCAACAGGTGCTTTTTTTTTATGCTTGCTCGGCTTCCTCAGCATGTTCTGCAAATAGTGTATCAATCAATTCACGAAAGCTCTCAGGGACGCTGATACCTTTTTTTCTTTAAATACGCAATCTTTTTTTGCTTTTGATCGCGTCTAAGTTTTGTAAGGTATGGAACGTCCGTCTTTAAATCTACAGGTTTTTTTTGCTCTTGTTTGTTTCATGTCTTTACTCCAGTTATTAAATTGTATATATTTTTTAAGGTAATGTCAAACAATTAATAGAATTATCTTGCATTATTGTTGATCTTGTGGTTTGACATTCACAAAACGATGATCTATTGTATATATGTCTCAAGTTAGTTTTCCGCTTGAGATATATTCTTCTTGTTATTGAAGCGAGAAACCCTCAGTTTTAAAGTTCTGAGGGTTTTCTGTTTATGGGCTAAATGAATGAAACGCTTTGGAATGTTGTCGGAAGATTCATCAGCACATTGGCTGAGTGGTAAAGGTAGAGGCCAACTACATTGGTCATGGTGTTCAGAATGGATTCCTGTCCAAAGATGAACCATAGTAGAGCTGTGCTTCCAAGACTGGCGGCGAACAGATCCTGGCTGTCAGCAAGCTTGACCTGGTGAGCTTTAGTCATTTCATTGGGTTCTTTGCTGAAGCTGTCAGCGAACTTCATTCCCCAAGCTTGATGACTTGCCACACATACCAGCATAGATAAAGGGTGTTGGTGATTGGCAGGACTGCGAGGGCTGTCTTGAGTGATGGTAGTTTTGTTCTTGTTAGTGCATTCATATTGTGATTCCTTATATATTAGTGTAGGGAAATTTTCATCAATATCAATCCCGTTACCATATCAATGCGTAAAGATTCGAAATATATCATCATGGATCGACTATTGTTTTCTGGTTGATCAATAATTTGTTTATCAACACAGAAAGGTTTGTATGTCAGTTCAACAGTTTTCAGATGATGTGGTCAAAGAGTTGGAAGAGATGAAGAAGCTTGGAATCAAGGTAAACAAGAAAGCTTTTGAGCGGGCAAAGAATCTTGAAGAGATGGCGGAGCTTGAAAACATGCGAGTCTCTGAATGTGCGGATCTCATGATCAACTTGTCCTAAAACCCACTACATATATAAATTGCCACCTTCGGGTGGCTTTTCTTCGTCTAAAACATCCTCTTATTTTTGACAATTTGTATTTCACCCCTAATATAAGGAGACAACAATAAGAAGCGAGTCAATCATGTATGGAATTATTTTATTTATCTTGGGACTAATACCAAGTCTTGCAGAAGCTGCAAATCTCTTTGAGCCTGTCCCCGCTGACAAGGCTATGAAACTTTTAGCCGCGATGTTCGGCAACCTCGGAGTCTTCGGCGCCAGCAGCTCAGATGCTTTCTCCGGCGTCATCACCACCTTCAATGCAGCGGCACTGACCATCGGCGGTTTGCTGGTGGCTTACACCATCTTCGCGGGAACACTGGGCACGGCTCATGACGGCGAGATGCTCGGCAAGAAGTTCTCCTCTGTATGGGTGCCCATCAGAACCGCTGTAGGCACTGCTCTCATCCTCCCTGTGATGACTGGTGGCTACTGTGTCATGCAAGCCATCGTGGGCTTTTTTTTTGATCGTTCAAGGAATCGGCTTGGCTGACAACGTTTGGTCTGCCTACATGAGTACCAGCAACATCACAAAAATCGTGACTGTGGGTATGGAAAAACCTGCTGTCTCCAGCTTGGCCTGGAACACCTTCGGCTCTCTCACATGCATGAGGGGTTATGAGAAGCTCTACAACGATTCCATAACAAAAGCGGCGGCATGTGGCCAGCGATCACATGGGGTACTACCACCACCTCTACACCTGGTGGAACCATCATTGAATTCGGCGCGAAAAGTGAAGTGATGGGGTTCTTCAAGAACTCATGCGGCAGTGTCACGATTGACAGGCAAGACCCTCTTCCCGCTGGCAACCCCATGAACGAGTTTTTTTCCTTGATGGGGACTTGTCCAGCCTGAACGGTGACTTGAGTGCAGCGGATTCAAAGCATGTAGCTGCGGTGAACTCGTTGATAGCTGCGGTCGACAACACTGCGAAGAGCTTCATCGGAAACACTGGCTTTGATGTCACCAGTGAAATCAAGGTGGCTTCTGCTGCCTATGAGTCATCTACCAAGGATGCGGCCGCCGGCGTCGTTGCCAAGCTCGGGGACTTCACCCAGTTGGAGAAATCTGCTTCCAAGGATGGCTTCTTGCTAGCTGGTGCATGGTTCATGAGGCTTGCCTACTTGTCTGAAGTCGCTCAGAAGGCTGTGGCGAAAGTTCCTACAGCTTCAGGTGCTTCAGGGTCTGTCAACAATAATTTTAAAGATCAGTTTCAGTCCAGCTACTTGAAACCATTGATGGAATTGAGAAGCAGGAGTGACAGTGAGTTTGGGATTGCGAACAGTGAAGACCAATCCAAGTCAGCAATGGATGGCGGGTCTGGTGTTTGGGACTGGATCAAGTCCGGTTTCAGTCTTGATAAGCTGGTCAAGAAGGTTTTCAAAGCCGATGCCATGGCTGCGGCCAGCTCAGACGAACATCCAGTTATGGCGATGAAACGAGTAGGCAACTGGGCGGGCATTGTAGGTGGCGCCATGTTCTTGAAATACGGTGCTGCCTTGACTGCTGTGGGTAATCTTCAAGGTGCAGGAACCAGTTTGGCGATAGCCACATTGCCAATAGCAATGATTGTGTTCCCTGCCCTCATGGCAATCAGCTTCATGCTCAGCTTCGCCTTGCCAATGCTTCCATTTTGATGTGGATTGTGTCTGTTTGGGATGGGTTGTGCTTTGTATAGAAGCCTTGATTGCTGCTCCTATTTGGGCGGTCATGCATTTGACGGCTCACGGCGACGATATGACAGGCTCAGGTTCACAAGGTTATAGATTGGTGCTCAGCTTGACTCTTCGCCCTGTATTGATGGTGTTTGGTTTGATCGGAGCACTGACCATCATCACGGTGTTCGGCCAGCTAATTAATATGGTGTTCTTTGATGTCTTCATCCTGAGCCAACAAGATTCAAGTATCTTTATCTGGATTGTTGGTCTACTTGCAGCACCTTTAATTTATGCGGGTGTGATGTGGACTGTTATCAAGAAGTCCATGGATGCCATCCATATAATTCCTGACCAAATCTTGACCTGGTTCGGTGGTGCAGGACAGCAACTTGGTCACTATGGCGAATCTTTGGGTGGACAGAACTCAGGAAGCTATGCGGCAGTCGGTGCAATCGGTGTGCAAGCTGGTAGAGGATTGGATGCCAAGAGACAGGGTGTGGACATGCAACAGCAAATCGGTCAGCGCCAGGCTGCATTGGCTGGAAATGAACAAGCCAAACAAGCGGCCATCTCGGGTGTCAAAAGCGATCTTGATGACAAGCTAGGTGCTGGAGGCTCGTCCATTGTTCAGAAAGCCATGGGCAAAGAAGCTGACTTCAACTCGCTAGAAGCTCAACAAGTCAGCTCCAAGATGGACAGTGGGATACAAGCTCTTGGTGGAAAGGAGTCGTCTGCTGGAGTGAAATTCAACGAAGCCATGAATGCCGATATGGATCAAGGCATGCAGTTTGACCAAGCATTCTCCAAGAATTTGAAGAGTGGCATGGACGAACAATACGGCTTAGGGGCTGGTGCATTCCTGGATAAAGCCAGTCAAGGCAAGCTTCAAGGCTCAGAGTTCACCAAAGGTGTTGAGCAACTGGGTGAAATTTCAAGTCACTATGCAAGCAAGGGCTTGAGTGCAAGCGATGTCACAGAGAAGACTTCCAAGCTTTTAGGCGCTGCTGACAAGAACTTCAGCAGGTCCACCAAGTCTATTGCTAACGGTGGAGAGAACAATATCAATCATTATGTAGACAAGGCGATGGGTTTTGCTCAGAAATCTACAATGAAAGACGCCAAATGATGATATATTGATTGCTTATATATCGGATTTATTATATAATACCTCTATTAACTGGAGGTATTATCATGTATAAAAAAAGGCGGTGGAAAGCTCAACATTTTCAGCAGTTGGATATAACGCGGAAAAGCAAGTTCTTGAAGTTCAGTTCAAGAATGGTCGCATTTATCAGTATGTCAAAGTGGCTTATGAAGTCTATGTAGATTTCATGAACTCGCCATCAAAGGGCAAGTTCTTGCATAGCTCAATTTTGGGGGGTGTATCCACACATCAGGATTGCATAAAAAAAGCACCCGAAGGTGCTTGCAATCAAGGAGAAGATGGCTTACTTGAACATCTGACCCAGCTTGAATGCTAGACCATAAAGAGGTGACTTCTTGGCTACAACCGGAACTGCTGCCAAATACTTTTGGCTCAAAAGCTTTGTTTGTGCGCTGAAAGTAGTGTCCCATGAATTAACACCGGCTTGATTCTGGGTGAATGAACTACCCAAACCAAGCTCGTTATTGAATGTGCCAGACATATTGCGGTCATTGTTCATAGGAACTCCTTTCTCTCGTTGTACAGCGTGAATTGGCCCGCGTCAAGCTAGAACACGTCGGTCTCATAGTCACTGCGGATCTGGTCGTTTTGCTCCAGCACGGCATAGAGGACGGCAAGAGATGCACTGACCAGCTCGGTGTCACGACCTGGCGCACTGTTGGGTGGGTGCTTGCCTCCGTGAAAAGGTTGTTCCCACCCGCTGGATGCTCTCCAGTGCCTTGGCTCTGTCGTCTTGCCCTGTAGGGCTACAGACATCCATTTGAGGTTTGGAGCTTGCACCTGTGGGGGTAGGCAAGCAGGTAGCCCATGCTGACGGCCAGTGGGCTGTCAGGAGCTACTTCAAGGACGAACTCCCGTGCGAATCGCTTCCAGTCAGGGGATGCTCGTCCCTCGCCTTCACAAAGCCTGCTTCTTTCAAGGCAAATTCAAACCTTGAGAACACTGCGAAGAATTCACAGGCAAGCTCTTTTGGAACACTGATGAATGTGAACGGGTCAAGCATATTCAAAAATTTTAAAGCTCGTCTTTTTTGCTTAATTGAGCATGGTCACGAATGGCTTCAGCGGTTTTGTCGTCAATGTCTCGCTTGTTCACATCGTCATACCAGTACACAACACCATCAGCGAATTCAATCCGAAGCTCTTTTTTTCTTGGCATGAATGTGGAATTGACTATTTTCATAAGGCACCCTTTTCTTTTATTTGTAGCGTGCTTCATGAGGTTGTCAAATTACATGTGGTGGCAATGGTCGGTTATGTAGGAAAAAGTCATTCTTGATGTCGCTGTCCATTGGCGAGATTCGATGCAAGAATCCATTGCTTTTCTCGTTTGAGACATCAATGAGTTTTGCAACAAATAGAGGGTTGTCTTCTGTCTGGGATTGAGTTTTTCTTTAATCTCAATCAGCTCCTCAAAAGTGTGTTCTTCCAAGAAGTTGAAGTGACTTCCTAGCAGTCCACAAATACCATCGGAAAGCTGTACTTCAATCCTGCTTTTGGAATCAACAAACGAGTAGTCAACGAACTTGCCTTTGTACTGCACTTGAGTGTTGACCAAGTCGTTTTGAACTTCACTCTCTATGTCAAAAATGTGGGTGCTTGTAGGAAAGACATAAAGCGATCTGACAAAATGCCCGTTGAAATCCCTCAATCAAAATGTCGTCATCGTTGTCAATTATGAAAGGCGGCTCCTCAAGGTTTGAGGTTTTTTCAATCATCATCAAAACTAGTTGAGTGATGTCTGAGAGGGGTTTCATCGCTACTGAGCGCAGATGTTCCGCCAGCTCAAGCATGAATGCCTTGATCTCTGGTCTTTGACATTGGGGAATCGATACTTTTTTTTTCAGCAATGGGACAAGCTTGTCAAGATCAGCATTGGCAAGGTTGAAAAGCCCCCTTGATTTGCATCACATAGGCATGTATTGGCGAAGCTCAGGCTCTTCCCAAACCGAGTCAATGATGTCCACCAGCGACCAATAAAGTAGGTTTAACTTGCTGTAATGGATGTAGATGCCGTTTTTATCAGCCACTCAAGAAGCGTTTGAATTCGCTTTGAGTTCAGCACTCCCAAATAGCTTCCAGTTGCCAACTGGTTGAATTTTATTTCTGTTGCCGATTTCTGAATGTGCAACGATGCCACCAGCTCATCAAACCCTGTAATCGACTTATTCTTTTGTGGACGATTCCACCAAGCACGAAATTGGTAGGCTTTTCGTTAAGTCCATCATCAGTTATCCAGAATTTCCTGACGTTGTTGGTTTCGTCATAGAAGAACACATACTCATCGTCCAACCTGTACAAGGCTGTGCCGTCAAAGATGTTCAAAATCATTGACCGGCGCATTTCCTCGGCATCATGGACAATTTATTTATTTGTGTTCTCTGGTTCGGTCATCATTCGCCTTTGGCTATCTTTAAAATTTCTTCAATGGGTCGTACCTGGTAGGCATGATTCCAGATTTTCGCTGTGTCAGATGCAAGAGCTAGTAGGGGAACCTCCAGCTTAAATACTTCATTGACAAGTAACGGGTCATTGTGGTGGTGGATGGACTGGATGCAGTAAGTGAAGCTGAACTTGAGTTCTGACCTGTCAATCTCACGAAAGCCCACTCTCATGAGCTGGCAATCAATGGATCTCATCCATTTGGTCATGGTCAGCAAGTTGGAGATGGCTTCCTGAGTGTCCCGTGGCCGCTCTGACAAGCCGAAAGCATCCATCAGCTCCTTACCCTTGAAGAAATGTTCCTCATGGTCTGTGAGGCTCTGGGCAAGCTCCTTGTGCATGGGGAGAGCTTGATGAAAACACCACCGGAAGAGCCAAGCGGTTGAGGTCTGTGCATAGGTGATCCTGACGAAAAAAAAGCCACCCGAAGGTGGCCTTGGTATAGCTAGGCTGAAGATTACTTGGCAGCGGGTTCGCCCCCCACACTTCGCCACCCGTGGAAATGTACTGAGCGATCTTGGCAAGCTCGGCCTTTCCTTCAGGCGTCTTCAGGTAGGCAGTAGCTTTCTCCGCATCCTTGGTGGTGATGTGCTTCATCAAATTCTCGGTCACATCGCCCTTCATGCCTTTTTTTTTGAGGAACTCGTGACCCTTGCCGAAGACAACTGGTTTGTCTTGACCCTGATTGAAAGTTGACGATTTACCCTTCGCACCAGTGGGGTTTAAACGCAAAGAGTTCAATCCCAGTCTTCTTGTCTGCACGGGGAGTCGTGGAGCCTTCAGCTTTCGGCTTGCGAGTACGGGTAGTCTTTGCACCGGAAAAATACTTCGCAGCAACCAGACGGATGGTCTGTTCATCAAACATCTTGTCAATGTCAGGAACTTGCGCGCCAGCTTCCTTCAGGTCAAGGAAAGTAATGCTGTGCTTTTTTCATTTCCTCAACCAGCTTGGTCACGGTGCCCTTTTTAGCCTCGCGCTGGGTTTCATCAGCCTTGTTCAGTGCTTGAAGTTGCTCAAACACCTTCGGGTCAGTCGACCCTTTCACGATGAGATTCATCAGCTCTTCTTTGGACAGGTCAGCAACCTTGTAAGCAGGTGCAGCAGCGCCCTTGTTGGTGTCTTGAGCCTTGGTGTCGGTGGTTGCAGTTGCCATGATGTTTCCTTAGTGGATGAATGATTGAGTTTGCCGTCTCAACAAACTCAATGAATGTTTGTTGATGTAGTGACTGTAGGTCCTCAACAATCATGCGTCAACAACTTCATCAATCTTTTTTTTCATCTTTTCTTCAAAGATGTTCGAAACACATTGTTTGCGTTTTTTCTTACAACAATCCGTTTGTCTAAAAGTCAGTCAACTTCCATTGCTTTTCCCAATATATCTGCTAGTTTGATATATGAACAAGGGGAAAATGATGATAACAAGAATAAGACAAAAGGGTTCACCCTCATTGAATTGATGATTACGGTGGCGGTTGTAGGAATATTGGCTGCAATTGCTTTACCTGCATATCAGGACTACACCATTCGTGCGCAAGTAGCCGAAGGCATATCACTTACTGGTGGCATTAAAACTGATATGGAAGAAAGTCATGCACAAACAGGTGACTTTGAAGCCATGAGATTGAAGTCCTATACGGACGCTCCAACAGTCGGCAAATACTCCACTGTTTTCAAGAATTTTAATTCCAACACTCAAAAGGTCGTGATCTTGGTCATGATGAATGGGCCTGATGCAAACCAAAAGCTAAAAGACATCAATGCAAGGTTCTATTTAGTCCCTACTGAGCAACTTGGTGGAAACATTGGATGGAAGTGCACAAGCACATTGGCTGGTGGAGAAGAGATTCCAGCTAAATATTTGCCTACCTCATGCAAAGGTTAAGTCCTGCCTCGTGACTGAATTAATGAGAGAAAAACAACAACAAGGAAATGAAGATGAAAACAAGAATACAGAAGGGCTTCACCCTAATAGAACTAATGATTACGGTTGCGATAGTTGGAATTTTAGCAGCGATAGCTTTGCCTGCATATCAGGACTACACCGTTCGTGCACAGGTTACTGAGGCAATCATTCTTGCTTCAGGCACAAAAGCGAAGGTGGAAGAATGGTATGCAATGAAGGGTCAACTACCTTCAGACAGTTATGAAGCGGATGTAGCATGCCATAACACCAGATGTGGCAACTATGTGGACTATATTGATATTCAGGCTGGATCACCTGGTATGGTGTTCGCTCGTTTAGGTAACGATGTAAATACCAAAGTCAAAGGCTACTCTATTTTCATGAAGGCTCGTGTCACAACAAACGGCAATCTGTCATGGGAATGCATTGGGAATATGAATAAAAAGTATTTACCAGCCTCATGCACTCAGCACGACACACCGCAGACATTAAGCTAGTAGATATCAAGCCATTTGGTTCGCCTGATAGAAGTAGACCTGTCACAAAGACAAAATGAAAGAATTCATGCATGTATGGCACTGAAGGCTCTGCTATCCTTTTTGATTGTTCCAGAGCATGCACCTCTTCTGTAAAGAGTGTCTAGCAAAGAAATAAAACGGCTCTAGAAGCCGGATAACAGTCCATACACAATATCCATTTGATTGTTTAAATAGCTCATGAATGAAGGTGTTGTCAACACGGGTGCGAAACTCCCTGAAAGACTCTCTCCCATCCATGCAAACCATTCCGGTCACAGTGAGCGATGGCTTTGTTATTAATTTCATTTTGCCTCTTCATGCTGATATAAAGATTGGCAATTTTCAAATGAACTACATACCATTCAGTGACAGGGTCTGGTGGTTTTCTTTCCTGCTAATGTGTCTAGGTTGAAGTATCTCGCGCCGTCAGCGAAATTCGACAAGTGTGACAAAAGATCGTGTTCAATCGTTTCAGGCTCATACCAACCACTCATGTCCTTGCCACGGGATAGTGAAAGAGTTTTGCAAGCTTCATAGCCCTGCGTGAGCTTATGCCCTATCGCGCGAAGTTGCTTATCAGACGGCGTCTTTAATTCATTCTTTGCCTTGAAATCCATGATGATTGCAATCTTCATCAACCGTTCAAGTCCAATGGATAATTGAAAGAAGGCAGAGTAGTAACTACCTTTTTTTATCGTAGTTGGCTTTTCTAAGAAATTCTATTCCTGAAAGAAGTAAGCTTTGGGTCAAGCTGCCTTCTTGCTCCATCATCCGATATTCTTGGCTAAAAATCATTCAGCACTTTTTTTTTAGGGTCGCCAGATGCCACCCATTGAAAAGCTGAACTATCAGGATGTTTATGGATGACAGACAGAGCTTCATCACCGCCAGCTAACCACTTTGCCCAGTCGTCGGGCTCGAGAACGAGTGGTGCACGGTCATGGGTAGTGCCTAGGAAGTCGTTTGGCTCGGTTGTGACCATTGTGAAGGTGTTGACTGCTTCACCTGTCTTGTTGTCCTTAGACACCTCATAGAGGCCCGCGGCCAAGAACACATTGGTTGCCTTCATGGATATGTCTACCCGTGTCTTGGCACCTTCCAGAATCGGCCACTCCCACCATGCAGACATGGGGATAAGGCACCGTGTCTCATTGAAGGCTTTCTTGAAGCTGTGGAGCTTGTGGACAGTCGCACCTACTGCGTTAATAAGTTCTTTTTCACCCACTTGTCAGGCTTGGCAGGATCTGGCCATGTGCGATGGAAACCCCAGCGGCGCCGGTCTACGAAGGTCTTGCCGTCCTCGTCCTGGCGGATCACTGGCTGATAGGTGCGGGGAAGACTTCAGTGCTTCCACTCCAAAGGTCTGGCTCTGGGTCACGGATTCCAAGGCGAAGCATGTCTAACTTGTCGTTAGCGATCCAGAGTGGGTCAAGGCGGTAGCGTCCACACATAAAAATTCCCCTGTACAAGTGCGACCGTTAAACTCCCATTCATGCCACTAGCTTCCGCAGAACTTTTCAGCGACATCGTAATGAAGATGTCTATTCTCCGCTATATCTTTAAATCAAGAAGTAAGCGTGGTTTATTCGATCTGAATAAGCAAGCCGAGAATTTTTCTGTTTGATTTTAAATAAGACCTATGGCTGGGGCTTGGTTAACTCCAATCATCAAATTTCAAACCATCCTGCGATAGATCTAAGCGATCTTAACTCTAGAATATGCGTTCAAATCACTGCTCAGGATGATTCTGGAAAAATTAAAGATACTATCAAGAAGTTCATTGCCATGGAACTTTATGAAAAATATGACAGGTTAATATTCTTGATGATTGCTGGAAAGAAGGCATACACCACAAACTTTGACACACAAGATTTGTTTGAGTTTGACAAAAATCTTGATATATGGGATCTAGACGACTTGCTTTCCGATGTAGAGAATCTACAGCTTCCACTTGCGAAAGAGATTGCCTCATTCGTCAATGATGAATTGCAGCCAATAGTGAAGGCGTTAGCACCGGCTGAAAGTTTACTCGCTGGTTTAGAAGTAAAAGCATCTGTGCCGCCAAAAAAACAGCCAAAGCATTTATCAACTTTGTTTATGAAAACGGCGCCGATCCTTTGACACTGATGCAAAGGGAAGGAGCTTAAGTTTATCAGTCGCCTTTATTCTAGGCTTTCCAAGCTCTCGAAAAAGTCGAGAGAGTACTTGGCTGTATATCTTTTGCGCGGGCAAATCTTTAATCAATATGATAACAAGCGGGTGGGGTTATATTGGAAAGATCTGCATAACATTTTGCCGATGACGGATGTTGAAGCGACGCAATATTTTAAGATTCTTGAGGATATTAATTTGGTAGGCCATGATGATGATGGCGAGCATAGGGCTGTAAAGCTGTATTTGCATTACGCACTAGAATGTGATTTAGATTTCTTTGTTTATCTAAAGAAATTTTGCAAGTCTGACTCTTTGATAAAAAAGAGTGTTGGTAGACTGTGACTTTTCGCTGCTCGATTAATGTCAAGCTTGCAATTGGTTTGTTTTTTGAGGGTTAATCACTCTTGATCTTCCTCAAAGCCAAAATGTTGCCTGTGCCATTTGAGATAAGGTTTCATCCCTACATGTGTGCGATTCGTCAATGTGCCATTAGGATTGATTGGCAAAGTGTTTCGTGACTGAAGATGAAACTTCGGATGCATGAGCATCTTAAAATTATCATCAAAGCTGATAAATCCTCGGTCGAATGCTTTGTCCAAGTTTGGGCTGAGCAAGATGCCGTTATCTGGGGACAGCCGTTCCGCTCTTTGTGGTGCACTGGCTCCAAGGTTTGATGTGAGAAGCAATCAGTAGAGCCTCATCCTTGCACTGTGTGACAGCACAGCCCTTCCACCTGTCAATGAGAGCCTGACGAAAGTAGCCCTGTCCCACTCGTAGTTTTACGATGGCATCTTTTTTCAGTGTCTGAGAGCGGGAATTTTTCCAGCCAGTCAAGAAACTCGTTGTCTGTTCCTGGCTCAGGTGCTTCATTGAAGGGATCTTTGATAAACCCGTGGTGGTGGCTCAATTCCACGGACCAGCTCAAAGGCTCCATCAGTGTCATATTTATGAACCCACCATGAGGCAGAGTCCAACAATCGTTTTTCTGCTTTTTTGATGAATCGGTTGCCGCATCTTCAACATCAGTACGACTGCCATCTAAAACTGCTACTCGTACAGGAAGGCGAGAAAAGTAGGCAGTGGAAACAAGAGAACTGAAAGCCTGAGCTTTCTTGATCTTCATTGCAAGGCGATGGTCAGACTCGCCAGCAATCTTCATGTCCCGTCTTCATGTTGCCCACTTTTGGGCATCTAATCTTGAATTGCCTAGACGGACAAGCTTCCCATCCATGAGTGATTTCATTCCACCATACACATGCAAGGTATGGTTCGCCTTTTCCCCAAATGTCCAAAGACTGTTTTGGTAAACATTATCTGAAGGTGGAATCGATCTGTTGTCCTTGCGACTGAATTCCCATGGTGCACCATTCAACCCTGCTTGAATAGCAATGTCATAGATGTTTTGCTTGGTCTGAGGGCGAATGGATTGGTATTCTTCTTCTAAAGTCATTTCTAAGCTCTAACTATTGGAATGTCTGCCCAGCTTGTAGTGTAGGCGGGTGTCCTTCTTTCCTGCTTCGCATGGCGAATGCTCGTTTGTCCCCATCCAAGCCTGCACTTCCCAAGATGACTGTACCCTTGCCATACTTCATATTGAGCTTGTCCAAGGTGGTCATCAAGGTTCCCTTTGTCCTCAGGCTCTGGCTCAAGGCTCAGTTCAAATTGTTCAATGCCACCATCTTGAAGCTCCAAGAGCATGACTCCTGCTTTCGCATAGTTGAATCCTGCCTTGTAGATATTTCGCAGGCCTGACAGTGCAGCTTCAGCGATCAGTCTGGTGTCACATGTGGGTCTACGAAGTGGGATGGTCATGCTCCTGCTGTACTGGGGTCCTTCCTGAAGGGACTAGTACGGATGAAGCATAGGACTTGGCCGGCGTTGCCTCCCTGCTTCCTGAGCTTCTCTGATGCCTTTGTAGCGAACTCTGTGACAGCCTCAGTCAACTCGTGAAGCTCGGTGACTGGATGACCGAATGACCTGGTGCAAGCGATCTCCTTTTTTGGCTGGCGCATGCTCTTCCAAGTCAATGCAGGAAGTGCCTTGAAGCTCACGAACAGTCCTCTCCAACACCACACTGAAACGGCTCCTGATGGTTGCCGCATCTATGCGGATGAGATCCTGCACAGTCATGATTCCACCGGCCTTGAGTTGCTCACTTATTCGTGGACCTACACCCCAGACTTCACCCACCTCTGTACGGGCAAAACATCATCAAGCTCTGTGGATAAAAGTGTGGAAAAGTCGCAAACCTGAGCCAATTTCTCGGGGTAGGAACCCGGTTTTCTTTCACCGGTTTTGGCAACATAGTTCGCAAGCTTTGCCAATGTTTTCGTGTTGGCAATTCCAATGCCACAAGGTATGCCTACCCATTGGAGAATGCGACTTCTGAGCTTGTGACCTCGTGCGACATGGTCAGTATTGATTCCTGATAAATCCACAAATGATTCATCTATGGAGTACACCTCAACACGATGTCCAAACCCTGCAATGATGCTGGCTACCCTGTCGGATAAATCCCCGTAGAGTGCAAAGTTGGCTGACAAAGCAACAAGCCCATCAGTCTCAGCCATACCTTTAATCTGAAACCATGGGGCACCCATTTTTATACCTAATGCTTTTGCTTCATTAGATCGGGCAATAGCACATCCATCATTATTAGAAAGAACAATGACAGGCAAGCCGTTCAGTGATGGCCTGAAGACTCGTTCGCAACTTACATAAAAATTATTTCCATCTACAAGTGCGAACATTTGACATTACCGATATCTACGCTAAAACTTTAAATATTAGAATATGTCCTCATGGTTTTGAATTTTCCATGTGAACCATCCAAGACGAAAAAAATCCTTCAGAGTTATGACCTGTAGGATTTTTTTTTATGTTTTGAATCTCTTCAGCGATGTCAGTACCACTCCCCAGATTTCCAGTAGCTGGCCATCTTTTGGGACGATGTCTGGGTATGTTGGATTGCCTGCCTTGAGCTTGATGACACCAGCACGCTTGTAGAGGTAATTTGCAGACAAATTGTTATCCAAGATGGCTATGACGATGTGCCCATGTGCGGGTCTGATCGCTCTGTCCACAAGGAGAGTATCCCTGTCCCAGATACCGTACTCCTTCATGCTGTCCCTCTCACAGTCATCCAGTAGGAGGCTGCTGGGTGAATGAGCAACTCTTCCAAAATGTCTACTCGTTTGGCACCCAGATCCTCTGCTGGACTGGGGAAGCCTGCCCTTACATGCTCCTCAAGCTCCGTAATTGATAGCGGAGTGAGACTGACTAGGACTGGAGCAAGGCTGTACATCCATCCAGTGTAAGCCTGTAGCGATTGGCGGTCATGAAAATTTGCCTGTCCTGGTGGAGCATGTGCTTAAACTTTAGGCAGGAGGATTGCTCTTGTCATGCAAAGTTGACAATCACAAATAACCAGCTATTTATATGTAATACAGGATAAATTGCTTCCCGGCCATTAAAGTCAAAAAAAAAACAAAAAAAAAGCCTTCGGAACTGGAGGCTTTTCTTATGGGTGAATCACTTTATTCAAGTGTCAATTTTGCTTGGCTACAACATCTTTATAGACTTTCAATTCATCTTTCACCTGTGCAGTGAACTGTTCTGGTGTGTTGCCGATAACGATTGATCCAGTATCTTCAATTCTTTTTTGCGGACTGCTGGGTCTTTCAATGCTTCAACTACACCATCATGAATCTTGGCTACTACCTCTTTTGGCATGTTCTTTGGGCCTACAACACCGTAGTAAGCCATTCTGTTGACTGACTCTAAACCTACTTCCTTGAAGGTAGGAACATCAGGTAATTCTTTCAACCTGGTAGGAGCTGCGACAACGATTGGAATCAATCTTCCAGTTTTGATGTGCTGATATGTTGATGGGAAGTTGTCAAAAATCATTGGCACTTGTCCACCTACAGTGTCGGTCAATGCTGGCCAGCACCTCTATATGGAATGTGAGTCACGAATGTTTGAGTCTGGCTTTGTAGGACTCCATTAATAAGTGACCAATACCACCGGCACCAGATGAAGCATAGGAATACTTTCCTGGATTCGCTTTCAACACTGCCAAGAACTCTTTGTAGGTTCTCGCTGGAATGATGGGTGCACAGCAATGATGTTTGGTGTTGCTGCAATGTTGGTGATGTAGGTGAAGTCATTGATTGGGTCGTAAGGTGTTTTGGGTTGATGGCTGGGTTTGCAGCAGTGCTAGACACAGTTGCGATTCCAAGCTTGTAGCCGCCTGAGAAGCTTTGGCTGTCTCTGTTGGCTCCCACGATTCCACCGCCACCCGCTTTATTAATGACGATGACAGATTGCCCTAATGCCTTGCCTAAAGGCTCACTTATGACACGGGCCACGATGTCAGTTGTTCCACCAGTAGCAAATGGAACTTGAAGTTCTACCGGCTTGGTGGGGTAGCTTTGTGCCATTGCTGAGAATGTGCATAAAGTTGAAGCAATCGCAATTGCTGAAATTTTAAAGATGTTCTTCATAAGGTGTCTCCTTTGTTGTTATGAATGAATTCACCTTAGCAAATATATTGTGATTGTCAATGTATGTTGAATACAAACATATTGCGATTCTCAATTGACTTTGGTTTTCTTTTGCTATAGATATATAGAACAACAAAAGGAAACCCATGAATAGAACTAAAATATTTATCGGATGCATGCTATTTATCTCAGCCAATGCATTCGCTCAACAAAATTCAACTGGACTCGGTGCAACAACAACTGGTGGTTCTGGAATCATTGGCCGCATCAGCTCAAATAACTCAGTCAGCATTGGCGAAGGTGCTGGAGCATCAGACGGTGGCGTAGCTATTGGGGTTGGCACATCTGCTGGTGTTGAATCAATCTCAATCGGTAGAGGAAGCAATGCTGACAGTAATGCAGTATCCATCGGGACTAATAGCAATGTAGAAGGCTCCAATGTCGGTGTTGGCAACAACCTGACGATTTCAGGTGTGTCTAACTCTGTGGCACTGGGGAACAATACTGTGGCTACAAGAAGCAATGAAGTTTCTATCGGTGGACGAACCATAGGCGGCTTGGGTGTCGCTGTCTCAAACGATCAAGCTGCGAACTTCGGACAAGCAACTGACATGGTTGCTGCTGGAGTCACTCAATCAAAGGCTTACACAGATGTTGTTGGCGGTCAGGTTCTCAACTCTGCAAACGGCTACACAGACATCAAAACAGCCACTGTTAAACAAGAGGCTGTGACTGAGGCAAATGCCTATACGGACAATGTTGGTTCCTCTGTTTTGAACAGTGCGAACACATACACAGACAACTCCAGTGAAGGGTTATGCCAAGAAAGATTATGTTGACAGTGCTGTCGCTGGTGGTGTGGCTCAGTCCAATGCATATACAGACAAGAAGTTTGACCAGGCTAGCAAGATTGCCTATAGCGCGGCATCAGTCGGTATGGCTTCATCAGCACTTGTTTTCAATCCAAATATTCAAAGGCAAGTAGCTGTGGGTGCTGCTTCAGTTCATGGCACATCTGCTTTATTGTCGGCATCGCATGGAAGCATGGCGATAGAGGGATGTTCAATGCGTGGTGCACTGGGTCAGAACGGTACAAGCGGTGTGGCAATCGGCTACTCAATGGGGTTCTAATCATGATTATAGATTTCACCCTTACAGACATGGCGATAGAAGAAATTGAGGGCAAAGGTGAACAGGTAACCTTAAAAAAAAAATTGCTCTAGTATCAGGTTATAAATATTGCGACTTGTATAACAGCCGAAAATTTAGGAAATATGTCGGTCTATCCAATAAGGTTGCTGACAGAAGGATGGCGATTGCCAAGAAATATTCTTCAAGCTCTGTTTCTCTTTCTCAACCTGCTCCCACTCATCCACAAATACAAAAAAAAAAGATGAAGAAGCTCTACGGCTAGTAAATGAAGCACGGTTACTTGCCTCGGTTCCGCCTTCACAACCTCGTCATCCACATTTTCCTGCCGATGGTTCCTGCAAGATGACCTGGCGCAATGGAACAAGTGATGTCTATGTAGAAATCAATGTCAGAGGTGTCAAGGAAGACGATATGTACACGAGAGAAGTTGGCGCATTTATGTGTTTAGAAGCGTTCAACAAACTCATGGGCAGAAAAGGCGATAGAAAGATTCGTGAAAAAGATGTTGAGGCTCTAAAGCCTTAAGTAATTTCAGGGGTAACTTAAAGGCAAAGTGTGGAGTCGCGCCCAAAGTGTTAGGTTCAATTCCTAGCTCCCCTGACCAAAACCAATCAAGCCACCTCCGGGTGGTTTTTTTATGTCTGACTTATATTGCAAATCACAATATATCTGCTACCTTGAATTCATAACAACGATAAGAGGTGCAATATGGCAACAAGAAGCAAATTAAGAAAGCTAGTTGATGACTTTAAAATTAAACCGATACCTTCCGATCCAAGCGACTCTCTCACGATCAAGGCATCCACCAAAGAAATTATCAATAGACATTTCAAGGCTGATGAAGCGAAAAAGAAGATGAGTGCTGGATTGAGGGAATTGTTGCAGGGAGTGAACCACCTGAAGTTACTCACACTGGGAATTCATTGATGAAGATGAGTCTGATGATTCACCCCAAGGTGTCGTCTGGTATGACAGGGACTCATTAAGAAGAGCTTTGTCAAAGACCAAGGATGACACTCACAGAACTTTCACTAGCAAGATTTTGGCCACCAAAGAAGACAAACCTGCTTTGACGGTGGATGATGAAAAGTGTTTGATGAGCTACAAGCTCAGTTCCCAAACTTCACTGATGTCATCAACTTCTACAAGGCTCAGCTACGGTTATGTGCCATCACTGGCAGGACAAGAATCAGCCCTGTGCTGTTGCTCGGTCCTCCTGGCGTGGGTAAGACTCTGTTCAGCAGAAAGTTAGCTGAAGCATTGAAGACAAGCTTCACTTTCATTGACATGGCTTCTGCCTCGTCTGCATGGGTACTAAGTGGGCTTCATGCGACCTGGCACGGTGCGAAGTCAGGAAAGATATTGGATGCCATGCTTTACAGCCCTACAGCCAGTCCCATCGTTGTACTGGATGAGCTTGAGAAGCCCGTTAATCCTGAGAGAGATCCCAAGAATGCCCTGTATCAGTTGCTTGAGGAAAACAGTGCCAGTGCCTTTGTTGATGAATTTCTAGACCACCCAGTCAACCTGTCATCCATCATCTATGTGGCATGTGCTAATGGATTGGATGGCATATCAGAGCCACTGCTTACGAGATTTAAAATTTTTGATATTGCGGCTCCATCGGTTGATGAGCAATCAGCAATAATTCAAAAAAATGTATTTGGATGAGGTTCAAGGCTCAAGTATGTTTGAGACTAGGCTTACATCATCAGTAGTTGACAGTTTGATATGCGACTCATTGCGAGTAGCCAAACAAAAGATCTCCGATGCTGTAGGTATGTCTTTGCTAGAGCATACCCAAGATGAAATCAAAACGATGATAGCAACTCCGTCATCTGCGATAACTCTTGAAGTAAGACACTTCAAGAATCATCACAAGAAGACAACTACAAAGCTGGGATTCTGAAAGACTTTTAACCTTTGGATTCAAGCCGGTCAAGGTCGTCCACGAAAGCCAATAGGGTTGATTTCATTGTGTCTAGCACCTCGGTTGCCAATCCATATTCGTCACCATTAGATTCATCGTAGCAATACGCACTTCCTGTTCATCCACAAGCCGTGTCCCAGTTGCCACATGAGAGCGGGCGAGTTCAATTGTTGATAGCGTTGACATGGCCAATCCCTCTTTATTGGTGACTATCAAACATCATATAAGGTATTTCTGAAGCATTCCTAGCAGTTCCACAGACAGAGTACCCCAGCTATAACTTCCAACTTCATCCCATGACTTCGTGCCTACCATGTGACCTTCAGCGGTCAGTTCATTCATCAGACTGTCGTGAGGGTAGACGTACCAAGCGCTCTTATAGCTGAAGGCGACATAGATGTCTTTATCGCAATATTTCTTCTGAATGGAAAGACGGCCTTTAAGCTGAACCTTCAAGAACCTATTGCCATCAATGTGACACGCAATGAAGTCGGCGCCGTGCCAATCATCACTGAGCCTTAAGCAGTTGTATCCATAATCGGCCAAGTGGGCTGAAATTTTTTTGAAATTGAAATTCTCCTGCTGTCGGGAATTCAACTTTGAGTAGACAACCTTCTTGAAGGTGACTGGTACATCAGGTTGCGTATCTGCCAATGCAACCTCCACACATCCATTCGCCATCGTCATAAATTCCGCCTGTCATGTCTGTCTTTGCGGCACCAACCACACACCGAATAAATTGCATAGTCCTCTTCAGCCTCTCGGGAGCGATCTTGAAATCCTGGTTGAAGGGATGGCAGAAGTTTTGGATCAGGCTCACTTGCAAAGCAACCGCAGTTCGTACACCACTGACCCCCATGATGCTCAATCGTGCTGGCCTTATGGCACCTCCGGCAGACTATCAGCTCTACGGCAGGAGCAGTCACCACTTCGGCAACCTGAGCGATTGGAGCAACGGGAATGACTACTGGCAAGAGTTCATCAAGACTGTTGACCCGCCTGCACTGCAAAGCCATTTTGTTCAGGTGACTCAGGAGCGGGTCAAAACCTTTGTCCTTGGATAGGACGATGCACAAAGTGTCTGGCGCAGTTTCAATAGTGCGGCCAAGCTGGAAAGCAATGTGAAAGTCCAATGCATTTTGCCAGTGCCTTCAATCTTTTGGAAGTCAACACGGCTGAACCTGTAAGCCGTGTCCCTGTTCCTTGAAGCTTTTGGCTGGTTCTGGTTGGCACCAACATAAATGATGGCTCGGTAGCTTTCATCCAGCCGTGACAGGTCTACCTTGTGGACATTTTCAAGGTCAACGAGGAGGAGCGATTTGGTCAAGCTTTGACTTCCGCTAGTTCAGGCTGGACAACCGGCACAGGATTGAGAAACTTGTTTAGTTCCTCCTGCTGCTCTTGCAAGAATGGCGCATCCTTGACTTTGGAATGAAGATTGAGCAAACGCTTTTCGGCACGGTTCAAAATCGTGTCATACAGCATGGGGAAGATGGTCACCTCACCCTTTGTAGTCGGCTCGTTTTCACCATCGGCAATCCGGTCTCCAAGAACAAAGCAATCCACCTTCGCAGTCGCCTTCAAGTTGCCCCGTGATCGCAGCTCTTTCACATACCCCCCATACTTGGTTTTGCTCTTTGGTTCCAAGCGACAGGCCAGTGGTCTTGAGGTCAATGATGACAAGATGCTCAACGCCATCTTCATCATGTTGTGAGTTATAGGACGGCCTTGCGTAAAACCAATACTGCTATCAGGCAGTGCAACGAAGTCAGGGCGTTTTCTTGTGCCCTTGCCGCTCTTTGTCTCCAAATATCGTTTTGATTACCTGTGTCATGCCCTTGTTGGATGTGAACTCAATGGACTCAAATTGAGCGCCAAACATCCACAGTCCACGCTCAAAAGAGGCTGTAGCTCATGCACCTCATCAATGCCTACAACCTTGAGCTTTATGCGCAGTTCACCGATGAGCTTGAGGCGGGTTTGAATCTCATCCAGAGCCAGCTTTGCCATGCCAATTGACCAGTCACTGAGGATGCTGTGAAGAGCATCCAAGTCATCGGGCTTTTGGTCGTGTAGAAGCTCCAGCAATCCAAACTGCGACTTGCTTTTTTTCAAGGTTGGTGAGAAGTGCTCCAAGCTGAACAATCTCAGATTCGCCAAAGGATGGAAGCTTGTCCACCACTTGAGCGACGAAGGTCTGCACACGCTCTTTGGAGAGCAACGAAAGTCCATTAATGGAATTGCCAAGCTTGGTGAGCACATTGGATTTCAGTGCTGTTTTGCTGGCTTCGCCCGTGTCAGAAATGATCTGGCGAATGCGATCTTGCACTCTAATGCGTGTCTCTGTCCATGCTGAATTCTCGTCATTGAATCCGCTCCAGTCACTGGCAACTGCACCCTTCTGATTCAGGTAGTCAGCTTGAACGATAAAAATAAATCTTTTGGCTTCCGGAAGTACGGCCATCCAAGATTCGTTCATAGTCGCTTCCCCGACCATTTGCATTGGCCGACAGCACGGTTTTGAACCCACCATGCAATGCCATGCTGCTTGGTCGTCTTGTTTGGCTTCTTTGCTGTCAATGTGAAGAATCTTGACGGTGCCATAGCCCGGAACCTCAAGGTCTTCTTGAGATAGCAGGGCTGGTATGTCGTTGAAGGTGATCGCCTTGCCGTTGATGGACACCTTGAAGGCAGGATTAAACAGGAACCTGCTTCCTATCAGCTCACGGGCTTGCTCTTCAGTGAACAGGTGAGAGCGAATGTCTCCCGTGCCTACGATCTCCGTGCCGTGGCCGTCTTGCTTCTCGGCCTCAAATGAAATGTTGTTGATAACAAGGGGGGCGGGTGCTTGATGTGCTGACTTCACACTCAAAGCGTTGGCCGTCTCTCGTGGATGCCGTGGTGTATTTACTGGCGAAGCAGAATGAAGCAAAGCGGCCTTTGCCGTTCTTTCCGAAGACTGCACGAGGCGAACCTTCTACACCTGGTGGAGGTTCTGACAATGGCCTTCGGCGCCGATCTTGTCATAGGACATCGTTCGCCAAATGCCTTGGAACATCTCCAAGGTCATGCCTTTCCGTTGTCCTTAATCTTGAACTGCTTGCCCTGTGACGTGTCGGGCCAAGTTATCTGGACATCGGTGGCATAGGCATCCCAGCAGTTGGCAACAAGCTCCACGATGGCGGTAGCGGGTCTGTGATGATGGAACCGGCATGGGCTTCCAAGAAACGCGGGTCATAGAGAGGTCTTCCTGTTCCATCATTTTTTTCCTAATCTCGTTCTACTACTTGCTCACTTTCGCCGTCATAACGATAGTGAACGATCTCGCCATTGATGAGAAGCTGGATTGCAAGCTCAATGCAGTCAATTGGTGCAATGAACCATTCCCGTGGATATGCAGCTTGCCTTGGCTGTCCGTGACCTTGAGGTCTAGGCAGTATTTTCCAAAGAAGGTGTGCAGTAAGTTTTCAAACTTCTGCGGGTTCAGATTGTAGCACTGGAAGACAGACACAATCTTGACCGGCGCCATCAAGTAGGTTGGCTCCTTGGCCGCGTTCTGATTCGGTCTTCAACGGTAGTCGTGGAGAAGCCGATCTTGAAGAGGTTTGTGATGCCCTTCACTTCGGGAAGCTGGCTGGCTGACTTCAGCACATAGACAAAGCCAGTGGACAGATCATCTGGTTTGATAAGCTCCAGCTCTTCCAAAGCCTTCTCATAGTTGTCAAGAATGCGCCTGCCTGATGGATCTTTATAGAGTTCTGTCGCCAGTGAGCGAAGCAGCATGTTGGACTCTGTGCCGTTGTCAAAAAATGATGCGAAGGCGTGCGTTGACCTTCTTATTTTAACTTCTTTCTCGCCCACTTCAGCAATGAAACAGACGATGCCATGCAACACGAAGAAGTGACCTGGCTTGATTTGCTGTTCACCCGTGAAGGCATCGCATCTCACGAATGCCAGCCTTGAGTTCTCGGTGGCACAGATCGAAGAACGGCTCAAACTGAGGGAAGTCCATGCAAGGCTTGCGAGATGCAATCTTGTCGGGCATCTTCATCGTGGCTGGCACATGCTTCAAGTTGAAGATGCTCTCCTCACCCGGACCCAGTAGACCTAGTTCGTCATCGTCATAGATGTCGTCTACTGTCTCCACCACTTTTTTTTCAGAAGTCGGTGGGTGTCTATGGCACGAAGGGAATCGGACTTGAGCTTGCTGGAGCGAATGCTTGCCAACCGGCTGTTGAGCTTGAATTCATGCATGTCCGCATGGTTGGGCTCAGGCCTTGCCATGCTTGGCTACAAAGGCTTCTATCTCCTTGAACGAAGCCACAAGGCGATGGTCTGCCGTCATCGCAGGGTTGCCAATGGCTTGACCTTCAGCAAGTCAAGATCATCGTCCTCCACGAGCTTGAGCAAGTCCTCCTTCTTCATACGCCCTGCTGTCTGCGCTGGTTGCGAATGTAGATGAGAGCTTCACCCATACGTGCTTCAAGAGCATCGTTGGATTGGGGATTTGGAGGGTTTCCATGGATGCGCGTGAAGTCTTTCGCTTTGGGCCAGAGGAAAACTGCCTCCTCTGGAGTCATGACGATCCGTGTTGCCTCAATGGCTTCCTGTATGGTCTTCAGGACACCAGCAGTCACCGACTTGGACAGGATTTCAAAAGCTGACTGGAAGGGGTTTATGCGGTCAATCAAGTCTATGTGAAGATCATCAATATTGACGAATTTGCCGGCCATTTTGATAAACCTTTGATTACCATCCTCCTTGAATTCCCCGCTTTTAGAACTGAATCAGCCACGATGTGCTGGCGAACAGTTTCAATCTCGTCATCCGTGAGGTCTGGATAGCGAAGTTTGATGATTTTCGGGATGAGAACCTTGTTGATGACTTCAGGATCAACGTTTCCTGGTATCGCCTTTAGCATCGTGTCATCTTGAAGAATGACTGCCTTCATGTCGTTCAAGTCTTGCTCAATAATATCTTTAAGCTTTTACTTGAAGGCTCTTTGAAGCCACCAATCTTCACTTCTCCGGGACCTGCCTTGTCGTCATCGTTCAGCTTGGTCTTGAACTTGAAATTTGGCGCAAGAACCTGCTCCATCAACAGGGAGCAAGTAATCGCCTTGAGCATGTTGTTGACTGCCAGCTTCACCAAGTCATCATGTGCATCTGGTTGAGCAATAAGGTTGGTGAATTGGGCATGAGACTTGTTCGGGCTGTCTCGTGTGCATCGTCCAATGATCTGAATAATTTCTGTTAGTGACCCACGATAGCCTACGGTCAAAGCATGCTCACAGAATGACCAGTCAAAGCCTTCCTTCGCCATGCCAAGCGCAATGATGAGATCCAGCTCTTCAGGAGTCTTCACAGTGCGAAGGAAGTTGACTACCTTGTCCCTTTCCTTGGGTTCGTCATAGACCAGATCTGCAACACGAATAATCTTGCCGTCCGTGTGGCGCCTGACATGTATGACACCTGTATCTGGATCCTGGAACTGGACAACTCCAATGATGTCCAAAATGCTCCCTACTTCATCGCCTTTTTCCTTGGTGGATTCACCTGAGCGAACATGAGGAATGTGAAGGATGGTCTTCTTGTCGGTGTCCAACACATCGGCAATCGCACTGAGGTACTTTTTTTGGTAGAAGTGATACCCAATGCCCAATGACTTCATGTAGGTGTAGCCGTTCAACTGCTCGTAGTAGTTATAAGTCACTTTCACGAACTTGGCTTCATCTTCAGGCAACAGCACTGGCACGCTGTCTCCACGAAAATATGAGCCAGTCATCGCTACGATGTGCACCTTGGACTTCTGCATGACACTGCGAAGCAAAACCAAGCTTGCTGTCTGCATCTGCTGAGACATGGTGGAACTCGTCAATTGCCAGAACGCAGTCGTCCAACGCCTCCCTCTTCAATCGCTTCAAAAGCAAACCTGAGGGTGGCATGGTGCAAATGAGGATGTCGCTGTCATCCTTGAGAAAATTCTTGAAGGCTGTGACCTTGCTGGAATCACCTCCTGGCGTGTACAGATTGTTTTCAGGCTTCACAACCCAGTCAGTGAAGAAGCCGTGCTAGAAAGCGGTGTGGATGCGAACGATGAGCCGATGGAGCGCTCTGGGACGGCAATGATGGCCTTCTTTGACACCTTGCTTGTGGATCTTGTCCAAGGCTAGGAAACATCAGAGCACGGCTCTTACCTGAAGCTGGAGGAGCTTTGAGCAACAGATACTGCTCATTGCGTGCTTCATATGCCCGTGCCTGCATCTCACGCATGCCCATGTCATTGAGCTTCGTGCTTTCACCTGTCTGGTGATATGTGACTTCAACAAGATTAGGCACTCTTTACTCCAATCATTTTTTCGTACAGCTTAAACATTGCCTCTAGGCGTAACTCGTCATTGGTGCCCTCTCCCAATCCGTAGCATTTGTCAACCTCAGCATCTAACTGATGATGGGCCTCAAGCAAATCTTCAGGCGTTTTTTCAGGGTCATAAAGCTCAGCCAAAGTTAGATCCGAGTTGCTTTCTCGCACCATGAGCACCTTGAGGGCTGCGGCCTGAATTTTTTGCTGGGCTCTTTCAGCAATGTGTGGGACTGGAAAATTGTTGTAGCAGATGGCGGCTGAAAAGCGAACTCGTGTCTCAAGTTGTCCACCTACTGCCTTCATCCAAACAAGGAAGGAGCGAGATGAAATCAAGCCGAAAAGATACGGTGTCGCACCAGCAATCACATAGGTCTGATTTGATGCAATGACATTGGCATCAAAAAAAAAAAGGCAGAAGGAAAATATTCGCGCTTCTCAGAAGAGATGGTGGGCAGAGCCAAGTATGAAGTTGTAGGCTGACGAATCTCTGCGAAAGGTGAGATGTAGCCGCAAGCTTGGCCGTTGTACCCCGATCACTTTTCATCCGCCATTTGCGCACGTTCTCGTATCTCTTCTTGAGAGCTGGGATGGCTAAACCGGCTTGGGTGTCTTCGCGCAGCCAAACACAGTAGCGTGATGCTGAATGTAGAAGTTCTTTTGCACCGATGAACATAGGCAAAATTTCTCCGCTTCAGGAGACTCTTTGACAATGCTGTTGCGCTCCTCGGCAGTCAGTGTGTAATTGCCATCATCCAAAGCAAAGCTTCCATAATTGACAGGCGGGAGCTGAGACAGTGGATTGGAACGACTGTCAATAATTAAATTTTTTGAATCAACCAAGTAAGGATTGATGTTCTTGACAGTCTTCTTCAGTCCATCAAGGAATATGTGCTTTGGCGCATTGGAGTTGTTCCTGACTCCTATAATTACGCAAGTAACTCCAGCGTTCTTCTTCGCATTATTGGTCCACTTGAAAGGCGAGTATGCGAAATAGATTTCATGTGATGCAGCTAGGATGTCTTTCCACAAGATGGCAACCTGCACGCCTTGGCAAATTGAATTCGTAGAAACAAAGGCGAACTTGGAATTGTTGCCTGTGATGTACTGTGCCCCCCTTTCTTAAACCATCCCGCGATGTAGTCAAGGTCACCTGAACCTTTGGCATTGCTGAAGATTCGTTTTATGTCTGCCTTCTGATCAGCGTCCTGCTGTCTCGCTCCAACATAGGGCGGGTTTCCCAGTACGTAGACATCTTGGCTTGGGTCACACACATGCCGCCAGTTGACCTCAAAGCGAATTGCCCCGAGTGATGTTGCCACTTGGCTTAAGTGGGAGGGTGTCGGTCGGAGTGTGGAAGCGCTGCATGAAAGCAGTGTTCATCTGGTGCTCGGCCAACCACATCGCAAGGATTGCAATTTCATGAGCAAAGTCATCAAGCTCAATACCGTAGAAATGATTGAGTTGGATACCCGTTAAGGCGAACTCTGCTTGATCATTGATGTCACTGAGAGTTGAAGATGTCCATCTCCAGCTTTCAGCTCCTTATACGCAATGATGAGGAAGTTGCCAGAGCCGCAAGCTGGGTCAAAAAACCTTCACTCGTTAATTTCGAGAGCAAGTCTTCAAGTTTCTTCTGACTGCCCTTTGCTTTTTTTCATGCTCTTCTGTCAAATCAGAAAGAAACAATGGCTCTATCACCTTCATGATGTTCTCATAAGAGGTGTAGTGCATCCCCATGTTGCCGCGCTGCTCAACATCAACTACGGCCTGGAACATGGAACCGAAGATGTCAGGATTGATCTCTGACCAATCCAAGTCTAAACCACAGCGAATCAGAAGCTCACGGCTGCGCTTATTGAAGTTTGGAACAGGGACATGTTTCTCAAACAAGCCACCGTTCACATACGGGAATTTCTCGTAGTAGTTTTGGTGTCGTCTCGGCTTTCCTCATCCAGGACCTTGAACAATCCTTGAAGGTATTCAGCAAGATCGCTACCGTCTGCACTTGTGTGAGACTCAATGCTCTTGCTGAATAGCTTCGGTTTGAAGATCGTGGTGTCTTCTGCAAAATAGCAGAATAGCAAGCGAGACAAAAACACATTCAGGCTGTGGCGTTCTTCCTCAGTTTGAACAGGATTCCGATCAAGGATGAGGTCATACAGCTTCGCCATCTTCTCGGCGGCCTTGACATCGGCAAGACTGTCTTGAGTCTGCTTAGATTTTTCCATACCTGCCCACGGCAGGAAGAAATCAAACTTGCTTGACAGCTCTACGAATGTAATATCCAAAGACTCTTCAGTCTTTGTGTCGTATGCATAGAACTTGTCAAAGTTCGTGGCAATGATGAATCTGGGTTTATGCTTTTAACTGGATCAGCCTGCTTCATCTGCTCCAAGATTTGAGCAGGGGATGATTGCCAGTGTGAATGAAGTACACATTACTCTTCCAAAGCACATAGTCCTTGTCCTTGGAGATGTTGTACTCACCAGCTTGCAACCTGGTCACAGAAGCCTTGGGCTTGCCATAGGCAGTCAGCAAGTCATAGATAAAGGTTTCAGGCTTGGTATGGAGAAGAAGGTTGCGAACACCTTCAGCAATTTGAGCAATGTGCATATTTTTTTAATTAGTATTGGCGACTGACTTCCAGTCCGATGACATTAAAGATTTAGCGAAATGAATCGCTAAAAATCTCACCTGCTTTCAATGGCTCACCTTCGTATAGCGGATAGAACTGTGTGCGCCAAGGTGAGCCATCTGGAAACAGAGTGACATCAATATCTTCCTCAAGCTTGATCAGGCTATTTCGATCATTAAAATCAATCTCAACATCAAGCCCGTTCTCTTCGTCAACTTGAAGATCGGCCGTTAGTTTTGTGCCATCAATCTTGATGCCTTTCGGATTCAAATCATACGGGCCAATGAACCACTTGAAGTATTCTTCTATTGAATCAATGATGCGAATGTCGGCCCCTAAGCCAGCGCGCATTTCTCCGATATAGACACAAATATATGCCTGACCCCTTCTTATCTCGTCTGATTCAAGTTCATCATCATCTTCATAAGACTCAATCTGATCATCAAGGACCTGATACAGCTTCGCCAAATCACGCTTGACATCGTCTGCCTTACTCCGGCTGTTCAGATACTTGTTGAATTCCCTCAAGCCCTTGATGGCGGTCGGATTGTTGCGGCAAGTGTTACCAAAACGCCGGACCGCACGTGTGCCATCCTCTAACTTGTCAGAAGTGCTAGGCGTTTCATCTTCATAAAGCTGGATGATTAAATGTGCAGTTTCTTGAAAGATTGGCTTTATCTTGTCTTTGCTAAGTTCAGCGTGAATGATCGGATAATCTTTCTCGGTTGTTTCAAGGAAACCGTCAACGGTTTTTTTGTTTGATTTCGTTGTCATCTGTCGCCTTTAATCTTCAATGTTGATTCAAGTTTTTTTTCGAGCCAAGCTCTTGCTGTTGTGTATTTTATGAGCGGACCGTCCTCATCATCTTCTTCTGCATAGTCCAAGGCTGACATTGTTTGGTTGTCCAGCTTGTCAAGATCCAAGCCTTCCTCCAAAAAAGCATGTGCACAAACTCTTTGTAGTGCTGAGGATGCTCAAAACACCATTGGTTCAGACCAAGAACATGAGCCAGCGTGTAACCACTGATGTTGTTGGCAGTGTTGATGTCCATGCCATTCTTTAGAAGCAGACGGATGGCTTGAACAAACGGCTGATGGCTGTCCAGCTTGCCAAAGATTGTCTGATGATAAAACCAGTAGGCAACATCAAAGATTTGGCCTTGTCTTTGATCAACTCGCTGGCTCTGGGCAAGTCTGTTGTGAGGCATTCTGAAAGCTCTGCCATGTCCTCCATGGCGTTGCCCATGTTGACGATTCTGAAACTTGTGGGGGTGGCTTCGGGATCGTCCTCCTCATGCTTGATTGCAGCCTCAAGGAGAGCTTCAAACCATCTGGGTAGGCGAACACTGGGAAAGCTGTGACGCCTTCTAGAAGGTAGCTTCTCAGCCCCTTGACTGATGCCTCTGAAGTGTTGGCTACCGTTCTTTTCTTCAGCCATTCACGAACATGGCCGACCTGGTAGCGAACATTCTAGGATTGCTCAAGTACTGGGGACCTGGAGCCTTTGCTTCGCCAAGATTTCACTGTGGGGACGGCTTCACCGATCCAGTCAGCAAGGGTCTTTTTTCGTCTATGTATCGCTGGTCATCCCACTGGCTGTAGTTCTGCTCCTTGGCAGGCTCAGTAGAGGGCTGTTTAGCGGCTTCCACGATAATAAAAGTTGGCCTGCACTCAGTAGTGCATCGGGCGGCAGAGAATTTCTGCGAGAGAAGTCATCATCATTGTGAATGGGCAAGCCGCTTTTTTCGCTGACAAATGCTTACTTTTGGGGCGGGTTTATCAAAGACAAAAAAGCCGCTGCAAGCATTACTTACAGCGGCTTTTACAGCGTGGTGGGCCGTGTTGGACTTGAACCAACGACCAAAGGATTCAGCTTTGTGTGAGTTTCCTCACTCGCTGGACTATTCACCACCTTCAACGCCTTGTGAGCTTGTTCAGGTGGGCGTTCATGGCGGTCATTAAAGGGGCTGTACCCCTCCGCTAGTCTCTGCACCTTCCCACTCTGTAGAGTGGGCTTGGCTCCAGGATTGCCTTGGCTTTCGCTGTAGGTTTCCTGAATTAACCTGATTGTTCAATCATCATTTCTGATGAAGGTCACCGTTTTGATGAGTCCTCTGCTCTAACCAACTGGAGCTAACGGCCCTAAAACTGAAATTATCCCACCCCTTCAATAAATTCTTGACCGTTCTGCGGCCTGTTGCCTATACGTAGCCTAGGCTTTTTTCAGGCTACTTTGAGTTGGTCTAAGTTGTTGATTTCCACTACAGAAAATAAAATCCAACTTCGGATTATGAGTCCTCTGCTCTAACCAACTGAGCTAACGGCCCGAGGCGCTGATTATCACCGATGAAAGTGGGGCTGACCGTTGCCAGTCAGCCCTTTCGGGTTTGAGAAACGAAGGTTGCTTAGCGCGCTGGGCGAATCAGTGCAAACTGGGCCATCTCGCCACGGCGAAACAGTACGTTGATAGCCTTGGTTTTGTCGGCTTTGCTCAGGGCTGCATCGAACTCGGCCACCGAGTTGACTTCTGACGTTGGCCACAGCGATGATCACATCGCCCTCGCGCAGGCGCGCGGGCAGCGCCATCGGTCGCGACGTTGACGCGCACACCGCCTTTGAGCTTGAGCTCCTTCTTTGCGCTTCGGTAAGCTCAGCCACCGCCAAGCCTTACTGTTTGGCCAGCACCGCTGGGCTTGGCGCTTCTTCGGGCTTGGCCACTACCTGGCCTTTGGTTTTTCTGGCTCTATCTCAGCCACCGTGACCGCTAAATCCTTGGCAGCGCCACGGCGAAAGACAGTCACCGTGCTCTGGTGCCTGGCTTTATGCTGCCTACGAGGCGCGGCAAATCAGACGATTTTTCAAATGGTCTTGCCATCAAACCTGGTAATGATGTCACCCGCCTCTACGCCAGCCTTGTCGGGCGCGCTGGCCTCTACGCTGCGGTACCAAAGCGCCCTGCGGTTTGCTCCAGGCCAATAGATTCTGCAATGTCTTTAGTGACGTTATCAATCGATACGCCAATGCGACCACGCGACACGCGGCCACTGGTGCGCAGCCGCTGCCGACGCGGGTTTCCACCAACAGGAATGGCAAAAGAGATACCTTGAAAGCCGCCAGAGCGGGAGTAAAATTGGCTGTTAATGCCAATCACTTCTGCCGCGCATGTTAATCAAAGGGCCGCCAGAGTTACCAGGGTTAATGGCCACGTCGGTTTGGATAAATGACAAGTAGTCTCCGGTGTCGCGCTGTTTGGCACCTCACAATGCCTGCTGTGACTGTGCTTTCAAGGCCAAAAGGTGACAAATGGCCATCACCCATTCACCAACTCGGACTTTGCTGGCATCGCCGATCTTGATGGCGGGCAAAACCCGTATTTCGATTTTGACCACCGCTACATCGGTACGCTTATCGGCGCCGATGATTTTGGCTTTGAACTCGCGCTTGTCGGTGAGCGTCACGAGTACCTCATCAGCGCCTCAACGACGTGGGCATTGGTCATGATAAAACCATCAGCCGAGAGGATAAAACCAGAGCCCACGCCGCGTGGAGTTTTCTTCGCCTTCTGCTCTGGCGAGGGGCTGGGGCGCGGCCCAGAGCGGGGGGCCGCCAGTGGCGGCACGCGGTCACCAAAAAAAGCGGCGGAAAACTTTGCATTTCTTCTTCTGTGCCGCTGCCTGGGCCTGGAGCACTATTTTCAACTTAATTCTTTCAAGATCTCCATTCTTGGTTTTTTTTTTATAATATTATTATTTTGTAATAAAAAAATACTTAAAATATAATTTTCACTGTGTTGTTTGTTATCGAAATAAAAAGCATCATTTTCTTTTCAAAAAGTATATATATTAATTTATTATATAAAGTACATTAAATTAATATTAATTAGATATTTAATTATTTATTTTTGACGGATTCATAGATTCAGAGAGCATTTTCTCAATGTTTTCTAATCTCTTTTCGAATTTGTAGTAGCTCAGTTCATTTTGAATTATTTTCATTTCACTTCTTTCGCTCGAGCGTTTACTTATGATTGTCTTTGCCGCTTTCACTATCTTTCTATACATTCTAAACTGTTTGCAAGTATTGAAATAACGCAAGGTTGTACTGCTGACTTCTTCATTACTTTGTGTGTTTTCATCGTTTAATATTACAATTTCTGAGCATTTATTCGTTTTCACTGTGATTTGAGCCATCGGTAAGAAATTTGGGAATAGGCTAATCTTCCTAGCTAACCATTTAAAAAAGATAAGTGTCCGGTTGATACAGCAATTTTGCTTTCTATCATTTTGCATGGCATTCATGACGCCCCAAACGATATTTTCAAAGTACGATATCAATTTTATTCGCGATATGTGTCCGACCAGCTCGGCATCGGCTTGAATGGTCTGTGTGTCGCTAACCGCCAATCCGTTGAGCAAATTGAGCAGAACGATGGGTACCATAAATATGAATATTATGAATATGACGTGACTCGTAACCGGGAACAGTCCGAAATTTATATTGCTCGCGTCCAACTCACCCGCTAGCATTACGATGGTTTTGAAGAGTGATATTCCCGGATCATGGAAAAAATCCGTTTTATTTTCTTTCTTGTCGTCGTTCTTTTTGTTCGGATCAAACGGTGCAGTCTCGTCGTTTTTATCCTTCTTTGGTTCCACGGTACGGAACAGTGTATAAAAACATAAAGCAAATGCTAAAATTAAAATGCAATAACATCCAAGACATTTGAAAAAGTTGCATGAGACCGTTTTAAGCATTACAATGTACTTAGACATAGGGGGAAATTGGCCGATGAGTAGGACGAGTTCAGCCGAAGACAGCAGAATTGCAACTGCAAACCATTCTTGCATGGGATTGTCCGGAGTCAATTTCCTGAACATAATTATACATGTGACTGTAATCAAAAACAATTCTAACCAATTTTCAATGCTTTTAAAATACTTCTTTGGCGATACGATGATTTGTATCGTTTCTCTCAATATTAGCACTACTAAGCCTAGTACTGTTAAAAATCTGGTAATTTCCGCAATATACCTCTTTTCATCGCCAGTGTTGAAACCGAACAGGATGTGCAAAATGAGCGAAAGCCAAAAGAGCAAATAAAACGTTATGTTCACGTAAAACAAAAAACTTATCCTTTGCCATTTCAAATATAGGAAGCTCGTGATGATCGGATGCTTTAACAGCGGCTTGAGCTCCGAATGTCGGGCCATGTACAGCAGTACATCAATCTCCGGTGCCAAAAACTGATCAATCTCCGGTGCCACAGGCGGATCACTCTCGTTGATATCGTTGACATTTGAATCGTCCGTTGACGGAAGTGTGGTCGAGTCCCCATCGTTGACGATCTTCGGCGGCTCCAAAAAGCTGTAGTTGAATTGCAATTCGTAATCGTCATCGTCGGGACGTTTGCCATTTGTAGTCAAACATTCATCCAGGTACACCGCTAGAGTTTTCGCCGATATGTCTGCCAAGGGAGGCTGGTTAAATTTATTACGAATGCTGATACAAGCACCTTTCTTCAACAGAGTCAATACTGTATCTTGATCACCATACTTAGCCGCGTAATGTAAAGCAGTGCTATCTTTCATGTCCCGAGAGTTAATGTTGACACACTCTTTAGTATTTTCTAGTAGAATTTTAATGCACTTCTCATAATCTATGTTGCTGTCGGGTTGAGTGATTTTGTATTCCTTTATTGCCATCTGTAATAATGATTCGCCATTTTCGGTATCGACTGATGTTGAACTGTTAGCTAGCAATGCGTTTAATATTTTATGGTTGCCTTTACGACAGGCTAAAGCTATTGGTTTTGTATCGTTTCCTGGCCCCGTCAAATTAGGACTAGCTCCGTTTTCCAATAGAACATCCACCACTTTATCCATACCGTTGCTACAAGCAAACTGTAGCATTGTATACGATCCATTATGTTTGGTGAGCATTCCCGAGACTTCGCTTGTATTTTTAATTTTTTCGAAATCTTCAAGAAACTTATTCTCGTGGCGACCGCTCAAATGTGAAAATAGCTTATGAATTGTTACAGCTTCATTTGGGCCTGCATTAGGAGGCATTATACCGATAAGATGAGGAAAATCGCTTTCTATCATCGTTATTGCAGTTTTTTGATCATAATCTTTGTACGTGTCCCAATCAATAGGGATTATAGAATATTTGACCATAATTTTAATAACGTTTTCCAAACCTTGCTCTGCGGCTGAAGACGCCGGTACTCTATTTTTATTATCGGGTATATTAACGTCCGTTCCGGCTTTCACCAGTTGTTCGATTACATCTTCGAAGTCCTTTATCTTGGTGTTTCTTTCGTCTGCTTTTATATATCTGATCTGTTTGATCGCCAAATGCAGCGCTGTATTATTTCCTTCGCTCAAAATGTTAATTTCTACATGGTTGCTCTCCAGTAATGTTTTGACGATCTCGATGTCGCCGGTTACGGCGGCGAAATGTAAAGGTGCTTTTGCGTCCATATCGTTGATTTTATTGATATTGGCGTTATTATCTAAAAGTAATTTGACGTAGTCGTTTGTTCCATACTTGGAACACGCCAAGTCGAGACATGTTTTGTAGTCTGGATAGTCGTAGCAGAAATTAGGATCGACGGATCCTGAAGTTAGCAGGCGATTGAAATTTACGATGTCTCTATCTTGCAGAGCTTTCAGAAGTTGTGTTTGAGGTTTGGAACATAGTGAACTTCCACCATTCTCGACTTCCAACCTTCCACCACTTCTCGACTTCAACTTGAAGCTTATCTTCACCATCTTGTTCACTTTAACGCTGTTGTGTCATCTGTAATAAAAATATAAATATTTTGTTAGCGGATATTACATTTTATCAATTTATTCGTAGGATTGTGTTGTAAATATTTATGGAATGTTTTAAAATGAAAGTTCAATCCTCATTATATATTTTAGACTTCTTTTTATTTTATTTACTGTACAACGGATGTTGATAATTTATTTTCTTTTTGCTACCTGTAACCAAAGTAGCCTTTGACAATAAATCGCGTTGCCGACTCAAACCAGCTTTGACACATAGCGGCTTGTTGCCAACACATCGCTAAAAAAATATTTATGTTGGCCGCAATGACCCAGGCAGGCTTATACTAATACATTAAGAACTGGTAATTCTCTACGGAAATCATATTTAGGCAATAGTTCTTTTCAGGAGTTTTAAAACTGATTAGATTTTGTTAGTGCTTTGACTCTCATCAGCGTTTTCAAATATTTTCCCTATTATTATTCGATTTTTCGAAATTTGAGGCACATCTGACATTGTATGACTTTTAAATTAAAATCAACGGTTTTCAAATTAACACTGCAATTACGCCAAAATTATTAAAATTTACACACAATAGTGAAGCTTTTTACTTTGATGTTCAATGTTCAATTTTCCGTACTAAATAATTAAAAATTATATCTAAACGCAACTTTGTTTGTATGAAAATGATGTAAAACGTAAAAAAAATTCCCGTACATTATTCACGTAACAAATTTTTTCATTAAAAAATCGTCGTAATTTCATACAAATATATATTCATTATACGCAATTGTAAAAAACGATCAAATGTTATATTCATACAAATTATCTACGCCCATCTAAACACACGAGTTATATCGAATTTCGCCACACAATTATTCATTCAAAGCGCGAAAGATTGCATTCAGAGTGGGCGAATTGCATTCCGAAGATGCAACCTGACACCGAGAGAGAACTGTATACACAATATAGTAGCGTAAGAATCTGCCTGCCTGTCTGTCTGATCGTAAGAGGATTACGTGGGTAAGAAGCATGACCAAAGTGGCAGATATAGCGCAACGTATGAAAAAAGTGGCAATGGGATGGACACATACCGAGAAGAATGGATGGCAGATGGATGTGAGAAATACTGGAATGGTATCCGAGAGGATGTGAAAGAAAGCAAAGTAGACCGAGTGGACGATGCGCTGAGGAATTGAGAAGAATGTGTGCAGTCAAGTGGATGCAGATTGCTCAATATACATAGACAGGAATGAAAGAGGATTGGAGAGGCCTTCATCCAAGAGTGGATGGCGAACGGCTGAAAATTATGATGATAGCATAAGCATCTGACTGTATGTCGCGGTCGTTGCGGTTATGCCAGCATTTCCAACACAAACAATTTTTTTTAGCGATCCGTCAAAGCTGGTTCGAGTCGAAAACGCGATTTTATCACCATACACCATTCAATCAACGGTACACCATACAATCGTTTCACGTACTGTCAAACGGGATATGGGGTGTACTCTGCCGTCCTAAGCCCACTAAACGTAACTGACAAAAATTACGAAAATGAGCTAGATGTGTTTTAGATGGGGGGTGTATTCTTGCGATTTTTCATATCAAAATTAATGTATTTTCATCCAAAAGTGTTTTTAAGCTATTAAATCTAACGTATCTGCATGCGCAGAGAAATAGTATCACCAATACCTAGCGAAAATAACGTATCCAACATTTACATAGCAAATTCAACGTATCTGCGTGCAGATACGTTTTTTCGTCTAAGGATAATGCAGTTACGTTAGTTTAGCTAAGGAGCTACGCAAAGCTATCGAAGCATTTTGCTTAGCTAAAATAACGCAACTATTAAAATACATATGATTTCCTAAGCAATTTCACGTATAGCACTTACGTTATTAAAATTAAGTAGATTTCCTAAGCAAATTTAACGTAAGTGTAAAAAAGTGACGTAACTACTAAAGCATACATTTTTTTTTTAATTTTTCCTTAGAATTATCAAAACACAATAGAAAATAACCTCATGCACTAAAAAAAAGTTTAAATAAATCAGTAATAGATATATGTGTCGCTACATATCAAACTCGGTTATCTCCACAAAAGTTGAAACGGAGTAAAACGACTTTTTTCTCCTGAGCAGTCAAATTTGAGAATTAATTTAGTTTGACTTTTTTAATCGACGCACTTTTGACATTGAATATTATTTATCAAATTATCTGTTGAAAAATTCATAGGAAATAAGTATCAGCTAAATTAAGGTGTCTCTGTGATGAAAATAAGACGGGTTTTAAAAGAGGATAGACAAACTTTATACTTGTATATTAAATTATTCAAAATTGTACCGAACTATAATAGAAAGTTTTTACAGACAAATTTTAAGATGATTGATAAAAAGTATAAAAATACACCTTAATTTAGCTGTTGTTATGTGGAAACAATACATTTAATAGAATTTGAAATAATTATTGTTAGGAGATATCTGTTCTGCATTGTTGTTGTCAGTCATGAACCGAATTCGCCAATCACCAGTATCCTTTAAAAGAGTTAATTCAGATGCATATTCTGCAATATATTATTGGGTATAAATTAGATAATATTTTGATGATGTGTTTCTGCTACATAGTTATTTATTAAGTTTATTTGATGTGTTTAATTTTAATTGTGTCTGTACATATTTGGATTATTTATCATTCTTATACTTTTTTTCCTTTCTTTTATTATGTCCTGGTTTTGGAGAAGAAAATTGTATGATAAGCCTAATTGATTTATTCTGCATATGCCCGTATGCCTCTTATACACATCTCATTCAATGAAATATTTGCTATTCTGATTTTATTATTTTTTGTTGCTATATTACTTAAATAAACATGTCAAAACATGCGTTTGGGTATTTCTTATCGAGTTCCTTACAAACATTATGTTATTTGGTTTATTTATTTATTTATTTTATATATTTTATATAATATTAGCTAATAGCTAATTTGACTTACATCTATTACATATTTATAACAACTACATAAATCTATTACACATTATACACAATACTTATACATAACTACTATCTTTCACAGAGGTGTCTCCTCACACTTTTCAAGAATGCATCTATTGTCTTGGAAGACTTGATTCACTCCGGGAGGGCATTATACATTAATACACCCCTGTGAAAAACACCACCAGCTGTCTTTGATTTCCTTACGCTACCTACAACTAGTTGGTTCTTTTTTCTAGTAGAATAACTATGAATATCACTATTTCTAATGATATAGTTCTTAAAATAACTTGGCAATAACTTATGATCTAACTTATAAACAAAAGACAATGTGCTTAATTTGAAACAATTTCTAATACTCATCCATCCCAATTCATCTAACATACTTCTAATACTTTTTAGCCTACCAACATTATGTACAAGAAAATACTTTAAAATCACTCATTTTATGATGAAGATGTCATTTTTGTACCTCTACCTTCGCATATAATAAGTATTTAACAAAATGTTACGAGTGGTGTGGTTTTCGAAGTTCTAAAAGCAATAACACAGGGTTTCTCAACCTTTTTTGCTCCATTCCCCCTTTTACCATTGTTCAAAATATAATTCCCCATATGTATATAATGTTGAAAATATTTTATTTTTTTATATTAGAACATATGCATACACATTTATTTGGATTATTTTTATAGTAGAGTTTTACAAATTACTAGCAATAGAAAATTTTGATATTCATAACTAATTACTAAAGTTACTAAAACATACTTCAATGAAAAATAAAAACAGTTGTAGTTTTTAATGTAGTTTATTTTATTCAATGAAGATTGTCAATGAGAAACCTGTGATTGTTTTTTTTTTACTAATACTTGGATACGCGGAGGAGTGCTTGAAAGGGTACATCGCAGATCATTTTCTACCTCCAATCTACTTCGTTGTTTCAATTTCATGTGCGATAAAGTTGAAAAGCCAGACTCACAGAGATATGTCGACACAAATGGAAGTAATGCACGAATAGCTATTTCTGCCACATTTGGGTAGGAATCGCAGTTTTTTTTTTCATCAGTTTCCAGCTCCAGAAATCAAATCAAATCAGTTTTCAGCTCCAGAAATTCATCTTGACAATCATCAGGAACTTTTTCGACTGAACATTTAAATGGATTACGCACTAAATCCAATTTTTCCTCACAGAGTTCAGGGAAATAGTGGCTGAACTCATTTTCTAGTGCTGCAAGATGCTGCAAAATTTCATTTTTTGCAAATTCCGGAAGCATTCGTTCTTCACCACCAGCAACAAGAATTGATGAAAGTTTCTCAAACATTGCAACATTTTTTATCTTTATATTTCTCTTCCAATTTTCGAGCTTCCCCATGAAAGCTTTCAAGGCATCCGTGAATTTTATGATGTTTGTATTCCTTCCTTGCATCTGAAGATTCAGTTTATTGAGCTGCTCAAAAATATCAACTAAATAGGCAAGACGCATGATCCATTCCTCATCATCCAGCAAGGCAAAAAATTCCATCTTACCCTGAACTTCAAAAAATAATTTGAGCTCATCTCTAAGCTCAAATAACCGCTCAGTTACATTTCCTCTTGAAAGCCATCGAACATTTGTGTGGAAAAGAAGTAAATGATGGATGGCATCCATGTCAATACACAACTGCTAGAAAAGTCGCGAGCTAAGAGCTCCCCCTTTTACAAAATTTACAATTTGGATTATTTGATCCAAAACTTTCCCTAATGGAGCTGGCAGTGTTTTTGAGGCCAGTGCCTAACGATGGATCATACAATGAATACCTTTCACTTTTGGTGCTCGCTCTTTCACACAAACCTGAAATCCTGATTTTCTTCATAACATAGCAGGTGCTCCATCTGTACAGCACCCACAGACATTATCCCACAGAAGATTTTCTGATTCAAAGATAGATGAATATTTTTCCAAAATATCTGCGGTCTTTGAAGTTGTTTCAAGAGGAGAACAGAAGAGAAACTCCTTTTTAAATGAACCTGAGTGAACATATCTTGCAAACACCAGCAACTGGGAGCACGATGCCACATCAGTCGATTCATCAAGTTGAATTGAAAATAAACCAATTGCTGCAGACTTGATCTCCTGCACAACCTGATCCTTGATATCTATGGCCATATCACCGTTTCTTCTGTGAACAGTGCTGTTTGATAGTGAAACTGCTGTAAGTTTTTTCTCCAATCTATTTCCCAACACAATTTCCACCATTTTGAGAGCGCAAGGTTTGATCAATGTTTCCCCAATTGTATGTGGTTTTTTCTGCTTTGCTGTCTCCAGTGCTACAACATACGAAGCTTCGGTAATCTTTTCATTTCTTTCTTGGAACACCCCTGTTGAATCTAGCCTCACCTTTTTGACAGCATTCCCATGACGTTCAAAAAAGTATTTTTCCTCATCTTGGTGTTGTGGATGAACATTCTGCAAATGTTGCTTCAACTTTGTTGGTTTCAATGAATCGTTTGACAAAATTTTGTACAAATAACACATTGGGGCCTTTCTTCTCCATTGATGATGATGATGAAATCTTTCTAAGTAGTCGTCCAGTTCAAATAAAAAGTCAAAAGTATGTATTTTCACTTGGGATTTTTTCCCACTGTTAATACTATTTTATATTGAGTATTTTCTATTGAAACACGTTTATTGGGATAGTGTTCTGGCCCCACTATTTTTTGTTTTTGTTTAAAAGGGTTAATTGGAAGTGTGGTGAATTTTTAATCGGTAAAATTGCGAGCTTGAAACTCGTCGCAGAAGGTGAAAAGTTCGTATGTGTATTGTTATGTATTTCTCTTCCTCGTGACTTTGATCGTTTGAAGACGCTGCTGGGCGACGTTCGACGATCTTCATCCCCCGTGTGTGGTTGTTAGTATGATTGGTAGTACATCGGATCGGTCCTATCGAGATGGACGATGACGATGTGGAGGATGGTCGAAGATGCAACATAACTTGAAAATAACGACGTTTGCGACATATGCATCTTCTTGGTTGTAGTACTTGTGTATGGATTGTTATGTTTTGTGGCTCAAAATGATAGTCGATCAGTATAGGTAAAACTTCATTTATTTATTGAGAGTACAAGTGTCTTGGCGTATGTCTGTTGGTCTAGTGCAGTGATCGCCAAACGGTCGCTCGACATTTTCGGTAGCTCGCTTAGGATATTTTATCATATTTATAAATTTGCCTCTCAAATTTTATTATTGGACTCCGAAATGAAATATTTCTCAAACTAAATTTCAATGAAATGCTTAACAAATTGCCGTTGTAATATGAAGCTTTTTGTGGTGTCAACAATGGCTTCATTGCCTTATACCAGAAAGAGGAAATGTTTCCACCCTTTTTATCTTATCACTGCATCATTCACCAGCAGGCACTGTGCAAAATATCTAAAATTCAACGAGGCAATGAAACTTGTTAAAATTATTAACCAGGTGAGGGCTATGCTCTCCAAAGACGCTTGTTCAAGGCTCTGACAGATGAGCTAAATTACCAGTATGGAGACCTCTTGCTCCACACAGAAATCCGTTGGTTGAGTAAAGGACGTGTTCTTCGTCGTTCTAATGAACTGCTACCTATGCTACCTACAATAGTCGAATTTTTCAAAGAAAGTGATGAAACATATTCAGAGCTCTCAAATTTTGAGTGGCTGCGGGATTTTGCCTTTCTTGTGGATGTTACAGAAAAATTAAATGAAATGAATGTTCAACTTCGGGGACAAGATAAATATTTTGGAGAAATGATGTCTAAAGTACAGGCATTTTCCAACAAACTTACATTCTGGGAGTACAACCTCGTGGAGAAGTCAAACATTTCCCCTGTTTGAAAAAGAAGCTGAAAAAAGAAATAAATCATGAAAGCCACAAAGGAGAAAATCATCTCCAGATTCTTTCAAGCTTGCGGAAACAGTTTGATCTGCGGTTTAGTGACTTTAAAAAAGTTTAGCTGCTTGGACAATTTGTTTCAGCTCATTTTATAAATTTTGACATTGAAAACCTATCTAGCTGTATCGTCAAAAATTTTCAAGATGGCCCTTCATCAGAAATGGAATTGATAGAATTTCTATGTGATTTGTCGCTTAAGAGTGTTGCCTCAACTGTGGAAACTGTATGCCCTTTCGTCCCAACAGAAAAGTATCCAATTTTAGTTCGAATTGCGCTCAAAATGAAGGCATTGTTTTGTTCTACCTACTAATGTAAATCAACGTTTCCCACTATGAAGGTGGTTAAAAGTAAATATAGAAACAGACTCACAGATGTACATACATCTTGATAATTGCATTCGGTTGGGAGTGACAAGGTATTCACCGAAAATTGAAAAAGTTGTGGAGAAAAGTGAATGCCATTCTTTTCACTAATTATTTTTACTTTTACTCACACTTATTTCAAGATATTTTTCAAGTCCGATGTCCTAATTCATTTTAAGTAATATAATAATATTATGTATGGTACGGTTAAGGACGATGATAAAAAAATATAAAGAAGGAATATGTATAAGTAGCTCACCAGACAATTTAAATTTCTGAAAGTAGCTCACATCCTTATTGAGTTTGGAGACCACTGGTCTAGTGAGTTCAGACATGGCGTATATCTGTTGGACTAGTGAGCTCTTCATCAGTTGTTGATTACCTTAAATACACTTCTTCACCCTTGGGGGTGGTCTTCTACCCTTGTTTATATCAGCTACTAGCGTCGCAGTTGCACAACTGCATAAACATGGTAGCGACATAGACATAACATCGAAGGACACAAACCATACGTAGTTCACCACTGTTTAAACATAGTAGTGTCAATTATAAAATGTTATAAACACTGTATAACATAAACTTACTAATAGTGAAGGGGCAAACCATATGCGGTTCATCAGTTGACAATAATATGTATGTAGATTGTACAATAAACAGATGACAATAAATAGACAATAACATTACAGTGAGAAAACAATTATCCTTTTCATTCTCACTCCACCTGTTCATATTCTTTTCGACTTTCAACAATGTGAACGGATTCAAGTAATATGAACTGAGATATGATAGTGATATAACAGGGTACATATTGTAAAGTTCATTTGGTAGATTCGACTCTTCTTAATTGTTCAACTAATGTGTATTGAAAATGGTCAGAACATAACAGTATGCAGCCTTAAGCATCAAATGCGTGTGTGTCTCATGTGTGTGTGTCAGAATACAACGAATGCCGTGGTTTGAAACTTTCTTCAATTTTCTTTTAAATAATTTTGTAATGAAGTAATTAGAAGGCTTTGAATTTAATTATATATTTATTAAATACGAATATTTATTGCGTAAAAGAAAAGCACACATTTTTAAAATAAATCATATTTGCAGGCAACTTTTAGAAATATATAATACTTACTGGATTAGTTCTGTAAACGGTGCACTTATTTGGATGTATGAAGGTGAGAACTGATATGAAAATTTCCAAATTTTCTATATTTATTAGTATGGTTAGGTAATCGAAACTTTTGCACACAATCATGATTTTTATCAATCAATCATATATCAATATATTCAATCGACATTAGCATTAATACAATTTATCATTTCGAATGTTTATCTCAGAAAAATAAAATTATTGACTTTAGATTTTAGATTAATGTCTATAACAGGGGTCGGCAACATAATTTAGACGCTGGCCATATAGAGATATTGGGATTTGTCGGCGGGCCACATATAATTTTTTTTTTTTTACCAAAGTGACTTTAGATTTATAATGAGTTAGTAAAAAAAGAGATTTTTTTTTTTTTTTATTTTATAATAAAAATAGTATAAAAAATACAAAAAAAAATTAAACACAATAAAAAAAAATTAGAAGAAAAAAAACAAACAAAAATTAATGAGAGGTTTGATGTTTTTGCAATTTTTTTGCCAATTTAGTAAAATTAACATGGAAACTAGTGGTGTCAAGTGCTAACTCGAAGTAACGCATGCAAATGTCCATCTGTAATTCTAGTCCGATGTTTATTTTTGATATAATTCATTCGTGAAAATGTTTGTTCACAAATATATGTGCTGGCAAATATAGTTATCATTTTCGTCCATTTCGTTCCTCGATTACAAATTTACTTTGCTTTTCGAATTTTGTGTCGAATCACCTAGATGCTGGGGTTCAGGTTGATGTTATCTACACAGATTTCGAAAAGGCTTTTGACAGGGTTAATCATAAGATCTTATTATATTGGTTTGTCTTTAAAACTAACCAAATTATTTGCTAGCTATTTACAGGCTCGCCGGCAGTACGTCACCTATGGTCATTCTTCATCTGACTCTTATTTGACTAATTCTGGAGTTCCACAGGGTTCTAATCTTGGGCCTTTATTATTCAACCTTTTCATCAATGATGTTATCTCTGCGTGCAGTCATTCTAAATTTTTGATGTATGCCGATGATCTAAAGCTCTTCAGAGCTATTAAGACGAGTTCAGATTGTCATTTTCTTCAGGAGGATCTGGATTCTCTTGTGAAATGGGCAACTGTAAATCGTCTTCCACTTAGCATCGGTAAGTGTCAAGTGGTCTCCTATTCCAGATCCTACACTCCATTACTTCACTCTTACAATATCGGTGAAAGTGATCTAATGAGAGTGTCACACACCAAGGATTTGGGAGTTACATTCGAGGCTGGATGGAGATTTGACAGACACATCGCAGACATTTGTAACAGGTCTTCTAGGATGCTTGGATTTGTCATGCGGAATGCGCGTCATTTTAACAACCTGTTTGTGCTGCGTGTTCTGTATGGCGCTTTAGTCCGTAGTATATTGGAGTCTGGTTCCGAGATTTGGTGCCCCTCTGAGGCGAAGTACTGTTTACTTATCGAGAGAGTGCAGAAGAAATTTCTTCGGCACCTGTATATGAAGGAGTATGGTTTTTACCCGTTTCTGTATCCCAGTGCATTTTTATTAGGAATGTTGGGATACAGATCATTGAAACTCGGAGAAAAGTTTGCTTGATCAAACATTTTCTGGATTATTAAAGGGTCGGGTAGATAATCCGGAGATTCTCAAGGAGCTTCGTTTATGGGTTCCAGAGCATTCCCATGAGTCTCGAGCGCGGTCTCTTTTTCTTGCCTGTGCACGCACGAACCTGTATGCTCGTCAACTCGCCGGTATCGAGTGCGATAACACTTTTAAATCGGATTGCTAGGAGTGTTGACTTGTTCATGATCTCTGACAGCAACTTGTCAGTATTTTTTGGATTTTTTTTGATATAATTTTTTTTATTTTCTTATGCAATTATTTTGTTATTATTATTAATACTGTTATTATTATTGTTATTATTATTATTATTATTATTATTATTATTATCATTTTTAATATTATTATTATAATTATTTTTGGTTTTGTTATCATTATTAATATTTTTATTATAATTCTCATTTTTAATTCTATATTTATATTATGTATCTGGCCGATGTGGCGTTTTAGGAATTCCTGTGAAGTCACATCGGTATATTTTAAAACGAAAAATAAAATAAAATCATGCCAGCACAAAATTAGCACCACCCAAAGTATTCCTACCTTCGAAATCATAGTCCGTTCGTTCTCTCTAATCTGTTTAATCTCTCTCTGTTTAATCTCTCTAATCTAATCTCTCTAATCTAATCTCTCTAATCCTGTTTCGTTATCTACCCTCCTGTTTGAGACATTCAGTATATGATACACAGTACTTATAAACCGTCTTATTTAAACATTAAAAATTGATAATATTTGAAGTTTATATGTAATATACTGAATTTATGTACATATGTATGTGTAGCTCGAATGAATGTTTTGCCCAAATAAATGATAACGGCGATAAATGTATTTACTCAGCCAAGCGATAGTTCAGTCGTTCGATACACAACGGTAAAATCGGTAATTCGGAACGCGGGGGTTAATTCATCACCGATTCGCGGGCGTGTCGATGAAATGAGATGTAAACAATAAATTTATTTATTCAAGTTTTTACCCCAATAACCTTACAGTTTCCCACATGGTTACTGTGGCCAAGCAAGTACATTATACATACAAACATAGAATTAAATAGAGTCATGTTAGAAAATCAATGTAAATAGTTTTACTTAATTTACAACATATTTTTTTAACAACAAAAATTTTTTTTAATTTTTTTAACAAACAAACTACATATTTAACAAAAACAAAATTCGGAATTATCAAAATTTCATATTCAAAAGCACCTCAACCAACCTCCCATAACTAACATTAAACATGTCAATGTGTATGGCAGCCTGGTTGAGTAATTTTATGGCTCTTACAACGGGAGACATAGTTAGCATGTCAGTACGAGCCATCGGGATGGAGAACAAATTATGTTCCCTGAGGAACCTTAATTGATCTGGTACGTCAAAACCCAATTCATCAAGAATTTTCGGATTATGCACCAGGCCAATCAATAACATGTGAAAATGTTTTCCCAGATAAAGCTGTCGACGTGACTTCAGGGAATTAAACGCTAACGCTCCCAGCAAAAATGCACTAGGGTAAAGCCACGGATATCTCCTATACCAGCGATCGCCAATCGGTGGTCCGCAAGAAAATTTTGGTGGTCCGCATTTTTCATAATCATCATCATCTTCAGCCGTTCACCATCCACTGCTGGATAAAGTCCTCTCCAATCCTCTTTCATTCCTGTCTGTCTTGAGCAATCTGCATCCACTTGACTCCACCCATTCTTCACAATTCATCAGTCCATCGTCCACTCGGTCTACCTTGCTTTCTTTCACATCCTCTCGGATACCATTCCAGTATTTCTCACCTCCATCTGCCATCCATTCTTCTCGCCATGTGTCCACTTCAACTTTTACACACATCATACTTCTTACCCATGTATTCCTTTTACGACCTCTTCTTGTTATACCAAGCATACATCTTTCCATGCTTCTGTGTGCACTGGATCTTACGTAGCATTCTTGAATTTAGCATCCAAGTTTCACATCCATACGTCATAACTGGTAGTTTTCATTATGAATAATGAATATATCGCTTATTTATTATAATTATAAGGTGATATCCAACTTTTTGCAAATAACTTGGAGTGCAAATACAAGTGTAATTACCATTTCATATTTAGAATGTTATTTTTATGGAAAAAATCATGGTAGTGGTCCGCGGGATTGGAGATTTTGAGTTTAATGGTCCGTGAGGTCTGAAAGGTTGGCGACTGCTGTCCTATACAGCCTTGCGTAAAGAAATCTGAGAAACCTTTTCTGCACCCTTTCCAATGTAAAGCAGTGCACTCTATGTATGTACATACATATATTACTAGGACTCCAAATAATGGACGAAAATTCCAGAATGCTTCGTAGGTACTAATGATTCGTAAAGAATCCTAATGACTAAGACATCTGCGTGAGTAATAATTCAAGAGAAAGGGCAATAAGCAAGCATGTTTTAAAAAAGGTTTGAACGTTTAAGGCTATTTTCGTTTTTTTTTTAATACCACAAACAAAACAGTTTTCTTTTTAAGTTTCTCTACTTGACAAATTTTCGAAAACTTATCATGTCTCTAGTATTTTTTTCTGTTGACACAGATGCTTTTATTTGTTTTTATTAGATTGAATACACATTAGAAAAATTAACTGACACACCACTTTTAACTCGGGCAGTATTAGCAATTAACCATTAGATTTTGGTTTTTTTCTAAAATGCCTGAAAATGCAATAAAAAAATACCATGAGACTTTGTATTAAGGCATGTATGGCTCACAATGTTCTAAATGGTATGAGCTATCATCCCCTTAAGGCCTTGCACTTAGCCTCCAAACACCTGTATACATACATAAACTAAGAGTCTTGTGATGCCTGTGATCAAGTATGTATGTACATATTTGTTCCAATTATACAATTTATTTCAATCCACGTCACACACACAACATTAGAAAATTTTGACACTTTTGTTGTAGCATTGCAACACAGTTTAAAAAATGGAAATATATTTCTGGTGTATTCCGTCTATTTGTTTATAAAAAAACTGCGAACTTTGTGATTGCAATAACGGTTCCCTACGCTTCAAGTGTAGGTTAAACATTAAGTATTTGTGATGTTTGTTTTATTTATATGATAAACTTCATTTTTATGAAATTTTCTGCGAATTTTAAAATTTGAGTGCTAGAGATAGCGACATGGAATGTTAGTTTGTGACGATTTATTGAAAGTCTATTATAATCCCTTAATCTAACTTTTTCCATAAGCTAAACCAGCTCAATTAAGTCTATCGATAAGCTAAGCCAATTTTTCAATAAATAATAAAAGTTAAATTCTGAGGTGTTTTTGATGCAACAAATTCGGAATTTCCATGCCACATTTTAAGGGTGATTTATCACATATGTTGCATTCCCTTGGCATGTGTGATTGGATTTAGATCACTGCCCGTTGACAGTGTCATCGGGTGGTTATAATTTATGCTTGTAATGCTTTATATTTACATATCAAACTTCAAAGCATTACATAACATCAAAGTAAAGCAATAATTTTGGCCCACTTGTCAAAAATGACAATCTAGACCAGCGGTCACCAAACTGATGATTTGATTGTGAATTCACGCCAATGATTAATTTAAATTCATCTATTGCAGTGGTCGGGAAACGGCGGCTCCGGAGCCGCATGCGGCTCGGGGTGCGGAAATTGGGGGCTCCGTTTATAATCCAACACTTTTCGTAAAATAAATTAAAAAATTGTAAATTAGTCTTTTTTGACCCTGAAATTAATCGCGACAATCAAATTACATAGTTATTATGTGTAAAAAGTAAGTATATTGTTTCTTATTTCGAATATTACCATTGAAATTCAGTTTATTTCGCAGTTCAAACGGGCAGTTAAAACGCAGTTCAGTGTGCACATGTATTGTGTTTTCAAAATTTAAATTTGTGAAAAGAGAATGAATTAGGGATAGAATCGTGTTAAAAAATCAATGTTAACGTGTTAGTTAACCTTGAATACGAAGTTTATTTTTGTATTGCAATTTGCAACGTAACACTTCCAACATTCGTTTCAAGACATGAGTTCAAAGAAGAGAAAAATTGCAGAAGAAAATAGGATTTCAATAAAAAATGTTGCTATCGATTTTCAATTCAAGAAGTTAATAAAGGGAAACCTCTATGTAACAACAACAAATCCATTTTGATATGAGAACAACAAATCCAATATTGAGAGACATTTCCAGCGAAGACATTCCCGACTTCCCGTATCTCGATGGTAATATTAGAAAAGAAGCTGTAATGGAATTGAAAAAAAAAACCAAAATCAACTAAGTTGTTTTACGAATTGGGTGAGATCTTCGTCGAGTACAACTGGGACAAGTTTGTTCTTATCGCTAGACATCGCAAAAGCAGGAAAACCCTTTGCAGATGAGAATTTTATCAAAACCTGCTTTTATAATGCTTCTGAAATTATTTTCAAAGAAATTAGCAATAAGAATGATATATTCAAAAAAATTAAAGATTTACCCTTTTTTGCCAAAACTGTTAAAGAAAGAATTATAACAATTGCTTCAAATGTCACAAATATGCAAGTTACCAATACTAATACTGCTGATTTTATACATACATATGTACATACCTACATACATATCTCTCGCTGTTGATATTTAAAGATGTAACTGACATTTCACAATATTGCGTGATTTCAAGATATTCAGAATAATCAGGACACAATAAAATTCATGAATGTGAAATTGAAATGTGATTTAAAACTAATGAATTTAAAGGTGTTTCCTGGTATATCTATTTTAGAACTTGAATTGGTATTTACAAGTATTTTGACTGAAAAACTAACGGACATGGTTAGACAAGAATAATTAAATCTAACCACCAATGAGACCATGGCAAGTGATAACATATTGAAATGTTGGCAATCATTTCCAGCCGATTATTCGAACGTCAGGAAACTTGCATTTGCTGTCTTGTTGCTTTTTGGTTCCACATACAATGGTGAACATTTTTTTTCTTCGAATTCGTACCGTAATCAATTAAGTGACGAAAGATTTAATGCACCGATGCAATTGAAGACCACTAAATACGTTCCGAATTTATGTAAATTGTCCGAAAATGTACCAGTTCAAAAGTCGCATTAGCTTTTAAAAATAACATTAAAATCCGTATATTTATTTATTTATTTAATAATTACATGGAGAGGCGGCATAGCCGATAGCCCCATGGGGTTTGGTTTTAGTTAAAAATCAAAATTAAAAAAAAAACAGTATTATAAATGAAAAAGAAAGAATGAGAGGACAGTATTGCCAAATTTGAACAAAAAAAAAAAAAAAAAAAAATAAAAAAAAAATAAAAAAAAAAAAAAAAAAAATAGAGATAAAAAAAAAGACTAAGAAAAAACAAACAAAAATAAAAAATAAAAACAAAAAAATAAAAATAAAGATAAAAAAAAAAATAAAATAAAATGAATAATGGTCCATTTATTAAAGAGTTACAAATACCCATTGTTTTTTAATAATAAATCTAGCTGATTTTTATATAAATTAACATTTTTTGAAGTGACTATTGAATCTGGAAGACTATTCCAAACTTGAACCAACCACTCTGTTTGAAAAGAATGAATCTCTAACAATCTTATTTGATTTTTCTTTTCGGAGTCTAAGAGTATGACCTCTTAGATGAGGGTTCTCATTGAACATAATGAGGTTGGTCATATCACATGAATAATGATTATTTATTATTTTGAATACTTCAATTAAATCACCTCTTAATCTCCTCGTCTCCAATGTGGAGAGATTCAGTCTTTTCAATCTTTCATGATAAGGTAGTGATCGAAGTTCGGATGGCATTTTGTAATTCTTCTTTGGACCCTCTCGAGACATAGAATATCTTTTTTTAAAATGGGGATTCCAAACATTATATGCATACTCCAATTTCGGTCTGATATATGACTTATATATTTTTTAACAACAAATTTTCATCCAATGATTTGAAGACACATCTAATGATATATATAAAGGAACTTACTTTTTTGACTAACTGGTTGATGTGCACAGACCATTTTAAATCTTTGGTGATAGTTACACCCAGATCACATTGGGAGGAAACATTAGTCAATATTTGATTATCAATCATATACGGAATTTGCGCATTGAAGGATCCTAAATGAAGAGTATTGCATTTGGCTGCATTTAAAGACAAAAGCCAAACTTTAGACCATATGTTAATACAGTTCAGGTCATTTTGCAAATCTCTACGTCCATCGATAGTTGCCGGACTGAAAAGTTTAATATCGTCTGCAAACAATGAATGACTTGAAACAAGACCATCCACAATGTCGCTAATGTATATAAGAAACAAAACAGGTCCCAGAACCGAACCCTGGGGAACTCCACTGAGAACCGGTAGTGAGTCGGAAAGACAGTCACTGATCCTCACCGTGAACTTCCTCAGTCTCAAGAACTCCCCAATCCATTTCAAGAGTGAGCCTCTAACACCGACATGATCCAGTTTCAACATCAAACGTTCAATAGGGACTCTGTCAAATGCCTTTTCAAAATCCAAATAAATGACATCCGTAGGAACATCATTATTTAGACTTTGAGTCCACTCATTTAAAGATGCCAGTAGATTACTCATTACAGACCTTCCCGGTAGAAAGCCATGTTGCGTGGAGGGTATAATATTATTATCCATAACATGTTTTATGAGCCTTTTTACGATCACCTTCTCCATGCATTTGAGGATGATGGATGAAAGGCTTATTGGGCGAAAGTTTGAAGCCTTCAGTTTATTGCCCTTTTTGTATATTGGAACAACAATTGAAGTTTTCCATACCTCTGGCATAGAAGAAGACTTAAAGGATTCATTAAATATTTTAGATAATGGATGAGAAATGGTAGTTGCAGTATATTTCAGTAAAATGGAGGGCAAGTTGTCACTGCCTGGAGCTGAGTTTTTTGAGAGACCAGACAGCACCTCAGCAATTTCTTTTTTATTAAAACTTACACTACAAACTTCATTAGTTCTACGAGATTCAATTGGCAACGAGGGCATATCATCTAATGGTTCATCGATATAGGCTTTAATGAAAGACTTGGCAAATATGTTTGCAACTGACAAAGGTTCAGTAATAAGTACATCATTATCATCATTTATATTGGAAATTGAAATATTTGATTTAAGATTGCAATTGAGATATTTAAAAAAGGATTTGTTATTATTAGTTACAATATTTAATTCATAATCACGTTTTGAATTTCTAATTAACATAGTTACTTCATTGTTTACTTTTCTATATTTAGAATAACTATTGGAAGTATTATATTTTTTATGGGCATTCCATAATTTGCGTTTAAGTTTAATTTGATTTAGAATTAGGTTGTTTATCCAAGGTTTATTCCTTGGTTTGAAAGGTCTTGCTAGTGGAACATATTCGTTGATACCATTTTCTAAGGTTTTATAAAAAAAATCCCATTTTTCTTGAACATTACAATCAGAATCTAAAAATTTCCAGTCTATAGTTTCTAGATATGAATTAAAACTTACATAATAAGTATTTATATAGCAGTATATGTATGTATATATTTTTTTTTATTAAATAATATGTGGCGGCTCCGAAAATTTGCCATTTTTTGAATTTTTCGCTGATTTGGCTCCGGCCTCCAAAAAGGTCGACCACTGACCACTGACTTAGCCGATCAAGTTGAAATTTCATATCTATAGTTTTCACATAAGGCGTAAGAGTTGATAAGGTTTTGATCAAAATCCGTCCATCAGAAGTGGTAGTTTACTCTTGCATGATTTTTTGTTTTTTTTTTTTTTCCGGCCTTTTATATATTTTGAATCTTCACAATATTATAAAATTAATATTCTTATAGCAATGGTGAGTTTAAAAAATACTCATCAAAATCGGTATGGTAGAAGTGACGGTTTATCGTATTTTTTATATACATATATGGATAAAATCATGGGTTGGCCACACCCGAATTTTTTAACTTGTTCTGTCGTATTTTTGACTTTTCAAGTTTCAAAAAATTTTCAACCTACATATTTGCATATCGTTTTATTTTATTTAACGAAATAATCGAAGTGTTTACCAATGTGAAGGTCCAGAAGTAAAAAAATTTCTACCTAATAAAGGTATGTAATATTATTTTGAAAATAATATGTATGTAGGGGGGGGGGGGGGGGTGCCTTAAAATATTTTCCGGGGGTGCGCCTGGAATTTGTGGTTTTAATTTTGTCGCTTTGAAAAAAATAAAAATATTTACATCGCAATGACGAAATAAATGCGAAATTTTATATTAAATATTGAATTAATTTCAGCTGCGAAAGGAACCTTCCCTTTTGCCGAAGTCGACGATAAGTGTCAAGAAAAGTTTAAAAAATGTGAAAAAGTGTACCAGGTACATGTATTGGCAAAGGCAAAATCGTATACGGAAGTGATGCGAGAAGTCATTTCTTTGGAGAAAATAAAGGAAGAAATTTAAAAACTGAAAATTAAAGTGATTTTTGGTCAAATTCAATCTTTTTCTTTTGCATGTAAATTTCAATTTCGATCAAATTTTTAACGAGTGAAATTTCGTGAACTAAAAATCGTTACCTTATGTTTACTTTATAACAGCTATGATGACACTATGGTGTTTGGCTTGGAAAATGCTTTGCAAAAACGGACAATTTTGACCAATACGATTAATATGTAATTTGATGAAATGTAGCCAAATATGAAAAACTAAATATAATTTATCTACTTTTTTAGTATTGTGATCCTGCGAAAATTTGACATTGAGATTTTGACTGATTTATATCAGGTATCATCCCCTGATCACGTTTTCATGATTTCTGGAAAATGTCTGTAATACTGTGTGTCTGCATGTCTGTGTGTCGGTGTGTCGGTGTACTTTTTAACTTTAACTTTTTCTCAGAAACTATCAAGTCTATCAAGATGAAATTTCATATCTATTTTTTTCACGTAAGGTGTAAGAGATACTATGATTATGGTAAAAATCCGCCAACCGGAAGTGGCACTTTAATCTTGAACGATTTTTCGTTTTTTATTTTTTTCGGCCTTTTAAATATTTAGAATCTTCATAATATTGTAAAACTATAAACTGTGAAAAAAAAATCATCAAAATCGCTCAACCGGAAGTGGGACTTTTTTCTTGTAAAAAAGTAAAAAATCCTGTTATTTTTCTTTGTACACGGTTTTTTGACTTTTCAGTGTTTGGTTACTCTTCATATTCCTCAAATATATGGATAAAGTCATGGGTTGCCCACACCCGAATTTTTTTATTTACTGCCCTTTATATATAGGCCAAGAGATAGATTTTCTCTCCAACAAATTAACTAAGTACATACATATAAATAAATAATTTATTAACTACCATTACAATTTTTTCTATATCTGAGAAGAAAATTAATTTGTTTGATGTTTGTGTATAAAATAACATAATAAGGTAAATGAGATTTCAAAGCATCCGATAGGTAAATAAAAAAAAATATGATTTTTCAGTTTTTTAATAAATTAATAATTATGGATTTGTTTATACATATTTAATTTTTTGTAAGTGGTGAATTTTTAAATAGCATTATTACAATCATCATAATAAAATGTATAGAAATTTTTATTTAATATTTGTTTTGGGTTGGATTGAAAACTTTATAAAGCTTAGACATACATACATACATAATAGTTTTGTTTTACACTGAACGGAATATTATTTATGCTATATTTAGATTATTTTAAAACGATTATTACTCTTTAAAATATTATAATATAGATGACATCATGCTCTGAAATGTGATTAAGTTAATTTATGTTATTGAATAATTCTTCACCATGAATGAGGTAAGAAACTGTCGTTTATGTAGTTTTACATACATACATAGGTACCTAATTCAGTGAATACATAATTCTGATTTTTAATCGGTGTTTGTTGCAATACTTATATGTGCATACGTTGATTATTATATTAAATAAATTCCCAATGCATATACAAATACCTATATTATAATTAGTTTAAGTCTAGAATTTATATAGAAAATAATAGTCATACAAAAAAATCGACGAATCGATCGATACACCTAACAAATACACGTATTAAACGTTTTAAAATTTCACATTCATAAACATCTCTGTTGCATATTTATATGCATTTAAGTCGCACATTGCACTTTTTATTTTTCTAGATAGTACATTAGGCCTGATACACTACTGAAATTCTAAAATTCGTAACAAATTAAGATGAACTATTTTTTTTAGAACAACGATGAAACCAAAATTAAACGTTAAATATCTAGTTAATGAATTATTTCATTTTAAATGTAATAATAATAATAATAATAATACTACATAGTTATAAAATTTCATATAAAACACAATAGGGGAAAATAAACAACCACTTACTTTAGTAAATTAATACGAGGCTAATACTTTCGACCAAAAATGTATATGGAAGCCCTTACTACATACATAATATGAAATAATATGGATGAAATTTCAGAAGTAAAGTTCGATTGATTTACTTTCCACGGTATATTTCTATGATTCTGTCTTGATCGACGTATTCGAAGATATGAGGAGCGTCCATCAGTATACCGACCGTTCCTGCCGTTGTTACAATGAAGAAAATGTAAAGTTGTAGTCTGTCAATTACCATGGCCACATATTTCCAATCTTCTCTAGTCTAAAAACAAAGAAAGACAATCTGTATAAATGAAATAATCATATTTCTGATAGTAGAATTCTATTTTAACTTCAAAGTAATTTAAACAAAATTTAAATTGAGTCTAATATTCCTTGCCTGTATGTAAAGATCTTCATTCCTAAGATGTTCAGCAATGAATTCAACCGCTTCAGTAGCTTTGGATGCTTCCGGTGACAAAAGCAACGAATCAGAACTTTCTGATTCACGACGACAACCCTCACCACCGAGTCCACCAGCTAAGTCAGCCGAATTCACTTTGCGATTTACTTTACAATTGGGATGATGCAAGTCTGATAATTCCATTACTTCCATTTTACTATAAAAAAATATGATTCCAAAATAAGTTTCCAATACAATAACAGTCAATTTAACTATAACAATCCAAATTTTACCTAATATGTTTTGGTATTTCAGTAGGAGATCCGTACGAAGGATGAGGAGGCATTCCCATACCCGGCATTTCCATCATCCAACGTAGACGAGTTTTGCGCGGGCGCTTCATAAACAGAATGGCCGGCAAGTAATGTAAAAATACGCTTCGAATCCAAAGAGGCATTCTGAAATTTCAATAGTAATCATTTACAAACACAAGATACTATTCCGTTACTTTTAAAGACAAAAACTCACCTATGAGTTCTGGGTCCTCTGAAGTTCCAATTGATGATGATTACAGTCACCAGAATACTCACTGTATTCATGATGAAAGTGAACAGTAAATATTTGGCAATCAATGGAAGTACGAGTGAAGTCGGTGGTAAAATTTTGGATACCAAGAGCAAGAACACAACCAGTGACAGCAAAATGCTAATACCCAACGTTACCTAATGTAAATAAATCAATACACATTACATATATAGGAATAGAAAGTTTATTTTATTGCTTTTGTATTGTTTTGAGCTTACTTTTTCACCGGCTTCGGCTGGAAGATAGAAAACAAGCACGCAAAGGAACGAAATGAGCACAGTTGGCAAAATCAAATTGACAGTGTAGAAAAGTGTCTTCCTTCTAATTATGATGTAGAATGTAATGTCGGTCTCGGTAGGATGATTTCCTTCGTATATGTTCAGATAAGCTGGTACTTCTATGATGTCCCAAGTTCCAGACTTCCAGTAATCAGACAAGTCCACAAAATTCTTATTGTTGTACAAAGCTAGTGATACTTGATCGCCGTTGAACGTCCAAGAGCCAAATTTCATAATGCAAGTTTGTTGATCGAACGGAAAATAAGTGACGTCGATTGTGCAAGAGCTCTGTAACAATATGATTGATGTTTAAAAAATGCGCTCGAACAAATTATTTTATTATCAAAGAAGTTAAAAAGACTAACTTGATAGATAGCAGGTGGTACCCAGAGGACTTCTCCGGTGGGATAGATTAATACGTTGGACTTGTAACGCACTTCGTAATTACCATCAGCGCTGTAAAAATGAAATTTGTGTTTGTAATGTTATGTTACATTGCTTGGAAACTGAAAAGATCGGCTTTTTACAAACTGTGGGTCGCAACATTATAATAAGTGCCATTGTTGTGCAAATTTTACAAACTGAATCTATTCAATGGAAGGTTAACATCTGTATGTGTTGGTATATTTTAACAGGAGACGGCTAATCTGGATGTAGTAATATCCAAATCTTGCCAATGACCATAATTTAAGTCGAAAGCCGTCGAGTAAATCTTTCGATATACGGAGATCGAGCTCCAGAATTTTTCACAAAATAAACACTCACTAACTAGCCAACGAGCCTGGTTTAAAAAGTAAAGCTGTTCGCGAACAATGCGCTACAGTGGTACATCCTCAAATGAACATTACATACATACACACGTCCTTTTTGGTACATCATTAAATTTACATATACATTTTCAGTCACAGTAGATAACCATATTGTAGAGATAGTTGATAGTTATTTATACCTAGGGCAGTTGGTGAATATGACTGGATGTAAAGAAGAATAAATAAAACGAAGAATGAAACTAGGATGGAGTGCTTTTGGAAGAATGAACATAGTTTTTAAATCCAACATTCCGCTATGCTTAAAAAAGAAGGTATACGACCAATGCGTACTGCCAGTTATGACGTATGGGTGTGAAACTTGGACGCTAAATTCAAGAATGCTACGAAAGATCCAGTGCACACAGAGAAGCATGGAAAGATGTATGCTTGGCATTACAAGAAGAGATCGCAAAAGAAATACATGGGTAAGAAGTATGACCAAAGTGGCAGTGGGCTGGACACATAGCAAGAAGAATGGATGGCAGATGGACGCGAGAAGTACTGGAATGGTATCCGAGAGGATGTGAAAGACAGCAAGGTAGACCGAGTGAAAGATGGGCTGATGAATTGAGAAGAATGTGTGGAGTCAAGTGGATGCAGATTGCCCAAGACAGACAAGAATGGAAGAGGATTGGAGAGGCCTTCATCCAGCAGTGGATGGTGAACGGCTGAAAATGATGATGATGATGATACATTTTCAGTGAACTTACTTATTGAAGAGCACAATGTCAGGTTTCCAAACTTTATCAGGTGGCAGTCTCAATACTCCAATGCCTCCATAATCGGCTTCGTCCCACTGCAGTTGATAATCGCTCCACACGAGCCTCAACCATACGTTCGACTTCATAATCTGATTCTTCTCATTCTAAAACAACACCGAACATTACAATCGAAGCGAAGCTTGCATTCGGGCGTAGGTGAAACGTTGCACTTACGACGTTGATCAATTGGACGAACGCCAGCCCGAAACGCACGTCTACTTTTTGCGTCATGTTCTGCACGGGCCTTATCAGCTTATTGTAGCCTCTGAACAAATCTCTGACCAGTCGCTCCTCATCTTCGGAACCTCTACCACCTGAAAATTTCAACCAAAAGAGATTCGTATAGTGGAATGGCTCAAAAGGTAGGATGGGCTAGATGGGAGTGGCACTCGAATTGTCAAAGTATTCTTTTGTTCGGCGGTTGAATTTCACAGTAGGGGTTATTTTTAGCATTATGCTGATCGAATAAATGAAAAAACAAAAACAAGAATTAGAGGTAAGAAATTACCATGTAGTAGAAGTAAATGGAGCAGGAGCGCCGGCAAGGCACGAAGTCCTCGCAGCATGGCGCTCGGGGTGTTACTGGTAGCTTTCCACCACTTTTCCACCACTTTTCCACCCCCCTTGATTTTCCATCCCGTTCTTCCCATTCTCCCTATTTACCCTCTATATCTCCCTCTACTCTCTGTGAACTGTAAAGCCTGCCCTCCCAACCCGCCCACGACCCTCCCTCGGGCGCAGCTACCCTCCTATCGATCCATGACCCATTACCGTTTTCAGATAATGCAGTCGGCGGTTTCAGCACATACAGATGCCGTATTAGCAAATGCTTACATCACGTTTTGATACGATTTCAGATAAGCTCTCAAATATAACTACTTCCACCCGAGCTTTTACACCATCAAAATATCGTCAGTGAACTTGCATACCTCCCTATCTCATTTTTTTAACGATCCCTTTGTATGTAAGGCTATTTTACATCTGCTTGCAAAATATCCTATTGACGTGAAGCTTACAACACCCAGAAATGGGAAAATAGTTAAAATAAATTTCGGGTTTATTCCGTTTTTTTTTTTTCGTTTTCCTGCAAAGTACGCCAAAATGAGCTGGAAGAGTTTGCATGTTCATTGTGCATATAAATTATACAGAATTTAAACGAAATAATAGAATCTTGACAGAAATCTACTTAAGAATAGTCAAAAAAGTATTGTTCGCTATACTATAGGTTAAAATTTCGTTAAAGGTTACTACTATGAACAAAAATAATAGGAATTGAAATTTTAGCTATATTTACATCAACATTAATGGATTCAACTGTTTATAATATGGAATAAAACTAGCCTCTTAGATTAGATTCTGTATTATTGTGTAGTACTTTTTTGCTGTGACTTTAATTGGATGAATGTTATTTTTGTAAAAGTCAAATTTTTCGTTCAATATAATCTTACGAATGTTGTATTACATAGCTGTACGTATGTACATAATTGGCATTGCCCGGGTTTTGACAGTTCTAATACAAGTGTAGTTTATTCGGCAGTATTGGGATTTTTGTATGAGGATGGGTGAAATAAATAGTTTCAATGTAATATTTTCGCTTTTCTGTATTTAAATAAACAAAGTACAATCCATGGAAACATGATGTTCCGTTTCAACTGGTTTGACATTTTTTTTTTCTTCTTAAAGTATGTTTTTAATGTATCATTATTATATACAAGTTTTATTTTATTGTTTCATCTCATTAATTGATTTTTTTTTTTAATAATTGCGTTACAGAATTCAAAAATATTTTGTACAACCTTTTGTGCACCGAGAACGACAAATTTTGAATTCGGTCGTTCTTGATTTCTGGATATACGACTAGAAAGAATCATTTTGCATTTATTACATTTTTTTTTTTTTAATTTAAGTTTCTTTCAATTTAATTCCTTTAAATTTTTTTCGATAATTTAATTTTTGCTTCATTCAAACCGTTTCGGGTTGAGTCGGGGAGTTACAACTTTTTTTTTTATATACCTTTAACACGAAAAATTTTTAAAATACAAAACGATGACCAACTTCCTGATCATTGTTTTTTACTTTTTTTTTTTCATTAAATATTTAAAAACGAATTTGGCGATAACAAGTATATTGCTGAAACGAACCTCTAAAAAAGAGATCCGATTGCTTTTTATTATTTTTTTTAAATATTTATAATAATAATAATAATAATAAACATTCAATGCGTATTAAATGTGTTTCATTTTTATTCATATATATTTTTTTTAAATTCGTACAAATGCCAAAACTTTGGCGAATTTGCAAAATATTGTTCTCATCGATATAACAATTCAATTTTTTTTCTAACCGTTTTTACTTTTAGGAGATCGAAAAATTATCACAACCTTGATATAAACAAATATATCTATTTAGAGAGAAAGAGAAAGAGAGAGAAAATTGATTTTTTTTTCACACTTTGAATATATAAAATATGCACCGCTCCCGATTACGTCCCCGAACTTGCTACGATCGGGGACGAAATCGGATTTGCACATATATTTTTTATTTTATTCATTATTTTTTTTTTGCTCTTCGAGTGAATTGTGTCCGTTCGTAGAGAGAACGGACCTCCCCCTTTCGTCCGAGATGACACAAACGAACAGGAGAGGGGTCAAAGGGGGGGTGGGCGGTGAGGAATTTTTGTGAAAACGTACATTATCGACCGTTTATTTTTTTATTCATTTTTTTTGTTGTTGTTTTCGGGATTGTCACAATTGTTGGATGAAAAGGGAGAGGTGGAAATGGGGCGTAGTATAAGGCCACTTTTATATGTGCGTTTCTCGCCGCGCGATTTCGACGGTGCAATTTTTTTTTGTTTTTTACATTTTTTATTACTATTTTTGTTGTATAAGTCCACCCATAGAGTTTGCATAGAGCAGTCTTGCTCCAGAAAGCTTTGAAAGACCATTTTTGGAGCTTATGCGTCTTGAGTTGGGTCTGGCGCTTAGATGGCACCACGGTAGGAAGAATCAAATATGTCGAAATGGCTGAACTTGAACTAGATTTATTTTATTTGAATTTTTATGCGAGTCATGTATTGTCAGCTTGGCGTGATCATAGAGCTACCGCTTCAAACTACGCAAACTCCCTCGCGACACTTAGAAATTTCTTTGCCATTCGTTGTCATCTCGACGGTCATCAACAACTCTGGTCATATTTGATTATTTCTACGCAACATTTAAAAAAACTGAATGCATCGTTCGTCTCCTCTAGCCAACTCTATGGGGTCCGCCATGGCCGTGCGACGAGAAGCGATACCATAAACCTGGCGTGATAGAGCGGCAGTGAGCGAACGACGATAGCTAGGGCGGAGGCGTAGGGGTGGGCAGGAACTGCGGCTGCGCCCCCCATCAGGCTGCAACTTCCAATGGGCCAGAGGGGAGGACGCAGACGAGGGCGCAATCCCTGCGCCTCCGCCCCACTAGATACTTAATTACCATAACTAGCCTTACTTACTTTTGTTGCCGATCCGCTCGATCGGCAACGGTTTTTTTTTGTTTGCAAATCATAACTTAACAATTATCCGGTTTGTATGAATGTAATTTTTTTTTTGTTATTTTATCACAGAATCATTACACGTAGATATACATATATATGTGTGTGTGTGTGGTGTCGGTGAGTGTGTGTGGGTGTGTGTACGAGTGTGTGTATAAAATGAGGGTGCGGGTGTGTTGTCCGCGCCCCCGTCTACAAATAGTCAACGTGTGTTGCGTTGGCGGTTGGCGTAGGCGTAGGCGTAGGCGATTGCGTAGGCATAGGCGGTGTTTGGCGCGACTTCCGGGCACGCAGCTTGCCACCGCCTTCTGGCCGCCGCGCTACGACGTCATGATGTGAGGAGCCGAGAGCAGAACCGCCAGCGTCGCCACGATAGTGAACAGGGTAAAGATAATAAGGCACAGTCTGTCCACCACCATGGCGGCGAACTTCCAGTCGCGCGAAATGTCCGCGCCTTCGTCCTCCTTACGCAACTGCAACAAAATACCACCCGGGTTAAGCGGCGAAGCATGGAAGGGTGTACGCTACGAGAAGGGACCGAAAGAGGAATACGTTGGGGAGACGCGTGACCAAGGTGACGGATACAGCGGAGCGAGGAAGCTAATGTGGCAGTGAGCGAGCCACGTGGCTGCGAGACGTATGGATGATATATGGACGCGACGAGGGCTCAAAATGGTACCCTCGATGTACATAGAATAACGTTTGTTTTTTTTTTAAATCCTACATACAAAACAACGCCATCCTAGATCCAAGCGTGACACACAGCTCACACGGACTGATGAAAATAGTTATGGGAGACAATACTATCTACTAAATGGTGGCATCCAATTTGAATCCTGAAACAATCCAGGATGCGCCAACAGTTTCAAAAATGCCCCCCTAGGTGTCGTGAGCGAGCCACGTAGCCGCCAGACGAATGGATGGTAGATGGACGCGACGAGAGCTCAAATAATACCCTCGATGTATGTACATACATAGAACAGCGTTTTTTTAATCCTACATACGAAGCAACGCCATCCTAGATCCAAGCGTGACACACAGCTCACACGGACTGATGAAAATAGCTATGGGAGACAATACTATCTACTAAATGGTAGCATCCAATTTCAATCCTGAAACAATCCAGGATGCGTCAACAGTTTCAAAAACCCCCCCCCAACCCCAGATGTCGTGAGCGAGCCACGTGGCTGCGAAACGTATGGATGGTAGATGGATGCGACGAGAGCTCAAAATGGTAGCCTCGATGTACATAGAACAGCGTTTTTTAAATCCTACATACGAAACAACGCCATCCTAGATCCAAGCGTGACAAACAGCTAACACGGACTGATGAAAATAGCTATGGGAGACAATACTATCTACTAAATGGTAGCATCCAATTTGAATCCTGAAACAATCCAGGATGCGCCAACAGTTTCAAAAATGCCCCCCAGCCCCGGGTGTCGATACCGCTCCCGGTGGAGAAAAACGATGATGCAGACTTTCAGATGCGAGGAAGACCGAATCGATTGACAATTTGTACTATGTATAAAAACTGCGCAGGATAAACAGTAATGGGAGAGGATTTGATGGGTCTCCATCCAGCAGTGGATGGTGAATGATTGAATGTGATGATCTAGCTGTCTAGATATACATCTCTGTTATGGAATGATTGCGCCGCCAACACATTCCTCTCACTTATTTAGTGGCCGAGTAGTGGTTACTCTAACCGGGGAGACTATCGACTCAAAACGCAGACGAGCAACCCAGGTCACTCATGATTGTAGCAGATAATTAAATGTGCGGAGCCGACAGCAGCACCGCCATAGTCGTTACGGTGGTGAACAGGGTAAAGATAATAAGGCACAGTCTGTCCACCACCATGGCGGCGAACTTCCAGTCGCGCGAAATGTCCGCGCCTTCGTCGTCCTTACGCAACTGCAACAAAAGAGCACTCGGGTTAGGTAGAGAAGTATGGAAGGATATATGCTACGAGAAGGGATCGAAAGAGGAATACGTGGGTGAGACGCATAGCAAAGGCAGCGGAGCGAGAGAAGCTGAATTGGCAGTGAGCGGGACATGTGGCTTGAGGCTAGGCGAATGGATGGTAGATGGACACTACAAGTGCTCGAATAGTGCCCTCGATGTAAAATAGTGTATTTCGATTTTAGCGAACCCAACGCCCTCCTAGATCCTAGTGTGGCAGCCAGTTCACGCGAACCGATGGAACTAGCTGTGGGAGATAAAAATACTGTCCACTAAATGGCAGCATCCAATTTTACTACTAAAAAAAATCCACGACGCTTCAATGATTTCAAAAACGCCTCTCAGATGGCGTTACTGCCCCGGTTGAGAAACGATGATTGTAGAACAGCGGTGCCTTGCTTTCTTCTACAATGTATGTAGAAGAAAGCAAGGAATCCAAACGGACGACGAGCCGATGAACTAAAAAGAATGTTTGAAATTTAATTAATGAAACTGTGCAGGATAGACTGGAATGAATTAGGATCGGAAAGTTCTTCATTTAGCGGTGGATGATGAATGGTTGACTATGATGATCTAGCTTTTTAGATATACGTTTAACTTCTCTCATAGAAGGATTGCGCCTCCGATACATTCTCTCCACGAATTTAGTGACCGAATAGCAGTCACTCTATCCGAGGAGACTATCGATTCAAAACGCGAAAGAGCAACTCAGGTCACCTACGAATTTTTAACCATTGACAATAATCTATAGAATAGTGTTACCAATTATTTTGACATATACACGAAATAAGTGACGGGTGCTTCAATTGGATTTTACAAATATAGTTCGATTTGGTCGATATTCGTCAGTCGCTGGTTAGTAGATAGATATGAGAAGGCAAAAGAGGTGGAAGTACAATTCCTCTGATAGTAGAAGTAGAATTGATTAAGCGAGACTGTTGAAGTAGCGTAGCAATACTGATCTAAAAATATGTGAAAATCAAAAAAATCAAGGTTTCAAGAAAAACAATACTTTTTCGACTATAATCGGAAAAGTTTTGAAACTTTTCCGATATAGGCGAGGCGATCAAGCAAAATTTTCAGTACAAATACATTACAAATGGGTAATATTCGAATTTTTTTCTAATTAATTAAATAAATAGTTAATCAATAGCTTCGCACAAATAATTAATTCTCTACAATTTTGACTTATACTAATAATTTATTTTTGCAAAATTCTTAATACCTGGTCAGTGATGACCCTAAGTTCTTTGAGAATGAGCGCTAATTCGTAGTCTGCTCCGAGGCATGTAGGCGCTGGTGGTTCGGGAGGTCGGGCTGCTGCATTCTCTTCACCTCCCCTACAAACAATACAAAGCTCACTATACTGAAACAAAACTCGACGACAATTTAATATATGTATATAAAAGCGAAAAATGTGCGTGCATAGCGGTTCATTTAGCGCGTGGCGTCAGCCGGTGGTGCGAAAGTGAGAGCTGCACTCGAGTTGTAGGTATACGTGGCAAGTGAGCATCAAGCGCCGCGCATTATATAACTGTACACGCTTGTCTAACGTGACACGGGCATTACTGTACGTTCGTCGTTTGACAACGGGCACTTTAAGTCATAAATAAAATTTTGAACGACGATGCACCTATAGAGTGTGCGATAGTACGGTGCTCGATGATTGTGACGAAAGTCATCGTCGATGTCGAGGACGTTTGCCAAGAGACTCTTTGATGATCGCTCACGCATTTCGGCATCTGGAGGTTTCGGCGTAGTGACTTCACTGGGCGGGGGATTGGGACGACTCATACGCAGAATACACGGCAACCAGTACAAAAACACCAAGCGAATCTATAAAATGACCAGTTCTTATAATCAAATAAGTAACATTTTGGGTTGAAAGATTGCACGAGTATGATTGCAACGGTTACCCATTCACTCATTTCGTGAGTATCGGCGTTGCGATGATGGTAATTGAGGATGAGGATTGTAGAGACGACAGAAGAGGCCACCATGAACATGATGCAGTTGAAGTATGTGCCCAATAGTGGCACGGCGTCAGACGTAGCCGGCATGGTCTCAGCTACCATGTTCAAGAAGACAGTGAGCGACAGTAAGATAGTAACACCTGCAAAAATAACAAAAAGCATTTTAACAAATATGAAAATCAAGTTATTGGAGTAGGAGTTGACAGTGATACTTGCCTAAAGAAAGTTTTTCCCCTGAATCTGGTGGCAGTGTAAACCCGAGGAGGGCCATAGAAGCGATTAGAACGCAGGGGACTATCAAGTTAAAGAAATAGTAAAGAGTCTTGCGCCTGATGACGATTGCGAAGGTGATGTCGATGTAGGGCTCGGGGCAGCAGTTGTAGTAGATCTCATTACGCTTGCCAGGCACACCTAAACCAAAAAAAAATTAATAACATTTAACAGAAATAGCTTATTATTCTTAGCTTAAAAGATAAAGTTAAGGGTATATACTTTAATGATACTATTTTCTCATTTTAAGTTTGAGCCGTTTGAGTAGAAACAGTGTCTTGAGCTGAGACGCTGAAGGAAAGGAAAGTTTGAATACTATCTATTAATCTATATAATAGGCCTATTCCATCTGTCTGTCTGTCTGTCTGCTGATAGCGCTAGCCTCGGTAAATAATTAAAAAACCAGAACGTCGCATGAGTGCGATTTGAACCCGAGATCGCTGATCCGAAACTTACGCGGTGAGCCAAACCAGATGATAATAGGCAGGCTTCAACGTGACTATTTATAGCCGAATATTGCCGACTTTGCTAAATTGTTACGTTGCAAATATAAAATTTAAAATTTTTTTTTAGTACAGGTGATGAGAACGATCCTTTGATATTCAACGGGCTTACACTAGTATGTATATAATAGCCGAAATCCGTCTGCCTGTCTGTCTGTCTGCTGATAACGCTCGCCGAGGTAAATGATTAAAAGACATGAACCGTCCACGCTCGAGTGGGATTTGAACCCGTGATCACCAGGTTGGAATGAATCGTGCTAACACTATCATCCAACGGAGGCGATGACGAACCTGCTACGATTTGACAGTATTAATCTCTCAATAGGCTCGCGACTTTGTTAAATTGTTACGTTGTTGTATTGTAACGCGCTATCTATGCAGCAACTATAAAAACTATTAAATACACATATACTCACCCACACAAACATACGTTGATATTCTAGTGTAATATATAAAGAGCAAAATGTGTGTACTCAGTCTGTCTGTTCGTCAGAAATGCTATTGAAATGGTATTAACTCTTTGAACTCGTATGTCGAGCATAGCTCAACATTTATTTTGACTTTTTTTTTTTTGCCAATCCAATTAGCATATCTTGGAGAACAGCTGGTCTAGTTTTGGAATTTTTGTTTCACGCCAATGATTCTCAAACATTAGCTATCCAAAAGCGTAATTTTTTTTTAAGTAAAAATGGTTACTTGACAGAGGTTAAAAAAAATAATTTTTGTATTATAGATTCTCAAACATTTTCTTTATTTTATAAAGCCTCTAAAATATCCCTGATGCAATTTTTCATCTCCAAATTTCATCAAAAGTGAAAATATATTATTTGAAAAAAGTTTTGGAACCACTGGAAAAAAAATTTTTGAGAATGGCCGGTTATTTTGGCAACAGTGTGGGGAAGATTTTTTATTAACAATAATAATATGTAAAATCATTATTTATTGAGAAAATAATTTTTTTGTCAAACGTTTTAAAATTTTATGAAGAAAGGTAATCATAATTTTCAAATCAAGTTTAACCCATGTTCAGAGTTTGTCTCGTAAAGTTTCTTACCCTGGTCGGACGGTCCAAATCCTCAAATAATTTATTCAAGAAACAAATTTAAAAAAAAATCAAATTCCCTGAAATTATGGTATTTTCAAGTTGGTAAAGATGAAATGTATATGTATGTTTCTGTAGAAAAATTTGAGAAGAACTGGTTCGAAAGATTCAGTTATACAATGCCGAGGATATGTGTTTCACGGATGTATAGTTATTTTTGTCCCAAGAGGATAAAAATATTTTATTTTCGTAAATGACTTTCATCGTTTGGAAATTGAAAAATGTCAAAATTAATTCCGAGTTCAAAGAGTTAAAACACAATTTTTTTTAGATTGAAAATTAGAATTTTGTTTTTTTATAACCCACAGTTATCATTATTGTTATCAGACTCATACGGACAGTATTCTAATGACAAGTAATACATAAATACCGATAAGCTCCCATTCTCCATTGGTGACAAAGCTGCTGATGTCGCCTCCTGTCTCATCTTGCAATTGAAGATCCAGCTTTAATATGAAACATTTAACGCGGAACAATCAGTATCGATCTTGGGTAGAGAACTTCCAGTTAGTGATAATTTTGATGTAACAACCTGAAACCCGTCGTATGTCCAACTGCCGAATTTCATCTCACAGCGTTGATCATCGAACGGAAACCAGGTGATGTCGATCTTGCACGTGCTCTTGAATATACCAGGTGGAACGTACAGACAAGAACCATTGTTCCTCACCACCACGTTGGTAGGGTAGGTGCCATCGAAACCTTCGTCCGCGCTGAAAATGTACAGAAAACGTAATTTTTTTTCACCCATCTTTGTTCATTTTCAAAAGCTTCTTTTCAGAAGTTTTACCCACCTGTTGTACATGAGAACGTCTGGTTTCCACAGTCGGTGGGGCGGTATTCGTAAATCTTTCACGCCGCCATAGTCGGACGTATTCCACCGAAGATTCATGTCGTTCCATTCCTGAAGATATGTACATACAAAGCTCGTGAGCTAGAATAATATCTCAAACAACTTCAAAGATCATTGAAAGAGTACAAGGAAGCACGCGCGCTCGCGTCTACGTTGTACGCTTGCCGTTTGTAAATTGAAAATTTGGCGCTTTTTTTTTTGCTATTCTTTTTCCACCCGTAAATCCATTTAATTTATATTGTAAACGAAGGAAAACCCGAAACGAGACAAAGGTGAAGATGAGCGAAAAATAAGGAAGAGGTAATAAGATTCCGCGTGAGCTTTGGGAGCTTCCACTGCGACGCGACGGTAGCTTTCGCTGTAATTTTCACGGGGAGACTTTCGTGCCAAAGAGAGATATTTTCATTCCCTGCAGGGTTTTGGAGATAATAACATTGTCGCTCTCTCTTTACTCCCCTCTCTCTATCTTATTGTCTCGGACGATGGAACGTCGAAGGAAAATTTTGAAATAATATGATATTGATTATTTTTTCACTATAGCCGCTACCCCTCCCATACAAACGTATTACATTTGAAACGACAGCATTTTTTCAAATATAATAAAAGCTTATACACAATGTAAATATATATGTATGTAAATACCAACATAATTTGTATGTTGGTATTTATATTTAAGTTAGATATGTTACCATCATATTTTAGTAAATTAAATTGTGAGAGGAATGGATGTATGTGAATATAATTTAAGGAATAAAAATAATTTAATCATAAAAAATGTTAGAATAAATAGAAATGGGAGAAGAATCTTGTACAGAGGTGTTTTGGAATATAATAGACTGCCGCATGGAATTAGAAGTTCCAAAACTATTGATAAATTCCAGGCAGTCTTAAAAAAACATCTCTGTATAGGTGCTTGGTTAGGCCGGGCGCAAACTCGGTACGTATTCGTGTCGTACGTATGTTGTTGTCCCTCACACGTATGGCGTTGTCTCACGCTCAGAGAGAGACAACGCCATACGTGTGAGGGACAACAACATACGCACGACACGAATTCGTACGAATACGTACCCAGCGTGCGCGCGGCCTTAAGGATTATGTAATTAGCTTCAGCTACTATATTATATAAATAAATAAATTATTATTATTATAAACTCACCAATTTCAGCCAGATGTTCGTAATCAGCAGTTGGTTCTTCTCGTCCTGTAAAATTGATATACGTGAATAGAAAATTGTATACGTATTAAAATTTGAATAGTTCATTTTCAATATCATATTCTACTTATACAATCGTGCGATTCGTTCGTTCGTTCCTTTTTCCTTAATCATTTATGTACATAAAAAGACAAATATTTGTGTCGCGCGCATTGCAGATGAGAATTATTTCAGCTCGAACGCTCCTTGTTACGCTCATTCAAATACAAAAGAAGAAAATCCTTTTAAACAAATGAAAACCCGACAATTGAAGAAAGGAGTGAAACACAATGCGATGAAAATGCTTTTAACTGCACGAATTGAGCTTCCGCGCTTAAAATCTGAATTACGTAAACTTAGTCATGGCAAAGTTTGGATAGATTTACGAACTTGAATCTGAACTGGTTACAGGTTTCAAGCTCGAAAAACCTTAAATTTTAAAATGCTACAGTCTTACAACGATATTAAATAGTGGCGTTCGTTTTGAAAAATTGTACCAATTTCATATATTTCTCATCTATGTAGTAGCTTCTTATTCCTTCCCTCCCTACACATTCATACCTATATTTTCTTACCCCCCATCAAAGTACATACAACCTCTTTCTAATAGATATCCTTTCAAAACCTATCTTTAAGTGCAAATACGTGGAACGTCTGAAGGAGCACGTATCAAAAACGAATATTTCAATATACTGCAAGTCGACTGACTATCTGCAGAGGAATTCTCATCTCGCCAGACACGCTGAAAAATCGCTCACTGGAGTGTACTATCGCTCGCTTTGAGAAATACAGTGTATGTATATAGTATTACACCTAATATATCTAACCCTAGCACATGTACGTACATACATACATTGTAACATACGAGAATTTCAACTCGGTTAACTTCAACAAACATATATTATACTGTACATTCAAATTAATCCACCATTTTGTGACAATGGTCGAACCGCACACACACACGTTAGTCCCTGAAAATCACGTTTAATCCTTTGCGACGTTCTAATTAGTGTTTCTAATCTGGTCCTGTTACGCACGACCAGGGGCCAACTCGCTAAAACTCATGGGTCGTTCCTGGAAACGCTTCATACGTACCTACACAAGTTTCGACCCTTATGTATGTAGTCTTCCGACAATTAAATTTGAAGAGAGCTAGACCGACGTGAGAGTGTAACTACGATAGGGCACGTCAGTAATAAAGTCTCAAAAGCAGGAAGGACCGAGCACGTGCCACCTTTCAGTCGTTCGTCTAAATTGAACCGGAGCACTTTGCACCTGGCGTTGGCTTGTGTAACGTGGTCCTTTGAGCTGGGTCACGAAGCTTTCCGAGGATCGTGGAGTGGAGTGGGATAATTCGATTATACTGACCACATCGATGATCTGCATGAGCGTGAGGCCGAATGAGAGCTGAAGTGGGTCGCTCTCGTTGACCACCGGCCGCTCCAGAACATTGTAGTGGTCCAGCAAGTTGTGCAGTAGGCGCTTTTCGTGCATACCACCTCGTGCACCTGAATGACAAAAAATAACCATACATATAATAAATTATTATATATAAAACTAGTCACTGCCCGTTGACAGTGTCATCGGGTGGTTATCATTTATGTCCACATATATACATACCTATAGTGGTATTTACATAAATCTAAGTGTATGTATGTATGTTGTAAAGGAGGAGAAATAAAACGAAGAATGAAACTAGGATGGAGTGCTTTTGAAAGAATGAACATTGTTTTTAAATCCAACATTCCGCTATGTTTAAAAAAGAAGGCATACGACCAATGCGTACTGCCAGTTATGACGTATGGATGTGATGCTAAATTCAAGAATGTTACGCAAGATCCAGTGCACACAGAGAAGCATGGAATGATGTATGCTCGGTGTAACGAGAAGAGATCGGAAGAGGAAAACATGGGTAAGAAGCATGACCAGGGTAGCAGATATAGCGGAACGTGTGAAAAAGTTGAAGTGGACATATAGCGAGAAGAATGGATGGCATATGGACGCGAATGGTATCCGAGAGGATGCGAAAGAAAACAAGGTAGACCGAGCAAACGATGGGCTGATGAATTGAGAAGAATGTGTGGGGTAAACTGGTTGCAGATTGCTCAAGACAGACAGGAATGGAAGAGGATTGGAGAGGTCTTCATCCAGCAGTGGATGGTGAATGGCTGAAAATGATGATGATGATGATGAAGTGTATGTATGTGCCATGAGCCCTTCACCCTACCCGTGTTATGAGTACTTGTGTGTATGTGTACGTGCCGTGAATGCATACGAGCGTTCCACGGCTACCTAGGTAGGCAGTCGGGGACGCAGTACTATGTATGTATATATAGGAGTGCTTCCCAAACTTCTTAGTACCACGACCCACCTTTTAGAAACACAAACATTGGCGACCTACAATGAGAAAAATTTTGGATCAACTCATCTTCTGCCCACTGGGACATTTCATCGATGCTGCGTGCAACCGTGTTATTTAAAAAAGCGAAGTCGTTTCGACTTCTTTCTTGTTCTTATGACCAAACATAGCTCCAACTGTGTATTTTATTGCTGGGAGCAGTAAAGACTTGCCAATTGTGTGTGACTTACCAGCTTGCGCGATTCGCAAACTAATCAGGCACGAGACGTGGAGTGATTTTTCATTAATGCTGGTGTAATGCGAAAGCTTCGTTTTCAAGTTGTTCGAGACAAGCCGCTCAGGTTGTCTTTCAAAAAATTCTAGTGGCTTATTTTTAAAATCCGGAAGTTTCGTCTCAATATGCCGATATAGCCGAGTGTGCAATTATAGTGCGCGGGTGCTGTACCTGCCGCGGGTGTGAGAGAGAGGGAGCTGTGAACTTCATACATTGGCAAGCTATAGTAACCACCCGTCGTTAATTAAATCAAAAGTCTGCCCACTCACTCACATACCGATGAACGGAACGAAAATCATGACGACGGACCAACAACAACTGCCTAAACGCTGCACATTATTATGACCATACACTTTACAAGCTGGCACAGCTATGTACATATGTATATAAGAGCAAAGCATATGTATCTATCGCCACTGTGACAGATCATTCGATTTACAATACGGTCGAAAGATTTTCTCGACTTTTTTGTCTATTATTATAGCTACTGGCAAGATTTGCCAAGTTTTTTGGACAGTTCCATACAGAATTGGAATCACTTAATATTATTCCAACCTAATCATTCAACCTAGCCCATTTCTTTCCTTTCTTTATCCTCCAACAAACAACGGGAAACTACTGGATAGTATATTTTCCTTGTTATTTTCAATGTTTGTCGAAAAGTAAAGGGGCATTTCTTAAGGCTTCAGATATGGTTAGTTCCATGGCAATATTAATCGAGTCTCTCAACTTTTGGTCACACGTATTGAAAAAAAAACGGCGAGGGGGTGCGATTTTGTTTTTTTTTTTGTTTTAGTAATTTTTCAATTCGCAGTTAATTTTAATTTGAACTCGCACGACATTTTTATTCCCCGGTGAAATGTTTGTGTACACATTTATTTTGTTCGACACTCGTTTCGTCCTTGCTCAATTTAACGCGAATTTATCGCCGTGTTCGTTTTTGCGCGCTCGCGTGGGCGTATTGTAATTTTTTCGGCGATATATTATACGCTGTGCGTCATCGGTTCGAACGTACGAGATCGACACGCGGCAAAAGTGAACCAAATCCGAAAACTAAATGAATAAAATCTCATACAAATGGTATATGTACGCGGCGTCGATCTCGCTTCGCTCGATGTACAACGCGTGTGTCGGCTCGCGAATGCCCGTGCAGCGAAGCGTTTCGAAAAAACGCGATCGCACTTACGCGGGCGCAACCAAAGTTGTTTATCGGTCGTTATAGTGACGTTTCACCAGTGACCTGGTAGATTTTCCGGTATGGCAAATGAGTCCATGTTTCTGGGGAATAGGTTTTCGAATGGACTTGGCCCATTCTTGCACTTAAACGACCTGCACATTTTCCCAACTAAAAATCTCTTAATGGATCCGTGCATCCTCATTTTCCTCTAATGACATTTTGATGGAAAACTAAGCGATTGTAATTTCGTACCCAAATGCACGGAAAAGCAAATATTTATGGCAGACATTTGCATGGTTGATTGGTGAGCATTAAACCATAACAACGCTGACCAATTTTAAACAGCAGAGTACACCACCGGGACCCATAAAATCCATCCTGGTAGGGTTTGCCACAGTGCTAGAAAAGGACAGAGCTAAATCGTTTACGCTCCTTGTACTTTTCTATCAAAGCACCGATGGTTATAATGTCAACCTGCAAGAATCCACCTCGTCAAATTACAATGTATCAATACAAAAGTGCGGAGAGTGTGAAAAATTTAGCTCTGCCCTTTTCTAACACTGCGGAGAGCCACGACTCATTACTGGTGGTAAACTCTGACGCATATCGTCAGCATCAACTGACACATTAAAAAATATAATACCACTATTCAATCTGTCTGTCTGTATGTATGTGTGTGTCTGTCTGCTGATAACCCTCGCTGTGGTAAATAATTAAAAAATCAGAACGTCGCACGAGTGGGATTTGAACCCGAGATCACCGGTTCGAAACGTTGAACGTTTACGCTATGATCCAACGCCGATAATGCGAGATCTCCAAGGATCGCGACTTTGCTAAATTGTTACGTTGTACTATAAAGCGCCATCTATACAAAAACCATTAAATGCACATACATACAGACATATACTCGCACACAAAAACACTCACAGTACGGGTGATGAGAAACCACTCCGTTGATATTCAACGGGCTTAGACTAGTTTAAAAATACTCTTCGATACCACAATCAATACAATTTTTCATTTTTTTGATTGATTTTAATGCAGGAGAGCGTTCTGATATATTTAAGTGGGATTTTGCGCCACGCTCTGTACTACTCTAATAAATTTGAAGAGATAAAGCTTTGCTGTTAGTGAGATTTTAATATGATTAGGTACGTTTCCGTCAAAGAGGCTAACGGTACGCCAGTAAAGGAATACATTTATAATCAAAAATGAGCATTGGAGTGAACGAAGCATGGTGTTCTATTTACACAAAGGGCCTCCAATAAAATTTGATCGCTTTTGCCGAGATCAAGGTGAAAAATAAGAGAAAAATATAAGGGTAGAGAGTTAGAGCGTAGTGAAAAGTGGAAAGTATGAAGTGAGCGATATTAATATTTAATGGCACGACATTATTTTCATTCGGTTCAAAAGCATTTCAAAATGGAAATATTTTAATGTATTTTTCTTTTTAATATCATTACCGAGATAAGGCTCTATCTTAATAAGATTATTACGGAAATAACGGTAGGATTTTTATTCGAATAAAAGTATGATAAATTATATCAGTGTATGTATGTGTAGTATAATTCGCTGTATACACTTAAATAATGAAATTCAGCGTATTATTCATGCAATATTTTACATTCTGGTATTACGCAACGAACGTATCACAGTTTATCCCTTTAAATCATCCCTTATTTTCATTAACATTTTTCCCCCGACGCGGTAAATTTTCAACGAACGGGGCCGTTGTTTATTATTGAAATTTATTCCGGATAATTCCGTTTTTCGCGTCAATCTCCAACAAATACACCTATATATTATACACACAGGTATATATGTAGGTATATATAAATTTTCCGAATACCGACGATTAATGTTTACTTAATAACGTTGAAAAACATCGCATTTTAGATATACGGTACGTTTGTCGAAAATTGAATAGGGTGTTGGGGGGAAAAAAACATTTTTTTTTCGTGGGAAAAATCGACACGATGTAAATTCCGCTACTCTTGAAAAATTAGTATTTGCTTCCGTCAGTGGCGGATTTAAACATTTGCCTCTCCTAGGCCATTTAGCTTAGTCGACCCTTTTTATATGAAATATGCGCGAAAAATGCTTTCAAAGGGAATTTTTAATTTAGCGTCAACGCAATATAAAATTCGCGCACGCAAAAAAAAAAATAAATAAATAAAACTGTAGAGAATTTGAACGCGAACATGTACATATATTAAAATTCATGCGACAATCCCTACAATTTAAACGTATCGTATTGAACGAGTTATCATTTACTAACCGTGTGTGTGTGGCATCGTTCTCGCTGCGCTCGTATTAAAATGTGTAAGTTAATGCATGTGACTATAGTGTACATACAATGTTTAGAGCCAGGCGATAGCTCAGTGGGAAGAGCGTTGTTATTTTGTATGTCGTATCCACGTATGTCGAAAGGTTTTCTCGACGGTTTTCGACCTTAAGTATCAACATTGGAAAGACGTTACTAAATTCAAAACGGCCGTCTCCTTTTAGCATTCGCCAATTTATCTAAAGCTGGTATTACACGGGGATAGTTTACTCGCTACTATCTCGCTAGTTTACTAGACGACACGTAGAGCTATTAGCGAGTAACTAGTAATCCTATTACACGTGTTTAGTGTACTCGCTAGTGGCGCTGTCGTCAACTTGCTTTACTTCCTTTTTTATACATTTTAATACAATTAATAATACAATATACATACATACATACATATATGTGTGTGTTGGGAGCTGAAAATGAACCGCTTAACGTCAAACTGTCAAAAGTGACGTCACACTAGTCAGATAGTAGCGAGTAAAGTTCAAACATTCGAACTTCACCCGCTCGGCCGAAAAAGCCAGATAGTTTACTAGCTTCGCCTATTACACGAGCTAGTAAACTAGCGAGATAGTAGCGAGTAAACTATCCACGTGTAATACCCGCATAGCTTAGTTGTGTTAGAAGGTAATCGGAAACCACTGGAGAGTATCTTTCTCCAGTTAATTCACAGCGACAGTAAAACTCGTCGCGAACGTTTAAGTACGCCACCTTCAGAAGTATGTGACAGTTTGTGAATACATACATATATGATCGTGTCACGAAGTGCTACCGTCACGCGCTCAGAGCGTTTCCGAGTGGTTTATCTGCCGTCAAGGCTTTCGAAGCGTTTGCAAGACGCGCACACTTTCGCCGTATAGTAGTTATATCATACGTATTATTTTTGTTTTTGCTTTGTTTCAATCGATCTATTTACTCTTTATTCCAAGGGAACGTATCAATTTTATCTGTCGACTGTATATTGTCACTTTGTTTTTATTGAGACGGGAATAAATTGATCGGACATGTCGTTTTCAAATATTTATACGTGTTACCTGACCTTGTCTCGTACATTTCGGCCTCTCTCTCAATGGGAAGATGGAGTGTAAGAGAAAAACAAATAGCACGCACAAAAAGATCATTCGTACGTGATCGGATGAACGAATGGAGAAAAACATCAAAAGCGAGATTGGGCCAGACCGGGGAAAAACGACACGAGGGGGAAAATCTCCTAAGCGAACGTCCGGGCATATAACGAACGCAAGTGACCGTAATGTGTCAAAGCTCGCAAAATCGTTGTTTAAATGCCAAAATGAAGGGTAGGATTTAGGATTTACAGTGCTCGAGGCGAGGCTACAGCAAGCTTGCTGACGTAACCCAACTCAGTTTTCCCCTTTGAGATATGTGCTGGATACAAAATCAGCTACAAGGTTGGAGTGCGTAGCTTGTGAATCAATAGAAATTCAACAAGGAATTAAAATAATTAAAATCTTATACCGTAAAAAAATTAGAAGCACCTAACATTCTTTTTACTCACCCTTGATTTCCCTTCTTTCTTTCATTACTTTTTACCGCTCCAGAAACGGCAACGTAAAACTTAATTTTAATAAACATATATTAAAAATATATGTAACTAGCTGACCCAGCATGCGTTGCAATGCCCGATCCCGTTCCCGTTCCTAGTACGTGAGCAGGCCCTTTCCCGATCCCGTTCCCGTTCCCGTTCCCGATCCCGTTCCCGATCCCGATCCATTTCCCGTTCCCGATCCCAATCCCGTTCCCATTCCCGTTCCTAGTACGTTATCTGACGCGCAGGCCCTTTTCCGTTCCTGTTCCCGTTCCCGTTCCCGATCCCGTTCCCGATCCCGATCCATTTCCCGTTCCCGATCCCAATCCCGTTCCCATTCCCGTTCCTAGTACGTTATCTGACGCGTGAGCAGGCCCATTCCCGATCCCGTTCCCGTTCCCGTTCCAGATTCCGTTCCCGTTCCTGTTCCAGATCCCGTTCCCGGTCCCGATCCCGTTCCCGTTCCTAGTACGTTATCTGACGCGTGAGCAGGCCCGTTCCCGTTCCCGTTTTTTCCAGATTTTTTTTCACAGAAACCATCCCCGGCATGATCACAATAAGTTCTGAAAGTTTCATCGCGATCGGTTGAGTGGTTTAGGAGCCTATAAGAGACAAACAAACAAACAAACAAACAAACAAACAAACAAACAGACAGACATTCATTTTTATATATATAGAAGATATAGTAGAAGATAGCCCTATTCCGTTTGTGTGTTTGTGTATATGTGTGTCTGTCTGTTGATAACGCTAGCCGAGGTAAATAATTAAAAAAAACCAGAACGTCGCGTGAGTGGGATTTGAACCCGGCATCACTGATTCGGTACACTGAGCACTTACGCGGTGAGCCAAACCAGATATTTATGGGCTGGCTTCAACTTGACTATTTATATAATGAAAAATTGGCTCGCAACTTTGCTAAATTGTTACGTTGTTGTATTATAACGCGCCATCTATGCAAAAACTACATATACTCACCCACACAAACACTCACAGTACGGGTGATGAGAAACCGCTGCGTTGATATTCAACGGGTATGAACATAAAAGCGAAAAAATATGTAATAATAAAAAGCGAGTACATATGTATGTATAGTCCGTTGACGATCAACGGATATTTATTATTAACATACGAGTGGACTAACAATAGCGGTAATTACACTGTGCAACAAAAAAAAAACTACCGGAGCGCAGACTAGTCAATCTTTACTAAGTTTGACACACTGAATCAGAATATGACAATGAAATTTGTTGATTAGCTCTTGTTTATGAGATATAAGCGTTTAAAAAATTTGACAATTTTACCATTTTTTTTTTTACTTTTGCGGTCTGTAACTCAAAATTTAGTACGTTTGTGTTCAAAATGAGTATTGGAAACAATAGTTAGATGTTTTAACTATTAATTTTGATATTTGAAAGTTTTAAAATACTTATACGTAATTGTCTAAATATTTTAAAAATTTTTCTTTCGGATTTTTTCCCGGTGTTATTATGGTTTAAATGGCTAGGTTTTTCATTATATACATTTATAAGGATTGGTTCTCTATGTCAGTATTTTTTATTTTTGTCTAAACGTACAAATTTGAGCTATAGATGATTTGAAGTCGCGTTTAGAGGTGGTTGTGGCGTTACGCGTTTGGGGTCAGAATCACCAACAGACAAAAAGATATTACTTAATCCTATTATAACAATTACGACATTTTCAGTGTACAGTTGGCCCTCGCTTATTAGACATTGGAAATCTTGCACTTTTCCGTACAAAGAGATAAAATATCAAAATTTTTATGGTAGCCAGATATAATCATGAACTATAAGTCAAAGATAAACACTTAAAAATTTGGAACTTCAAGCTCGCTATGAGGACAACTTCACGAATTTTCCTTATCCGTAAAGTGAGCGTCTACCGTAGTTGATATATTTTCCTGTACGTGTAACATTTCATTGTTTCATAATACTAAAAATGTCTTTCTCAAGGTACTGGATTGTCTTGTTCTGATGGATTGCATACTTTATTTAATCAAAGCGTCACACCATTAGAACCTTTTACATTGTTGAAGTCCTTCAGAGTTCCTCTACATTGAGCTTCCATTCTTAAATATCCAATCGTAATGCACCGCATCTCGTGAATGCATCGTCCCTTAACAATGAAAAAGGATTTCACGAGTGCATTACATTCATCTGTATGGTACCTACGTACATACATGTATATGTACATACATAGGTACTTATATTATGGAGACGATGTACATACGTTGAAAAAATTTGCTGTTCTCATTTATCACGCGGCGAAGGAGCATTGTTCTTGTAGAACTTGCGTGGTACTCACCTTCGTTTTCCATTCTTCTGTCATTTTCAAAGTGTAGTTTTCAACCTCTCTTCATTCCACACTGGATGTGTTCTTCTCCTAGTCCTTTGTATATATCCAAATATATGTACACACATACCCATATCCCTACATTGTCTACCTTTTGTGATAATAATGCAATTAATCATCCCACGTCCGAACGTGACCCAATTTGCTACTAGCTAGTTTCCAATATCATATCAGCTTAATAAGTTTGAACCGCAACCCCATGTCGATTTAGACATTACATAGATACTCATTTGTTGGAAATTCTACATATAATTCATTTATAAACAAATTACTGTATATTACGCCTTGTACGAACGTTGCAAGGCAGTCTTGTAATGGCCCATTGAAGTTTTGCGTCTTCACCTCTTTCCCACCCTCGTATATAGCGATGCCTAATGGACTACGCTCTGCCGAGGGGACTCGTGAATTTACGATTTGACTCTAAAGCTGCGCCACGCGCGAACGGTCCCATGTCAATGAGGGTGCTCACTCGTGACGGTATTTACGTGTAGAGGGGGGTTTTACAGTGCCCTTACCTCATTCCAAAAAAGAGTTTAAAAGTCTGCCCGGTTTGACTCCTGCCTCGGACAAGGGTTAAACACTCCCCGAGAGTGGAGTCATCCCGGTCGCGGGTGTTAGTAGACTAATAAACATTTACGTTGCAAGGCAACGTAGCGAAGAAGCATCGAGAGGCAACGTAGTTAGGAAGCCTCGCGAGGTACGATGCCTCGATATGTGTGTACCATTTTGCCTCGCGAGGCAGCCCCGACAGCACCAGCCATTTTGCTTTGCGACGCTTCTTCACTACGTTCCCTTGCAACGTGTATGTGTACAAGGCTTTATACAAATTTTGCTCATCCACGATTTTGCTATAACAACCGATAAATATACGCGTAACGTGACATGAGCGCTTCACGACACGGCCATATATGCAAAATATCCAAGCACTAGGATATTTGGTGGTTATTTATCAAATCCAGGACTCTGGAGTCAGTTAGAAATTTTCCGGGTTCAACTCCGGCTCTGACTCAAAATCCACAGCTATAGTAAAATATTATCATCGATCGTTTGAAAATCGTTTATTGTTTATTTTGGTAACGCAATAAGCCCTTAACACTTTGATGATGAATAATAAATAAGACGTTGGTAGAGTATTTCCATAGGGACTACGTTATAATGATCCCTCATACAGCGCAGATTCAATTAGCGCTCCCGAGCTCCAGAAAATGAGAGCTTCCCTGTTTTGGCAAATTGAAATAAACCCGATTATGAATTACGAATGAAATACGCGACCGAGATAATGCGTACAAAGTACACGGTGAGCTTTTGGGTGCGCAAATATGTATGTAGGTGCACTTTCGTGATCCGCAACAACCCCACACCGATGCGGGGTCAAAGTTCACAATGTTCATTAGCGCCGTAACGTTTCATTTTTTTGCACAAAAGCGAACCAAGTTCAAGTGCGCTGGTTTACTATTGCGCGAAACGTTACCGCTGAAATGCATCCGTTAATATCCATGTGGGTAAATGTCAAGAGTTCATAAAATCTTGGCATTTTCTGATGATGGAAAATGGAGGAAAGAAAGATCGGTTTACGTGAAACGAAAGAAAATAAAAAGGACTTTTTGACGATTTTCTTTTCATACATAATTAATATGTAATTATTCTGTCGTCAGACTACTAATTATTCTATTAAGGCTTCAGTTGAATAATGACGAATATTCCTTTTGCTATATTGATGTTTGCGCTGCTCCGCCAAATTGATTAACGGGATATTAATATTAAATAAATTTCAGAAACTGTACATAGATTATTATTGAAAGATGGGGAAAACGAGGACGAAGCTCTTATTTATTCTATTAAATATTAACATTCCCGTGTCGAGTGAAATTATTATTTAAAAATCGAGTCGTTCGAAATACTACATAGAGAAATACACATTAATTTAATTAAAAATTAAGTCTTATGGCAAAGTGAAAATAAATTTTTAAACATTTAAAGACATTTTTTTAGCTTGCCGTTTCCGTTTAATATACTGATTCAATACAGAGAAGTTAATACTGATTTTTGAAAAAAAGTGAACTAAGCCTCATTGAAAACAATTTTTGAATTTATTGCGAGCTTTTTTATATCAATTTTTAAATGTGACAGAAGCTATAAAATATTATTTCACTTTAAAGGATAATTGACAACGTAATATGAATACTGTAGTACAACATGAGGATTCAATGGAACAATAAATTAGAAGGAATTAACGGGTTTAAAACAGGACAAAAATTCGAGTGGCACCAAATGAACCAATAGCACGTAGGGAACCTTCCATAGTACTAATCTTTGTTTAGGAAATCTTAAACAGCGATTTTTACCCGAAGCAAGCAGACAAAAGAAACAATAGGTACTTTATTTATACTACGTACGTACATAATTATATGTATATGGAATAAGTAAAAATAGTAGAAATACGCACAATAAATTGATAGCAGTTACTGTTCTTAACAGCGATTCACTCTTTTACAGTTTTTACAGGAATGATATTTTTTACCTAATATACATATGTACATATGTACATAATAATAAAAAGACTGCCGTTAAAGATGCTCTACGGCAGCTGCCGAAAGACGTTTTTGGTATTTTTTTCCATATAAAACACACTTTGGTATAACAAGAAGGGGTCGTAAGAGGAATACATGGGTAAGAAGTATGACTAAAGTGGCAGACATAGCAGAACGTGTGAAAAAGTTGGAAGTGGACACATAGCGAGGAGAATGGACGCGAGAAATACTGGAATGTTATCCGAGAGAATGTGAAAGAAAGCAAGGTAGACCGAGTGGACGATGGACTGACGAATTGAGAGGAATTTGTGGAGTCAACTGGACGTATGTAGTTTGCTCAAGGCAGACAGGAATGGAAGAGGATTGGAGAGGCTTTCATCCAGCTGTGGATGGTGAACGGCTGAAGATGATGATGAATGCAATTTTCATTTTTAATCGGTGGTTTCACATTGTCTTTTTGACGGGAGGAAAAAAAAAGAGGACAATGATTTGGCAGGCAGGAAGGAATCCTTTAGAGTTGCCAATTTTTGCGATACCTAAGTTAAACGAACTGGTAAATTGTAGCAAGGTGTGCTGATGAATTGAGAAGAATGTGTGGAGTCAAGTGGATGCAGATTGCTCAAGACAGACAGGAATGGAAGAGGATTGGAGAGGCCTTCATCCAGCAGTGGATGGTGAACGGCTGAAAATGATGATGATGATGATGACATACATACACATATTGATTTTAATACCACTATACAAAAAAAATTTGCCTGTGCCGTACTGGGAGGCGATCAAAATCGCTAAATCTCCACTGGATTTTACTGCGGAACGCGGAAAAATCCCGGATTTTGATGATTTTTCCGCACAATAATTAGGCATTTTATGAAATTTTATATTGTAGAATTAATTAATGTGTCCTTACCGCGTGGCCAGAGTACGGCGAACACGAGGGCGGCCAACAAAAGGGCGCCCCTCGCCATCCCGTCCTCCGGGCGCCTACTGCCCCACCGCCGCCCCTAGCCCATCTCTAGCTAAAACTATTGCCTTTAATTGCGACATTGCTATTTCTTTTTTAATAATTTTTTAACACTACTATTTTTAAATTTTATTTTATTATAATTATTATTTAAATTTATTTATTTTTTTTTTAATTTAATTTTATTTTTTTTTTTTTATTATTATTATTCACACGGTTGGTTTTTAGTTTTATAATACATAATATATGTGTGTTTTTTTTAGCGTTGGTTACATATTATTGGTGGTCTATTTTAGAGTGCATGTTTAGAACGGTCGGTGGCCTCGGCCGCCGCGCGGCAGCAGACTGGCGAAAGCTCGGCTCGCGAGCGGGAAGCGGTCCCACTCTTCCTCCCCTGCCTCTGCCAAATCGGTCCACGGGGCTGCGCAGCCTCCCAGGGACGGACTCCGCATTTAAATATATCGCCAGGGTGTCCAAAAATACCATGGCAAGTGTGCGTCCCTGAGCTAGCCTGCCAAAAAAAAAAAAAAACCATAAAATTGGAGTTTACGTGGAAATTAGCACCTACTCTGTCTAAATATATAAAAAAAAAATATATTACAGTAATATAATCAGCTTTCAGTATGTTCGCCCCAATTAAGTGTGTTAAAAAGGAAATTATTTGGGGGGTGTCTCCTCAAGCAAAATTACGTAAACTCTCTATTGAAGTGGTGTTACAATTAACATCTTAAGGCATCATAAGCCATCCACTGCTGGTTGAAGGCTGTGATCTGCGTCCACTTGACTCCACACATTCTACACAATTCATCAGGCCATCGTCCACTCGGTATACATCGCTTTCTTTCACATCCTCTCGGATACCATTTCAGTATTACTCACTATATGTTCAAACGTTCCGCTTTGATCACACTTATTACACATGTATTCCTCTTACAATATCTTCTTATTATACCAAGCATATACATATATCTTTCCATGCTTCTCTGTGTACACCGGATCTTATGTAACATTCTTGAATTCAGAATCCGCGTTCCACATCCATACGTAATAACTGGCAATACGCATTGGTCGTATGCCTTTTTTTTTAAACATTAAACAAGACTATGTTAATTCTTCGTTTTATGTCTTCTTCTCTATGTTCAGTCATGTTCACCATTCGTCCTAGCCATAAATAATTATAACAGTCATAGCCATAAATAATTATAACAATAACTAATAATAATTATAACAGTCAGGCCTTAGCGCCTGAAAAATGACATACAAAAAGGGTATGCAAAATGCATGCAAGGCATGCATTTTGCTTGACTTCTTTTCTGTGGGAATTCCTTTCCCCGCGCTTTAGACCCCCCCGCACACCCCCGTTGCTTCTGACGATTTCTCCAGGCAAATTTGTTTCGAATGGCCTATCTATGTTATTCTATATCTATGATGTACATACATACAACTGGGACAAAAACTGTTTTGCTCCAAGCGCGGCTAGGAGAGACATACCTACTTAAACCCTCTCTTGTTGTAAAAAATAACACAAGACTGTAAAGAAAGCGATTTTTAAGCAAGCCATAAGTAAAATAAATTCAATAGTCCATAATCAGTGCCGTGAATCTGAACAATCAATACGCAGAAGTAAACGAATCGGAAGTAAGCGGGAAGAGCCCGGCGCTTAGCTCCGATGCAGGAGGCTAATCCCGGGAGAGTCGTGAGTTAGGCGCTAACGATTCGACGAAGCCTCCGGAGGGCAACGGTCGCTTGGCAATGGCAATAAAGATTAGCTAAATCTCGCACGAACCGAATCCTCATCGAGTCCTCGTCGAGAGATTCACCACGAAGGGAAGAACTTGGGGGTAGGTGGAAGATATAGGCGGACGCCGGTCCTGTCGCATAACGGCAATGATCGATATAGAGACGCAGGCGCGTCCAGAGCGGGACACAGCTGGCGGGGAGCGACGACTCCTGCCAGAACAACCCCTACCCACTATCTACCCCTGCCTACCCTTCCTCGAAGCCCCATACCCCAAGCGAAACCCCAAACCCGACCCGAGCCTGAAGCCCCAAACCCTACGGCTCTCCTCTGGCACTGACCCGCTCTCTGCGGCACAGCGCCAGCCGACCGCCCCTCCCCACTAAAAATACCCACTTTAATATCGAACCCGGATTTGGTACGGCAAATACCGACGTAAAAGCAAATATTACTCACCAAAGGGGAGAAGAAAAGTATGTGGAGGAAGGTTGGGGCGGGGGGAGGGTAGCTCTGATTCTGTGCCCTCAGCCGGTCACCTCTCGCCAGCTGCAATATGTCAAAATTCATAATAAATGCATATGCTACGGCAAATATCAAAACTATTGAGGCTAGTGTGTAATAACCCAATAACAAAGGTCAGCTATTACCTATGTACATATACAAATTCACTGTAGATAATCATATTGTAGAGATAGTTGATAGTTTTTTTATACCTAGGACAATTGGTGAATATGACTGGTCGTAAAGAAGAAGAAATACAACTAGGATGGAAGAATGAACATTCCGCTATGCTTAAAAAGGAAGGCATACCACCGATGCGTACTGCCAGTTATGACGTATGCTAATGCTAAATTCAAGAATGTTACGCAAGATCCAGTGCACACAGAGAAGCGTGCAAATGTGTGTGCTCGGTATAACGAGAAGATATCGTAAGAGGAATACGTGGGTAAGAAGTATGACTAGAGTGGCAGATATAGCGGAACGTGTGAAAAAGTACGAAGTGGACGCATAGCGAGAAGAATGAATGGCAGTTGGACGCGAGAAATACTGGAATGGTATCCGAGAGGATGTGAAAGAAAGCAAGGTAGATTGAGTGGACGGTGGGTTGATGAATTGAGAAGAATGTGTCGATGCAGATTGCTCAAGACAGACAGGAATGGGAGAGGATTGGAGAGGGCTTCATCCAGCAGTGGATGGTGAATGGCTGAAAATGATGATGATGATAACAACAGGCGGAATCAATTCAGAATTTAAATTTCACCGATTCGATATTTCAGTTTGTGTACCAACGATATTTTAAATTCATAAATTATAAACCATTTTTTAGCTTTAAATGCCAAAAATAGCCAGGAAAAGTATAAAATGTAGTCGAAATTAAATAGAAATAGCACGTATGAAAAATTGAAGTTTCAGAAAGACCGCATAAAAAAATTGGTTTATATTGTTCATCAGGATCAGCGGTGAGATAAAAAATGATTCGGATAGTAAAATTTATTTGTTTCATACTTTGCCTACATTTATTTATACAGTGCGACCATTTCACACTGTGACACATTTCATCGTTATTATACAAAAACTAAAGCGAAAATCACACTAAGTTCAATTTATAAAAACAGTTTGAAATCCCTGAAAAAATAAAGGAAATGAAGTGTCTAAGGTTCGATTGATAAGGTTTTTCGGATAAGCTCGAGGTTTTTATTTCATTGAGGCTATTTTTATCGTACCGGCCATTATATTAGTCCATCATTTTCCTGACTGATCGTAAGCACATCGAATATTCACACAAAGCTAAAATAAATCGAGATTAAAAAAAATAGCAGTTTTAGTAAAATAAAGAGTTGTAGAATTAAACGTGATTTTCAATTAAAAGTAAGTATTAAAAATAATGTACATTTTATTCAGAGTAGAACCTGTATTAATGAATTATCCATAGTGGATCGATATGCGGATGCTGGCCGTGTGCCAAATCCATTAAAAAGATATCATGTGCATTTGATGTGGCGCAGAGACGCGGGAGGGCGAAAAAAAATATTTTTTTTTTCTCTCTAACAAAAAGGAAAATGTTTCTAGAACCTATTCGTTCCGATCAAATTTTCACGTACCGGATGTGACGTGAATACGTAATGCAGCCGTGACACCAAATTGAAATTTTTTTTCACGTACTTTAAAAATGTAGGTACCCAATGGCACATTTGACAATATTGAGAGAGAGAGAGAGTAGCTTTGTCGAAAATGTCTGTACATACATACATACATACATATATAAAATTCCAAAGAGAAATATTTACCTGGTGTATTTAAATTGGACAACATACTTAAGTACACTTTAAAAATTTCGACCACCGACCAACAAAAGGACGAGTCCTATTGTGTGTGTCGACGGTTGCCGTAATGCGAAAATTAAGCCGAACTTCCGGAAACCATTAAGCTCGCCGCACACACAACGAAAATTGCTATACAAACACCATATAAAAATTGCAAAACAGACAAATAAGAATGATTACGCTTTACGATTATTAATTTTATGCACAACTAACTGCAGTCAAATGTAAAGCGTAACGCAATATTGGTAAATATTACATTTTTCTCAACTGGCAATACTCAAATCTGTCACTCCAACTGATATTAGTTAAAATATAACTTTCTATGGGGGCAGATATCTGAAATAAAAATGTCACATAGCACTAAACTCTAAAGTACTCTACTTCAGAGTGCAACACTCGTAAACCATATATCGATGGGTTAGTGCACAGATATTGTATGTCCAGTTTTTACCAAAATTGAGTTATCATACACAAAATGTCCATCTGCATCAAACCTTCATGTTTAAAAAGTATTGTATGTCCAAATAGTATATTTGAGAAGATATTGCCTTATTCAAATACATACATATATAATATGTCCATTTCGTCCCATATTTTTCATGCAAAAGAGATGTACATACATACATATGTATGTCGCTTACGATATTTTAAAACAAAACCAACCCATCAATATGTACTCCTAGAAACGTGCTTAGAAAGGGACAGAGCTAAATTGCTTATGTTCTCGACACTTTTCTATTGATAATTTTTAGAACTTTAATTGGACAACTTTTTTGCAGGTAGATATTACAATCATCGGTGTTAAATAATTAATTAAAAACGAAAAATAATTTAGCTTAAACCTTTTCTAAGCTCCAAGGGCCGTAGGATCATAGAAAGCACCTGTGCAAAGTTTGCTCCCGATAAGTCTTAAGCAGATATTACACAAGGATAGTTTACTAGCCGACACGTAGAGCTAGTAGCGAGTAGCTAGTAATCCTACTACACGTGTTTAGTGTACTCGCTAGTGGCGCTGTCGTCAACTTGTTTTCCAGTCTTTGTACACTTTGTAAATTAGCGGATAGTTAACTAGCGAGATAGTAGCGAGTAAACTATCCCGTGTAATACCCGCATTACGGTGTGGTATAAAGATGAAACATACAGAAATAATTTTTTTTATTTATTCATATATGTATGTGCATACATACATACGACATACATATGTATGTATGTATGTGTTACTAAATTAATATCAAACGTGGTCATATCCAATTTAAATTTTTTTTAGTTGTACATTGTATGTATATATGTATAAGCTGACGCAACTGTTTTTACATACATATGTATGTTTTATTCCAATCCTTCTATCACCCTCGTTAAACATGTAAAAACTTTTTTTTAAAAAACCACGACGTCTCCACAAAATATATTACATACATACATATGTACATATATCACAAATTGGTCAAATCCTATCTGAACAATCGTGTTGTGAAATTTTTCAAGATAGCCGTTCATTATTTGCAAAAAAAAAACAGCGCGTAGTTTTTCTATTATTGTCCAATTACCCGAAAATAGGGCCCGCACAATTGAAATTGTATTATTTAATAAAGCAAGCAAGAGAAAAAACAAACAAAAAAAACTCCAGTAAACGTGCTTTTAAGACTGGGTAAATATCAAACTCAATCTCGTCATCTCTACTGCATTCAAAACTGATTTTTCTTATTTTCAACATTGGATAAAGATTATTCGTGTCAAAAATGGGATGATTGAAAAATTAAATATAAATTATTTTACACACATACATACATAGTCTAACTTAAGTACTTGGCGTTGCCTGTGTATATTTTGGACTGAACTGTAAATGAATCAATCTTTTTCGATTGTCAATCATTTTTTCTGTCAAAGGTTGTTGGTCGGAATCATACAATACTTTGTATGGTACTTTGTATGGTACAAAAATAAACATTTCCAAGTGTTCATTGATATCTGCTGGATCATAGGGAGTTCTTCTGCTTCCTAAAAAAGACTTTTTTAAAGAAGTTAAGACTTTCAGGTAGTCGAAAAGGTTAAGACTTTCAGGGCGTCGAACCTAAATTAATGAAATATAGAATATACAATTGGCCGTTCGGGGTTATTGGGCTATGGATCCATTATTTTAGTTGACCAACTTGACTGGATTAATTGACCATTTCGAGTTTTGTTTTCCAAGAGAAGACGATCTACGGATAGGAACTGGATGGATCCGAAATCCATTTATTGCATCAAAGGCTGATTTAAATGTCATTTTGCAAGATAAGCTGTTGGATCTATCTGCTGACGAAGGATTGAAGACGATTTTTAAAACTATAACTTCACTAGCTTTTTTTTGGATACATATCAAAGCAGCATATCCTGAACTTGCTGAACTTGCCTTGAAAGTACTTCTCCCATTTTCTTCAACTTACCTCTGCGAAACTGGTTTTTCATCCATGACTATTATTAAGACAAAATACAGGAAAAGTATGGATATTAGGTTCCCTTTGAACCACGACTTGATAAACTTGTTAACAATAAACAGGCCCACCTTTCGCATTAAATAGTCACTGTTAGCTAATACTATTTTAATTTTAAGAACTGTAGCTCGATTAAAATTTGTTTTATAATATTAGTACTGTACATATATTAAATTATAAATTTGTGATACACATTTCCAAAAATTTTCTGTCTCTTCAAATGTAAATATATAATTTGATACCATTTTCCAAAATTTATTTTATATTTAATTTATTATTAAAAAATATATTCTTCGTCTCGAGAGAGTCCAAAGAAGAATAACAAAAATGCCATCCGAAGTATTTAAAATAATAAACAATCATTATTCATGTGAAATGAAAAACTTCATGTTGTTCAATGAGAACCCTCATCTAATCATACTCTTAGACTCCGTAAAGAAAAATCAAATTGTTAGAGATTCATTCTTTTCAAATAGAGTGGTTGAAGTTTGGAATAGTCTTCCGGATTCAATAGTCACTTTAAAAAATGTTAATTTATATAAAAATCAACTAGATATATTCTTAAAAAACAATGGGTATTTGTAATTCTTTAATAAATAAATGGACCATTATTCATTTTATTTTTATGTTAATTTTATTTTTGTTTTAATCTTATTTTTATTTTTGTACCAAACCCCATGGGCCTATCGGCTATGCCGCCTCTCCATGTAATTATTAAATAAATTAAATAAAAAAAAAATCTTGTTTATTAAGACTTTAGAGCACGGGTTCCCAACTTACGGGTCGCAACCCCAAATGGGGTCGCGAAGGGTTTTCTGTGGGGTCGCCAAACTAAAACAGTAAACTAAAAGCAAATATTGATTATAATGCAATTTTCCGTCAGTTATGACGTATGGATGTGAAATGCGGATGCTAAATTCAAGAACACTACGTAAGAAAGATTAAAGGCTCTCATCCACCAAGTACGTTGACATGCGTTACGTCGACGTACGATATCCATCTACCAATTACAGCACGGCTTTTTCGCTCGTGCTGCAAAACTCGTACTCCAATTGGTGCGTGGATATCGTACGTCGACGTAACGCATGTCAACGTACTTGGTGGATGAGAGCCTTTATGCTTGGTATAACAAGAAGAGATCGTAAGAGGAATACATAGGTGAGAAGTATGACCAAAGTGGCAGATATAGCAGAACGTGTGAAAAAGTTGGAGTGGACACATAGCGAGAAGAATGGAATGCAGATGGACGCGAGAAATACTGGAATGGTATCCGAGAGGATGTGAAAGAAAGCTGATGAATTGAGAAGAATGTGTGGAGTCAACTGGATGCAGATTGCTCTCGACAGACAGTAATGAAAGAGGATTGGAGAGAGGATGAAAGTGATGATGAATGCAATTTTCATTTTTAATCGGTTTCTATGTACATAGATGTTTGAATAATATTTTTTTCCCTTTTCATATATGTATATCGGGGTCGCGGGTCCCTTGGCTTTTATAAAAATAAAAGTCGCCACTCGATAAAGGTCATATAAAAAGAAAAATAATTAATACATTAAGCACCGGTCCCCGGTGCTTGGGAAAATTTTCTACCGGTCCGCCAAACTGAAAAGTTTGGCAAACACTGAACTAGAAAGTTACACATAGATGTTTGCGAGAATATCTTTGCCGCATTGGCCGCATCTTGCTCGTTACGCCGCTGGCATCTGAAAGTGTTAACCCAATTTTTCATTTTGACTGGAACAAGATCGATGTTGAAGTCGACTAGAAAATGGGGGTGGAGGAGAATGGTTGAGTGGAAGTCGTCGTTTATTAGTGGGGCAACGAAGCCTGAAATTCAGCTTAGAGCACGTCTCGTCACCTGATGTTTATTTAGGGGTTACGTCAGTACGGATAGCGGGGAATTGACCCGAACGAGAAATATTCGAAAGTCGACTGCGACATTTATTAAATTGATTAGAGGAACGGTGACGTGGACCGAAGGGACGAGAAGGGGATGATAGAGGAACGATGGGGGGAGAAGTAGGTGTGGGAGAGCGCGTAATTGAATTCCCCGATGATGGACAGGGGCGGCGCGGGAAAATCCGCGGAAAAAGCTCATCACCTTCCCCCTCATCCCCTGCCCTATCCCCCCTCCCTCTCGCTTCCGGTTTCTGACTTTTCGCAGTGGCCGTAATTGGAAAACGGTATAGGGAAAGCGAACCTCGTGGCCGCATGCGCCATAGCTAGCAGCATTCTCGTGTACATACGTACATACAATATGGCGCTGCACCAAATTTGCGCATTGTAAATTAAACAACTCGTCTGGTATGCTGCAAGAGCGATAAATATCCCAGCTCCGAAAGCTAAACTTTTGGCCATGATGAAATTCGAAGTTGATGTACCTACGGCTTTGTCGGAAGAGTATGTCTGTTACAGACAAAGTGTGAAATCCCGCATCATCATATCACTATACATATATGTACATACTAGTGTAAGCCCGTTGAATATCAACGGAGCGGTTTCTCATCACCCGTACTGAAAAATTATATAATAAATTTTATAGTTGTTGCATAGGTGGCGCGTTATAGTACGACAACGTGACAATTTAGCAAAGTCGCGAGCCTATTGACAATTAATTTTGTCAAAACGTAGCAGATTCGTCGTCACCTACGTTGGATGATAGTGTTAGCACGACTCGTTCCAACCTGGTGATCACGGGTTCAAATCCCACTCGCGCGCGGACGGTTCGTGTCTTTTAATCATTTACCTCGGCGAGCGTTATCAGCAGACAGACAGACAGACAGACGGATTTCGGCTATTATATATACATATACTAGTGTAAGCCCGTTGAATATCAACGCCCGCTGAATTTTAAATATCGTAAAGCGCTTTTTTAATAGAGATCACCTATCGACATATCGAGCACGTTATCGAATCCCAAATCCCAATTTTTTTTTTTACTTTACTATTTATATTATAATTATTAATTATTATATATATAATAATAAATTTGTAACTGATTTTGTATAAATCAAAAAAAAAATAGTTTTTATAGTGCCATCTATGTATTATTAGCAGAGTCACGGTCCCTTTTATAGGTAAAGCAGTCACGATCCCTTGTATAGGTAATGTTAAAAAAAAAAAAGGACTAAATTGACCAAGGGCGATAGCGGATAGCATTAGTGTGAGTCCTCTCGAGCCTGGGGTCCTGGGTTCGATCCTCACTCGTTCTGGTTTTTTAATTATTTTTCCTCAGCGAGCGTTATCAGCAGACAGACAGACGGATTTCGGCTATTATATACATACTAATGTAAGCCCGTTGAATATCAACGGAGTGGTTTCTCATCACCCGTACTTTACCCAAGTGTTTTTAGGTGGTTGAGTATTGTACATTGTGTATTAATAGTTGTTGTATAGATGGCGCTTTATAATTAATTATTTAATTATATGTATACATATATAGTTGTTCATTATTTCAATTATTTAATTATATGTATATATAAAGCGCCATCTATACAACAACTATAAAAACTATTATATTTACATATAATTTAGCAAAGTCGCGGACACTTGCGAGGGTGACGTCATAGCGTTATCAGCAGACAGACGGATTTCGGCTATTATATATATAATATAATATAATAATAGCCCTATTGTGTACATATGTGTGCATGTCTGGGTGTCTGTGCGTCTGTCCGCCTGATAACGCTCGCTGAGGTAAATAATTTAACGAATCGGGATTTGAACCCGAGATCACCAGTTCGGAAGAGGGTGCGCTTACTCATTCATCCAAACTATGTACATACATAGGTAATGATGGGCCTGCTACAATTTGACAATATTAATCCTCAAAAGGTTCGCGACTTTGTTACTAAATTGTTACGTTGTTTTATTATAACGCGCCATCTATGCATAAACTATAAAAAATATTAAATTTAATATTATTTTAAATAAATACTAAGCACAGTACTTTATTCATTTGTCAAGTTTGAAGTATGCATTAGTGCATATAGTAGCGCAAGGGTTTGCCTGGCCGGCTGCCTGGCTGGATAGCCGCGGATCGCTCGCATACATACATACTGCACGTGCACATATGTATACTCACCCCACACAAACACTCACAGTACGGGTGTTGAGAAACCGCTCCGTTGATATTCAACGGGCTTACACTAGTTGTATTATAGAATGGCAAAAATGGCCGGGCAAAATGTAAAATGTACCACGCTTCATAACTTGAAATAGCACAAAAACTAAAGTTTGAGAAAGATCGCGTGAAAAAAACCGGTACAAATTGTTCTTCAGGATTCTGCCTGGTCAGATTGGTGAGATGAAAATGATTCCGACAGAAAAATTCGCTAATTTCATACATTGCCAAACACGCTTTGCTAATAACATCCACTCGGATTTATATAAGCACGAGCCGGATCATATCTGTGAATCGCCTTTTAAATAAAAGGTACATTTTATTAAATTCCATAACTGTACATACATAGGTAATGTTGACAGTTAAATAATCATGAAGTTTAACAATCTGTGATTTGGCTCTAAATGAGTCAACGTCAAAATATGTAGTTCTGAGAAATTAGGGTTGTAATATTTCAACTTTGGCTCTTTAACAATCCAGCTAAAAATTCTCGAATTGGCAAGGGTAGAAAGTAATTGAAATTCTTTAAATATTAAAAAAATTCCCGTATTCGAATACATGTCCATACATATGTATGTATGTATGTACATATGTAGGAGAAATAGATAGCTACATATAATTGTAGAGTAAGCTCTAATAAAGGAGGAAATCACTAGTTAGTGTAAAAGCGAACGGTATGAGAAGAAAGAAGAAAGAGGATAAAAATATAGCAAAAGGATAGCGAGGAAAAAAAACAAAATGTAATTAGCGAAACAGAAATAATACACACAATCACTTCACGTCACTTTTGACAGACTTGTATCTAATGTATACTCAGCTTAAGGATATTAAATCCACAAATACTTAATTAATATACGTATCGTCGGCATTTACACATACAATCTACATAAGCACACTCACTAAAAGATACGGAATATTACGGATATGTGTAAACAATTTTAAATTGAAGCGATAAATTCAACGCAAATGACATTTTTCAATCGTGCACGTGGAATAGAATTTTATCACGAGGCGAAAAAAGAAAAATAGAACGCATTTTTAGACACAATAAGCAGTTATAAATATGAGAGTGAGGTCGGTAACGAGTTCCGTAGCCGGAAAAGTGAACCTTACTCCATTTCCTATTCATTTTACGTAAATATTAACAGTGCCGCATTTATATGTATGAATAAATTTTTTTTCTCCTACTATGTACGGTAATAATTTACTACTATTTATTTTCATATACGTACATACTCGTATATTTGGGTACAACGCGAAATCTATGCCCGGGCTTAATTATATCGTACTTGTATTATTATTATTTCGCAAATTGAACCGACGCTGAAAACGGAGAACGTGCGCTCTTAGGTTTTAATATGAGAAAGCTATTAACTTGAGCTAAATTGAGAGCACATATTTATAGTGAATGCTTGACAAGTCGCACGTTGTATGCGAAAACGCGTCCTGTTTGTTTGATGGGTGCTTACAAAACAATACTTATAAGCACTCGTAAGCACACACAATATAAACTCCGACATTAATAATAATTTCAAAATATCAAAAGGCCCCGATGAGGGAGTGGAGACACGTTCCATGTATGTTTATCTCCGGAGTCGGCCATTTAAGTTAACGATGATGATGATGATGATGATTTAGCTCTCGGAGGGGGGGGATTTAAGGACGACTGTAGTAAATTGCTTATCAGCAAAAAATAATGTTAGATTAGGTTATGTTGCAGGCAGAGCTTGCCGGCCATTCATCAAGCTTTACTTAAATTAATGACCAGTGCAGTGGCGCTGACCGGTCGTATATCATTTTCTGTAAGGCTTTTCCGCAGTTGGCGATATTTTCTTTTTATTACTTATTAGAGCTATAGCTCTTCCATTCGAATTTCATTATTATTATTATTATATGTATAATAGCCGAAATCCGTCTGTCTGTCTGGTGATAACGCTCGCCTCGGTAACGCACTGAGCAACAAAAAAAAATACCCAGAGCGGAGATTGGTCAATCTTTACCAAGTTTGACCTACTGAATTCGAATCCGATAATGATTTTTGTTGATATGCTCTCGTTTATGAGAGATATTCGCGATTTAAAAAATGTAAAAAATATCCATTTTTTTGGCTTTTGCGGTCTATAGCTCAAAATATAGTATCGCTGTGCTCAAAGTGAGTATTGCAATCAATAGTCAGATATTTTTTATTGCTTTGAAATACTTATAATTAATTATCTAGCGAATTTTTAAAGTCAAAAATATATAATTTTTTTACATATTTTGTTATTTGGCGAGTTTTTTTTATTTCACCACGTTTATAAGGATTCGAATTCAGTGGGTCAAACTTAGTAAAGATTGACCAATCTCCGCTCTGGGTTTTAAAAAACGCGATTTTTTTTGTTGCTCAGTGTAATTAAAACAGCAGAACGTCGCGTCGCGCGAGTGGGATTTGAACCCGGTATCATTGGTTCGGAACATTTTGCACTTACGCTGTGGCCTGCTTCAGTTGACAATATAAATTATTAATAGGCTCGCGACTTTGCTAAATTGTTGTGTTGTTATTATAACGCGCCATCTATGCAACAACTATAAAAACTATTAAATACACACATACACATACCAACACAAACATATGTTGATATTCAACGGGCTTACACTAGTTATAAATATAATAGCCCTATTACGTATGTGTGTCTGTGATGATTAAAAGACACGAACCGTCCGTGCGCGAGTGGGATTTGAACCCGCGATCACCAGGTTGGAATGAGGTCGTGCTAACACTATCATTCAACGGTGGCGATGACGATCCTGCTACGATTTGACAATATAATATCTCAATAGGCTCGCGACTTTGCTAAATTGTTACGTTGTTGAATTATAACGGGCCATCTATGCAATAACTATAAAAACTATCGAATTTAATATTATTTTTCAGTACGGGTGATGAGAAACCGCTCCGTTGATATTCAACGGGCTTACACTAGTACTTGTATGTACATATAACACACATGAACTGTACAATAACGATCGATAAACAATTCACGCAACGCAACGTCACCGGTCACGTTCGCGTAATTGGTCGCTTTTGTTCGATCAATGTTTCGGCTGTACAATGGGTATGGGCGTTGACCTAAATCTTCGCGACACGACCATATACGAGCGCAGCGAGAAGGTGCCACGTCCACACACACACACACACACGATAGTGTATTCTATTGAATGTATTTTTGTCGTGTGTAAAGTATTGCAAGCTTTGGTTGTTGTATTATATAACTTAACGCTATATGCTAAGAGAAAATGTTAATTTTCATGTCAAAAGGACTAAGGAGGACAGAAATGCTATTATGGAATGAATCGATAAACCAACCGACCCTTAAATCAAATTTGACAAGCATTTCTCCACGTAGTAAGTAAAGGTATGCACCTATACATACATAGTATATACGAAGCTGTAAATTATATTAAGAATTGCATGTGATCTTTCGGGGATGTTTAAACGCGGGATGAAAGGATTCGGGATAAGATTTAATCAGATGATTAAATTAAGGGACTAACTCGAAAAATGAAGATTTCAGATAGTGAGAACGTAGAAAGTGAACGAATGCTCTTAAATTAAATTTTCCGGTTTGTAAAGGCGAGTTAACACACACACACACACACACACACACACACACACGCTAACAGTTCGATTAATCATATAAAATTACTGTCCAGTGATTTTCTTATATACATATATGTACACACATACATACATATGTCATCATCAGATAAGTTAAATATCAGTTAATAAGACATATGTGAGGAATACATGGATAAGAAGCACGACCAAGGTAGCAGATATAGCGGAACGTGTGAAAAAGTTGGACTTTGCTAAATTGTTACGTTGTATTTATACGCGCCATCTATGCAACAACTATAAAAACTATTAAATTTAATATATTATTTTTCAATACGGTTGATGAGAATGCTCCGTTGATATTCAACGGGCTTACACTAGTACTGGAACGGTATACGAGAGGATGTAAAGAAGAAGAAATAAAACTAGGATGGAGTGCTTTTGAACGAATGAACATAAACGTTAACTACGCTTAAAAAATAAGGCATACGACCAATGCGTAGGTAATGCTAGTTGTGAGGTATTGATGTGAAACTTGGACGCTAAATTCAAGCACGCTACGTAAGATCCAGTGCACACTGAGAATCATGGAACGATGTATGCTCGGTATAACGAGAATAGATCGTAAGAGGAATACGTGGGTGAACAAAGTGACCGAGAATGAATGGCAGATGGACGAGAGAAATACTGGGATGGTATCCGCGAGGATGTGAAAGAAAGCAAGGTAGGCCGAGTGGACGATGGGCTGATGAATTGAAAATAATGTGTGGATGCAGATTGCTAAAGACAGACAGGAATGGAAGACGATTGGAGAGACATTCATCCAACAGTGGATGGTTAACGGCTGAAAATGAAAAGACATACATATGTACATATGTACACAGTATCAAGCCACAGAATTATACAAAAAAAATTGTCCGTAGAGATTGTTGACGCATTTCTATCACGTATTAAATTGATTGCGCATTGTTTCACATACGATGTATGTATCATATATTTCTTTGTCCCTGTGAAATGTATGTATGTGTGTGTGTTTGCGGTTTCTCACAGTGTTGAAACTGTCTAAAATTGAGAATTATTCATCATGAATGGAGAGTGAGTGTCGGTATCGTTGGCACTGATAGCAGTGAGAAATACAACCGAAATACGACAATAGATTGCGGTACGACGGTATTGATTCCAGAACAGGGTTGGTACTGAATGAAGTTGTTCGAGGGGTGTATGGGATGCTGGTTTTTGGTTGACTGTAGTGCGGCAATATGTGGCCGAACCACCCCATAGGGCCACCACCCCATACCCTAATTTTCCCCAGGCCAAATTCATATTTACTTCCGGTTCCGGTCGGCAGGAGCACTTTCGAATCCGCTGTTGGCAGCCGACTCAAAGCAATCTCGTACCTAGCCAGAAGTTCCTATCGAAGATTTTTCGATTGTCGAAAAACACATTGTGTTTTCAAAATAACAAGAAATGTCTAAAATGCGGCTTTATAGCGTGAAAATGTATGTAGCTGTAAGTACATATCTGGTGACGTTTGCGGCATCCATTTTGTTTAACAATATATTGGAAAAAAAAAACCAAGAAAAATAATCGGTATGAAAAATGGTTCGTGTCCAGGAATAATATACATAATTCGTAAACTACATATTATTGTAAGTAAAGTTTTTTTGTTTTAATAATTATTTTTACATGAATTCTTAGTCGAAACGTTCTAGTGACATCTATGCGCAAAATGTAAAAGTTTTTACTATATGAAAATTAGCCGTCGATTGTACAAAGTTTTGAAACGCTGCAAGCAGATGAAAATAAAATTTTATTTTTATTAAATTTATCTGAAGTACGACAATGTAAGTATGCATGTATGTGTGTTTTTAGTTGTTCATTGGTACGCATATACAATTTCAAGTGTCTATTCGCATCCCTAACAAGACAAGCGATTTGATTTTTTTTTTCATTATAGAAATCGGTGGGGTCTTCTTTCCGATTTAAATGCATGAATTAGGATGTATTTAATCAATCTATATTATTATACATATGATAGCCGAAATCCGTCTGTCTGCTGATAACGCTCGCCGACGTAAATAATTAAAAAACCAGAACGTCGTAGGAGTGGGATTTGAACCCAGTATCACCAGGTTGAGAGGAGTCGTGCTTACATATCATCCAAACGGAGGCGATGACGGACGTGCTATAATTGGCCAATATTTATTTTTGAAGGGTTCGCGACTTTGCTAAATTGTTACGTTGTTGTTATTATAACGCGCCATAGATGGCGCTTGGTTGCATAGATGCAACAACTATAGAAACTATTAAATTTAATATTATTTTTCAGTACGGGTGATGAGAAACTGCTCCTTTGTTATTCAACGGGCTTACACTAGTATATATATAATAGCCGAAATCCGTCTGTCAGTCTGTCTGTCTTGTCTGTCTGTCTGCCTGCTGATAACGCTCGCTGTGGTAAATGATTAAAAAACCAGAACGTCGCGCGCGAGTGGGATTTGAACCCGTGATCACCAGGTTGGAATGAGTCGTGCTAACACTATCATCATCCAACGGAGGCGATGATGAACCTACTACGATTTGACAATATAATAGCTTAATAGGCTCGCAAGTTTGCTAAATTGTTACGTGTTGTATTATAACGCGCCATCTATGCAACAACTATAAAAACTATTAACTACACATACATATACTCACCACACAAACATTCGTTGATATTCAACGGGCTTACACTACATATTAATAGAATGTTTTCAGAATATCAATGGGTATTTTTTATTGCTTACACGGCAATTAGGAAAAAAAATTTAAATTCGACAGGGGAAGTAAATTCTCACGAAATTCACGAATTTGAAAATAAAACAATTATACCCAATAGTTAATAGAAATTGTTAACGTGTTGAATTTTCAGGGCCTTTTACTCATAATTGCTAAAATACATACATTCTCGGAAATTATCATCGCAAACTATAGAACGACCAGTATATCTTGATAATAAATGGCGCTGCGTTCACAACGTGACGTAACATTGAACTTCGCATTTTTACTACCTTCGATCTTTTTGACATGATAGTATTAAAAATATTTCGGAATTTCGCTTACAAAACAAAGTTTGGATGCTTTTATTTTACGTTTAATGTGAAAACCTTTATTTCACGCGTTTGCCGTTTTTCAAGTTATACTGGTGGCACTATAACTACTCATTTCAATCAAATTTTATTGCACACATTAATTCAGTACATTTGACGCCTAATGTGTGTAAATATAACTTCCCCATTCTTCGACCAAAATAATTGCACTACGATCCAACAGTTAATTAAGTTAAGTTAATATTCAAAACGTTCTACGACAGCAGTCGGGAGCCTGCGGTTCCGGAGCCACATGCGGCTCTTTGCATGACTTTGAAACACAATTTTCATAAAATCGCATTAATTTATGTAACACATAATCTTTTCCATACTACTCGTACAAGCTTAAAAAATAAAAATTTAAACCTTTTACTAGATTAAAATTACTACATATAGTAGCGCAGGAATGTGTCTGGCTGGCTGGGTAGCTTAGTCGCGGAACGCTCGCACAACCCGGCACGGCACGTACACATACACTCACACTGTACGGGGTCGCGCGAAGTGGTCACGCTACATAACCTCACAAACACTACACGGATCGCAAAACACGGCACGACACGTACACACACACACACACACATGACACGGGCTTTTTGTAACATTGAGAAATTTCATACAACTCTTGATTCCAGAGTTAAACTGTTTACCGCATAGCTTGTCTCTAACCCTTTTTAAGCCCCACGAATACGAATTTAATGTTATAGGTTACTGTTGTGGTTACTTTTGTGAGTGAGTAATTTTTTTTGAATTTCAAACATAATTTCATTCCAATGATCGTTCCTCAACGAGTGGTTCAAGCGTGGATCCTTTTCAAATAGAGTGGTTGAAGTTTGGAACCGCCTCCCAAATCAGCTGGTAACTTTTGAAAGTATAAATCTCTTTAAAAATCATCTCGACTAGTTTTTGAATATAAATAAAAATTGTATGTACAAATTACAACAGACTCTCCATCAGCTATGTCGCCTGCCCATGTATTTTTAAATAAATAAAAGTAAGTCTTTCTTTCAGATATGTACACATATCTTACATATTATACAAAGTTTTGTATCAATGACTGCCACCATTGACAGATAGTTGCCAGTTTATATAAAATACAATACATGTACATAGTTAAGTTTCACCACAAACAAAATTTACAATCGGACAATGACTACATAGTATTACAGTTAGTATTTAATTAAGTCAATTAACATCAGTTGTACCTGTGTTTTAAATTGTAATAAAATCTAAATAGTAGTAAAGCAACGACACAAGGTTGTATTTCACGTCGTTTTATGTACATACATACATACATACATTTGTAAGTGTAAGGTTTTGAATATAAATATTAAATAAATAAAAATCTTATGTACGAATTACAACAGACCACTGCACTGGGCTTCATCAGATATGCCACCTGTTGTTGTGTATTTTAAATAAATAAATCATCATTTTCAGCCGTTCACCATCCACTGCTGGATGAAGGCCTCTCCAATCCTCTTCTATTCCTGTCTGTTTTGAGCAATTTGACTCCACATATTCATCTCAATATTCATCAGCCCATCGTCCATTCGGTCTACCTTGCTTTATTTCGTATTCTTTCGGATACCATTCATCCATTCTTCTTGTTATGTACATACATATGTGTCCACTTTAACTTTTTCACACGTTCCACTTTATCTGCCACTTTGGTCATGCTTCTTACCCATGTATTCCTCTTACGATCACTTCTCGTTATACCGATCATACATCATGTTTCTTGAATTTAAATAAATCATCATCATTTTCAGCCGTTCACCATCCACTGCTGGATGAAGGCCACTCCAATCCTCTTCCATTCCTGTCTGTCTTGAGCAATCTGCATCCACTTGACTCCACACATTCTTCTCAATTCATCAGCCCATCTTCCACTCGGTCTACCTTGCTTTCTTTCACATCCTCTCGGATACCATTCCAGTACTTCTCGCTATGTGTCCACTTCAACTTTTTCACCCGCACTGCTATATTTACCCCCCATGTATTTCTTTTGCGATCTCTTCTTGTTATGCCAACCATACATCTTTCCATGCTTCTCTGTATGCACTGGATATTTCGTAGCATTCTTGAATTTAGCGTCCAAGTTTCACATCCATACGTCATAACTGGCAGTACGCATTGGTCGTACGCCTTCTTTTTAAAGCATAGCCGAATGTTGGATTTAAAAACTATGTTAATTCTTCCAAAAGCACTCCATCCTAGTTTCATTCTTCGTTTTAATTTAAATAAATATAATTTGAAAATGATATGTTGCGGCTCCCAAATTTGTCAATTTTTAAAAGGTTTGCGACCGCTACAAAGATGTAAAATAAAGAAATAATGAAAATCAAAATTTGCACCTGAAACTATGTACATCCACGTGTATGTACTCCCAAACGGATATTTAAATTTGAATTAATTTTGAAATCACATTACATAGCAAAATAAAATTATTTTTCTAGGCAGTGGAGTGTTGCGCTGTACAGAGTTGCAAGCACTGGGTGTGAAATATATCCCGATATCCATCATCGGGAACCGAAAAGTTGACCGGAATGAGGAGTCAGCAGGCCTCTGATGACTCTGATGACTGAGATGATGTATAATAGTGTTGGTGAGGCTGGTAGTCTGGCCGATTCCAGGTCAAATTACATTCTCCATCGGCCGCACGACAGGTTTGTTGTCAGTCGCGTTCGTTGCGCGCATCTCGCGTCACGTGTTACCCACTATATTCTCTCACAAGACACGAGTTTATATCTCGAAATAACCATCCCCGACAGTGTGTCGTGTGTTTTTTGCCCTTTGTTTACTCACATCGGATCGATCTTCGTCGGGTAGGCTGGTGTGTTTGTGCGCCGTATAAATATTACGTTCGGTCGAAGCGATCTCCCAGAGCACTATGTCGTATTTGTATTGGAGGAAAAAAATGTGTACCATAGAAGCGTAGAAAGTCGACCGTTGCTGTTGACGTATCGATCGCACCTTTAGATCGTATCGATTCCGTGTTTAAAGTGAGTACAGTTTCATTTGAACGAAAACTATGTACAGCTGTGCAGAGCCGTATAATACAAACTTTTCACACATTTTTTTATGTTTTCTATAGGTTTGCAGTTCAATGGGATATCACCCGAGGGGAATTCGCCTATCTAAATAATGGCTTAGATCAGTTTCAAACCAACAATACTATCGGTAAGCTTTAAAACGTTCACTTTGTCTCGGTTTGTCGTCTTTTTACGTACTATGTGTAATTTTCATATTGACGTCGTATAAACACGACGCCTGAAAACGGTTTTTGGGTTTTGCGCGCGAAAACACATGCTTCTGTTTTACTCTTCTCGATGTGTGTGTGCAAAATGGCGAACGGTGATTCAAGTTTCAAAATTAACCCTCTTTGTTCAATATTTATTATTATCGTGGAATGGAAACGGAATCGTTGCAATTTTAAACCGAACAGCTTCCATGCGTACTTTCGTGTAAACAAAACGTCAAACGGAATATTTCATTGGAGCAATGTTTGATTTTAAACCTTGCACCTGTCAGAGTGCCGCCATGTTTCGAATTTGGCACACTATAAAACTATCTCCTTGTATAGAGAATGTTTCGTCGTTGATTCTTCGACCTCAACACCTCCAATGCCGATTAAACAACAACTTTTTAGGATAGGAAGTGGAACTGTTAAGGTGTCTTCAATAGTGAAAGTACATACAAACCTTGCAGTCTAAGTTTAAACGTGAGGAAATTCCCCCTCATTTTAATTTATGCATATCTATGCTATTGTTTATGAAAATAAACCACTCTGTATTCACACGTGTTGCGCGGTACGTGAATGCATAATTTCGTCGTGTTTACGAGGAAGCCAATTGAAAACGCATATTGCTTTTAGATGTAATTGAATTAGGGCTCGCTGCACTTGTGTGTGCATTTCAACATTCATTCAATTAGTGGAGATTAACTCGCCCACAACAACCGACACACTGCAACTGAAATAGTTGACGTGAGTAATAATAATTCACACGCACTTTTAAAAAAAAAATGAGTAAGAATCAACTTTAGCTTACTTTACGAACATAACTAACCACTCGTTGAATACACGGTTAAGAAGTCGAGCTGTAAATCTCGACACGCGTGCCGATCTTTTTAAACGACCCAAGGCAATGCCACAATGTTTCGTGAAAGGATTTGTGCAAAAAAAAAAAAAAACATACGAGATACATAATGGCATTGTCGCTTTTGTTCTTGTTGCAAACGCAATCGTTATCGTATCGCCTAGATTGATAATAATGCAAAATGATGCTTTACTATCTGTAGTACACTGTAAAAGTGCTGGAGTAATGCTTGTTTACACACAACTGGCCACCCAATAGCTGGTCGAAAACATTGCCCCGTGTATTCCCATCAATATATATTATATTAATAATATGTATATAATAGCCCTATTCCGTCTGTCAGTCTGTCTGTCTGCTGATAACGCTCGCCTCGGTAAATAATTAAAAAACCAGAACGTCGCACGAGTGGGATTTGAACCCGGTATCATTGATTAGGAACAGAGCGCTTACGCGGTGAGCCAAACCAGATGATGCGAGATTTTGTGTTTATTTATTTATAACACGCCTAAAAAGGCTTTTACAAGAAATAATACAAACAGAAAAGATAACAATACAAGAGTAATATACATATGAATAAATAGAAACAAAATATAAAAAAATGACAATAAGAACAGTAAAATTTATTAAACTAAGAAGAGGAACTTTTTAAAGTAAGCAACAGCTTAAGCTTTACTAAATGAATGCTCATACAGAAATAATCCAATAAATTCCCATACTTATTGCCAGTCCTAATTAACCTAGGAATAGGAGATTGCATATATATTGAACGTATAAATCGGTTGAAAGTTCGCGACTTTGCTAAATTGTTACGTTTTTGTTATTATAAAGCGCCATCTATACAACAACTATAAAAACTATTAAATTTAATATTATTTTTCAGTACGGGTGATGAGAAAGCCATTGATATTCAACGGGCTTACGCTAGTCATATTATAATAGCCCTATTCCGTCTGTCTGTCTGTGTGTCTGTCTGGTGATAACGCTCGCCGAGGTAAATAATAAAAAAAACCAGAACGTCGCGCGAGTGGGATTTGAAACCGAGATCACCGATTCGGGACAGTGAACGCTTACGCTATGATCCAAACGCGCCATCTATGCAACAACCATTAATAAATAAATATAATTTGAAAATAATGTGTTGCACCTTCTAAATTTGCCAATTTTAAAAATATATACAAACCGCTGCACCTACGACGATGTAAAATAAAGAAATAATGAAAATACACAAACACGTGTATAAACTCCCAAACGGATATTAAATTTGAATTAATTTTGAAATCATATTACAAAGCAAAATAAAATTATTTTTCTAGACAGTGCAGTGTTGCGCTGTACAGTTGCAAGCATTAAATTTAATATTATTTTTTCGGTACGGGTGGTGAGAAACCGCTCCGTTGATATTCAACGGGCTTACACTAGTCTTAAAGCATAGACAGAGAGTGTCAACTTGTCGAAATAACAGTGCCATAAACACAAAACATGTTCAGCAACTATTTTATCGGTTACCTCAATCTATCCGGGCAGTTATACATACAAACAAGGATTCAATTGACAAATATTGACAAATGTTTCACTTCGATTGTTATTTATTTATGTATATCTATGGTGTTGTCATTCAAGATGTCCAAGGTCGCCGTTGACTTGGTATAATTGGCCGATGATGTGACTGCTGAACGAGGGCATCGATGATCCTAGCGGTTTGCCGATCAGGGTCGTGTCAGATGCTAATCGGGTTTCACTCTCTGTCCGCGGCTTTTTACTTCATTTGCTCAACAGTTTGTTTGAATAATGGTCTTAATAGTCTCCAGGTCTAGTCTGTCGGAAGTCATCATCGTCGTTGATGCTGCAACGTGGCCTGTTTGCACCGTTGGCTATGTGGAGTCTCGGACTCGGTCATCTGACCGTCTGTCTTTACGTCACACCCCTCGTTTTTCCGCATTTGCGTGCTCGATTTCCACAATTGAGGTGAAATCGAAAAGAACCATCGAACAGAGAGCTGCTTTTCCACTTTGATTGATGACCTCTGACCTCCATGCCCCGAGCGTGCTTATGCTCTTTGAAGCTGGCTAATGCTTTGCAGCTTAAATTCTAGTTTAGATTGAAGATTTTACAACGATATCCTCAGATTATTATACAAGGCAGTGTTTGTCACGAGTGGTTGAGGCGTAGTTGAAACTGAGCTAATCCTTAGAAGCAGCACATGCGTGACCTTATCGTTTGTAGTGAGTTTGTAGTTTGTATGAGTTTGTAGTAGTTATCTACGAAGCGGTGTCTTGAGCGGAGACAGTGCAGAAAAGGAGGTGGAACTATCGTTACCGGGTGCATTTTTTTTTTTTATTGCTAGTTGAATACTTTTGCCCTAGCTTTAGGTCGATGTTATGACAGAAAATTCTGGCCCAAGCTCTGTGAGTTTGAGTATCTGTTTCTTCTAAAAAGGGATAAAAGTCTGTCTCTTTCATGAAGATTGAATTTTCATCTTACGCTGATCGAAGAAACAGATATTAAAAAGTTCAAACTGCATACTCTATTTTCAAAATAAACAGACTTTAGGTAATTCTCTCATTTTTGCTTATGACTTTATTAGAAATTTTGGGTTAATTGATCTACCATTATATATATAATAGCCCTATTCGGTCTGTCTGTGTGTCTGTCTGCTGATAACGCTCTCCACGGTAAATAATTAAAAAACCAGAACGTCGCGCGAGTGGGATTTGAACCCGGTGTCACCAGTACGAGACAGTGAGCGCTTACGCTGTGATCCAAACTAGATAATAATGGGCCTGCTTCAACTTGACTATATACATAATATCTCAATAGGCTCGCGACTTTGCTAAATTGTCACGTGTTGTATTGTAACGCGCCATCAATGCAAAAACTATTAAATTTAATATTATTTTTCAGTACGGGTGATGAGAAACCGCTCCGTTGATATTCACTAGTCATACGTATAATAGCCCTATTCCGTCTGTCTGTGTGTCTGTCTGCTGATAACGCTCGCCTCGTTAAATGATTAAAAGACACGAAACGTCGCGCGCGATTTGGGATTCGAACCCGAGATCACCAGTTCGGAAGAGGGTGCGCTTACGCATTCATCCAAACTAGGCAACGACGGGCCTGCTACAATTTGACAATATTAATCCTCAAAAGGTTCGCGACTGTACTAAATTGTTACGTTGTATTATAACGTACCATCTATGCAAAAACTATAAAAACTATTAAATTTAATATTAATTAAGCTCAGTGCATACTTTATTCATTTGTCAAGTTTGAAGTATGTATTACTACTCGCATACATACTGCACGTACACATATACTCACCCACACAAACACTCACAGTGATGAGAAACCGCTCCGTTGATATTCAACGGGCTCACACCAGTCACATTACATAGATTGGTCCACATACCTACTCACTAACTGAACAATTTCGGATTCGTTCATTAGTCATTCGTAATTGGGTATCGGTAGAGATAAGGGACCTTTAATGTGACTACCTGCATTCGAAATAAAAACACCTGCATCCGAACGAGAAGTCATCTAATTCGGCACTCTTCGAACTTTTTACTATTTTTAAATCACCATATCAGCTGCTGTGAATCTCTAGAACCCATGCGCATGCTCGTAAACAGTGGAATCGAAAATTTTTGATAACTTTCTACGACTTTTATCTACGAATCTTCAACCAAGTTCGAATCTTTCTTCGTGTGAAAGTCTCCACGTGCGTCGTGCTACGGCAAAACATTAATTTTTTGAAACTTACATCGTGTGTGGAAACTAATCTGTCGAATATTGATCAGCTACATACATAGTTTGCCTGCTGACATTGATGATTTTGCGATGAGTGTGCGATTAGTCTCGCGAGCACATAATAATATTATACATAGGTGTGTGCGATTGTGACTCATTAACACGCGTAGTCATATACCTACATACCTAAAAAGATTTATTAAGAATACAATGTGTTTTTTCATTATTATTTTATTTTCGACGAATACCACTTAAAGATAAGGTATATGACGTGGGCGGTTAGGCATCCGTCTATAAGAGCAAATTTTTTGAATATACATACATATAGACATAAAAGTTTATTCGCACCGTTTCAGTGTGACCTATCGAAGAACTCTCATAATATTTTATAGCGTGTAATTCCTCGGAAGAGATTGGAATGCATCTGTAAGAACCGTGGTTTCGTGTCGATTCCGCTACATGTACTACTATTTTGTATTGTGTGTACTTGCGTATTGTATTTCACCGCGCACACACATCATTCGCAATCATCGCACGAAATTATCCCCCGTGTAACGTAAATCATCTGTTGACACACATGCGTTAAATTTGAAATTTGCAAAAGTCTCTTCGACAGTACTATGTATGATTTATCGACGAATTAAAACGAACTGTGGTTGTTTGTTTGATATTTCAACGCCGACTATGACTCACAATTTTGTTTTGCGTATACATACGTCGGGTTGGGGACGAAAACCAACGTCCCAAATAAACTACGGCCCAATCGTCCAAATTTTCGACCAGGAGCCCAGAAGTGTTTGCCGATAAAACAAAATGGCACACACAATATGCATTTTAGTATACAGGCTGATACAATTTTTTTTAATATTTAATTTTAAATTTACCCTTAATTATACTATTTAACTATACCCTTATCTTTGCCCTTAATAATACCCTTAATAATACGGTATATACTGACTAAACTAACTACTCTAACTAAAGCAACAAACGATATAACAATCGAAGACTGAAAGGCCGTAATCAAGAAGCACGCTGTATTTCATAAAAGAAAGGCATACGTTATTTGTGTCTCTTTTACACTTTTTCATTGTTACGTAGTGAATATTTTAATAGACACTAAACTAATACATATATGAAAGTTTGGTGCAGGGATACTCAACCCGTTGCTCGCGGGCTTTATTGCTTGATTGATTTTTTAGTAATTTATTAAAAAACGTTCTTTTACATATCTAGTAATAGTGCAATCTTGTTTTTTCCATATATAAGGTGATGAATACCAAAGAAAATAAGCAAAATACTTTGTACTTATATACGTAGTTATTAAGAATATTTAAATTTCACATATTTGAAATTTTAATTAAAATATGTTTATGAAAAGAAGATGTATTTCTATTTATTTATTTTTCTATCGAATGTCTTAGTTAAATAAACAATAATCATCTCTCGCTGATTACCAGTTGGCAACCACTAATATAAACTTAAACAACGTTAAACTTATCTCTTTAACGTTGCTTGTTTTGGGCGTTAGTACTGGCGACACAAGTTTTTATGGACGCTCCCACATACGTCATTGTTTACAAATCATCGATTGCAATAGCGTCATCTTTGGGCTTAAAAAAAGTTGCAAGTCTGAGATTTGTTGTTCAATTTGAAGACGTTGTTTAGACTGGACCAAATTAAACCCAATCTCAATATTTAAAGTGACTCATTTGCTACTTGTGGATTTGCCGCATTATATTTATTTATCATCCGTTAGGGCTTTTACATAGAAAAATACACAATATATTATACTACAGAAAACATAGAGAAAAAAAAACTAATAAATAAATAATGTAGAGTCGATAAAAACGGGTAAAACGTATCGAAACTTTTAAGCGCAGAGTCGAATGAATAAGAATACGACTAAAGAGTTAAAAAATTACATAAAATATGATCCTTTTATTACTTAATTTTGATACAAGAGAATCATAACATGTTCAGTAGGTTTATTAAAAATAAAATTGATGTTTCTATGTACATATATGGTCGTGTAACGAAGTGCTCTAGTTTTACGGGCGTAACATTGATCAAACAATTCAGCTGTCACGGCTGTTCACGCACAACCAATGCGGCGATTGTCACCGGTTGCGTCACAGGAATTGTTTATCGCTCGTTATAGTAACGATTGTTCGATTGTTTTTGGCAAAATGTAATAAATGTAATTAAACATCATGCACGAAAAATTATGGATTACGAAAAACTGCGTGAAAAAAACTTGTTCATCAGGATCGGTGAGATAAATAAAGATTCGGACAGCGAAATTAATCATTTTCATACTTTGCCTTTTCACACAATGCGGAATTTCATACTTGACCTGTAACATATGCAATAATGTAATCAGCGTCTCTAGATATCTACAATATACATAATTGGACACTTGCCTCTTTTAGTCCTCTCATTTTTTTTTTTTCATTAGCTGTCCTCTATAAATCCAATGATGCTTCCTTTTGGTATAATTTCAAGTCATCCATAGTAGTTTCATTCAGATTCGTCGATTTACTTATCGTTTTATCCCAATTTGGACGTGTGTAATTCAATCAATCGAATGCTTATGCTGCGCACACACAGACGGACCGAACAGCGATACAGCGAACAGCGATAGCGATGTATATATACCATAGATATGCCATTCCAAACAAATTTGCCTGGAGAAAGCGTCAGAAGCAACGGGGGTGTGCGGGGGGTCTAAAGTGCGGGGAATTCTCACAAAAAAAAAAGTCAAGCAAAATGCATGCATTTTGCATGCCCTTTTTGTATGTCATTTTTCGGGCGCTGAGGCCAATCTATGTTATTCTACATCTATGTGTGGAATGGAATATGTGTCGCAGCAATGTGTTGCTCAATGATTGCCGGCAAGTAGTCGCTGTTTTATTAATGTCCACATTTTGTATTTTCGTATACCGAGCGATATCATTGGCAATATGGCAAAAATACTCGTCAACACACGGCCATACCAGCAAAAGTGGAACAATAGTGTCTGGAAACACGACTATATTTCCGTGCCACATCACCATATTGCAGTAATATTACCGGCAATACATTGCCGTGAATATGTTGATCGTTTACAGGCACCTTTACGTCCGATGATTTATGTATGAACGTCCACACAATAGCAACCCTTCGTCGTTCGCCGTTCGGCTCGGCTCGTCGGTGTGTACGCAACATTAGTTATCGCGCTCTACATCCGTTTATGCGCATATCCGATTACTTACACTGTACATATTCAAACCGACAGTGCTCTCAATGCTCCAATGAAACATCGCCAATGGTTTGCAAGTACGTTCGAGTTCTGGGTCTCGTTACATTACAACGGGTATGTACATACAGACAGCTACCCAAACACGGGCACTTCAAAATTGAAACGAACGGCCACGTTTCGATTCGCAAAATGACCACTTTGCGGGCCCGGTCGGAACTTAATGGTCACTTGAACGCGGTTGGGCGCGTCTCTCGGTTGCTCCAAACCAGCCCGGGGTCATGTTTCGAATTACTGTTATCATGTTTTTATCCCAGGCCTCCGAGTCTCCGTGATGCTGCTCTCGGGTACCTACTATGTACCTACATGTGTACATACTCTCGTACCCCGGCCACACTAAATCATTTCTTCAACACTTGTCTTGTTTATTTTTAATACACATCTCAAACACCTCTACAGGTAGGTGGATCTGGCGCGATCGTGATCAAGATTCGAAGGTCTACGATAGTAGGAAAGTTCTTTTTTTTTTTTTGTTTTGTTTTGTTTTTTGATGGTCGGTCGCTGTTGCCCCACCCCTCTCAATCTTCGTTGTTACGTACCCGGTTCTTACACCAATGTCAAAATTATTATATTTGGTATATATGCTATAAGACAAAGTGTGAAATCCAGACGTTGTATATTATGTAAATTCCCCGTTCAAAACTAGGACTATTTTCTTGACGGTTTTTTTTGAGATTTTTTTTGTCTTCTGGGTCTAACACTAGTCCTTTTTGCTTTAAACAATCAAAGTATTCATTTTATACAATGTGTAAGCGTTTTAGGCAAAGTTTTAGGCCCGTAACGCACTTGGCTGTCTGGCTGCGGCAGCCATGGCTGGCAGCCAAGTGCGTTACGGGCCTTAAGGCGCTCACACACCTTAGCGGTTTCGCTGCCTCAAATTGACAACCCATCGTCGTTCCATTCGCACCGATATAATTCGCATTGGTGCGAATCAACGACGCTAGAGGACGAAAACTTGACGCAGCGATATCGCTCAAGTTTGTGAGGGTCTTAGGCGCTCACACACCTTAGCGGTTTCGCTGCGTCAAACTGACGCCCCTATCGTCGTTCCATTCGCACCGATATAATTCGCATTGGTGCGAATCGACGACGATAGAGGACGAAAACTTGACGCAGCGATATCGCCGCGTCAAATTGACGCCCCTATTGTCTTCCCATTCGCACCGATATAATTCGAATTGGTGCGAATCGACGACGATAGAGGACGAAAACTTGACGCAGCGATATCGCTCAGGTTTGTGACGGCCTTTTTAAGCGGCGCTGCGTCAAACACATTTTAGCGGTTTTGGTGCGAATCAAATAGAGGACGCTTGACGCAGCGATATCGTCGTCCCATTCGCACCGATATAATTCGCATTGGGCGAATCGACGACGATAGAGGACGAAAACTTGACGCAGTGATATCGCTCGGGTTTGTGACGGCGTTTAAGGCGCTCACACATTTTAGCGGTTTTGCTGCGTCAAACTGACGCCCCTATCGTCGTCCCATTCGCACCGATATAATTCGCATTGGTGCGAATCGACGACGATAGAGGACGAAAACTTGACGCAGCGATATCGCCGCGTCAAATTGACGCCCCTATTGTCTTCCCATTCGCACCGATATAATTCGAATTGGTGCGAATCGACGACGATAGAGGACGAAAACTTGACGCAGCGATATCGCTCGGGTTTGTGACGGCCTTTAAGGCGCTCACACACCTTAGCGGTTTCGCTGCGTCAAACTGACACCCCTATCGTCGTCCCATTCGCACCGATATAATAAGATACTCACTAACCCGAGCGAATAATTTGACGCATGGCGTCTGCGACTGACGCCCTCTATCGTCGAATTAGAGGACGAAAACTTGACACAGCGGTTTCGCTGCGTCAAACTGACGTCCCTATCGTCGTCCCATTCGCACCGATATAATTCGCATTGGTGTGAATCAACGACGATAGAGGACGAACACTTAACGCAGTGATATCGCTCAAGTTTGTGAGGGTCTGTAAGGCGCTTACACACCATAGCGGTTTCGCTGCGTCAAACTGTCGCCCCTATCGTCGTCCCATTCGCACCGATATAATTCGCATTGGTGCGAATCGACGACGATAGAGGACGAAAACTTGACGCAGCGATATCGCTCAGGTTTGTGAGCGGTTTACGGTGGCCATTCGCGAGTTCCGTATTCTCCGACGTGTCGACGGACGTATTCATACGGAAATAAATACGGACGTCTTGAAAAAAGTACGACCCCACTCACGATCGATACCAACCAGTTTTAATTTGTTCTTCGTTCTAATATTATTGAGCGGTATAACAATTGAATTAAAAAAAAACACGTTTTATGGCAGAGTTACGAATATATCTTACGGAACTTAAATTTTTAAATTTACCATGTTAAATTACAAGTACATACAATCTCGGAGATTATTATGGCGTATTCATACAGATATATTCATAAAACGTCCGTATGAAATTCAAGAAGCGCCAGATTTATGTTGGATGTCAATAATTCCCGCTCTCAATACGGTCGATTCACGATCCGTTTTAATAATACTTCCGTACGTACATACGTCGGGGAATATGGACCGTGAATGGTAACCATTACTTAATGGCTTCAACATGAAGAACAATGTGAACCTGTTTTTTTATGTGATCTTTCTCAAACTAAACTACCTATATGTCCTATATGTCATACGTGCTATTTCTATGTCAATTTATGAATCGTAGTACATTGTACACTTTGCTTCATCATTTTGGGCGTTTCAATCCGCGATTATACACTTTGCCTGTGACATAAACGTACGTTTACATACATACATATATATGTATATTCTATTTTATACATCAGTGAATTTTTCTAACTGTTTTGGACGTATCACTCGAGCAGAAGCGGTGATGTCACTCACGAGCGTGCCACTTCTTCTTCTGCCATAGCTGTCGGCAGCTGCTTAAAAACTTCGTGCTTCACCTACTAAACCTAATTTCTTCGTTGGCATGCTGAATTTGCATCGTTGCGCAAGTGCATAGTATTCTTTTGCAATCGAATTTACTTTCGGTTCTTTTGGAATGCTCGACATTCAACGTATCACTGACTTTGAGTAAGTTGTGGACATTTTTTTTTTGTGGACAGATTTAGACAGATGTAGACAGATTTTCTGTGGACAGCTAAATCACGAAGGTGTGTATGATATTGTCGTGATCTTGTAAAGTGTGAGCTTAAAGCTCATATCCCACCCCTAGACAATGTATTTGACCAATCAGCGCGCAATCTAATGTTTATTAGATCGTTGAGTACTGTTTAGCTTGCACGTGCATTATCCCTGTTTTAAATATCAAAAGCCTGATATCAATACGTCTCCTGTACATATGTATGTATATATTGTGAAGACTAATATGGAATTGTCTTAAGACTTTCGTGTAATTTAAATAAAATAACATTTTATAACCACAAGTATCTTTGCCACATCTCGTACGAGTAGGTGTAAATCTCAAATGGTTTCTAGAGCAGTGATAGCCAAATTGAGGAATGCGTTCCACTTGTGGCATTTACCACTATGTGCTTAGAGAGAAAGTAAAAAGCGAAATATAATTAATCGCATCGTTTGGGTTAGGATACCTTTGGGCTTTTAGAAAAGTAACAAAAAAAAAAAACCAAACCATTATTCGTTCGTCGGCGGTTCAATAGGTTCATTTGAAATGCTAAATATTATTACTTAATTATCACAGTGGAACGTTAGATGTTTAAAAATTTGTGCAAAACGTTCACTGAAATGGAGGTCGTCGTGCTCAAAAAACGAGTTCAAATCAGGATTTTTAATTTGATATTTAAAATTATAATACGCCGTAAAAATTCTTAACCTGCATTTTCATTAGCGTATGTATATTTTTCGAATGTTATTATGTTGAATACGCTATTTCGATTTGTTTGTACAAAAGTGCACGACCTAAAAATACACATCTTGCACATGTGTGCAGGTACCATATATACATACATATATTTGTATATTTTTTTTTTCTTCCGTCAAATTCAACGGTAAAAACAGTCAATGAATAAAGATCTGTGTCCAAAAGTGTCGAGAGTCTTGGGCGACGATCTCGCGGTTACTTTCATATGTAATAAAAGTGAATCCGTCACGCAAACATACCGTCACGTTATGAACCGTTCATTACACACGTACATATGTATGTACATATAATGTATGTATGACTAACTTATCAGTGGAGAAAAAAAAAACAGTGCATAAGTAGATAGGAAATGCAATATCGGAACATTGATCGAAACACTTGCGCTTTTAACGCAGTAAGTTTTTATTATTGAATCATACGCTTTCACGTATGCTTACATTGAATAAATTCGATTCGGCTTTAAGGTTAGGAGAGGTTAAGTTAAATTATGAAAGGTTAGGTTAGGCTTGGTTTGGTCAGGTTAAGTTAGGAAATAATAATAATAATAGTGCTATCCTTACCGTTCATATAATATGATACTTATTATAATAATAATTAGTGAAACGTTAGTGTACATAGGTTATGAAAGTTTAGTGTAGGTTAAGAATGTTTAGGTTAGGAAAAGTTAGGTAGGTTAGAAAAGGTTCGGTGAATATTTACTACCTATATATGTACATACATATGAGTCGCCTAGTTCCAAATCCCGATAAGTCCATAAAACTCACTTGTTCGCAAACGCGGTTTTTCTGCTACAGACTTATTTGCTTGATGGCGTTTAAACTCATTTAAACTTAATTTTGTTGATATTAAACAAAATATTGAGATTAGAAACATGGACTTATCGTTGTTTGTTTCTAAATATGGCTTTTATCATAGTGCAATTGTCAGTTTTTTGGAACTAACGCTGATTTTCAATATTTTTTTACGGCGCACTTGGCGGTATTTGGAATAATTCAAGTATAAGGCATCGTTTGAAAACATTCTTAGAACCAGAAAATATTTTATCCTCGTTTTTTTATATATTGTGGACTTATCGGGATTTGGAACTAGGCGGACTCATATGTATAAGGTTAACAGCAATTGGCAACCTTTTAGTTGCAAATCATTAATGGATTTTCTTTGTACTCAACAACTACTATTTACATGATAATTATCGACATGATTTGAATTACAGCCGTCAGATTTGTAATTTACCCAAACGTGAATAAAAAGGCATTAAATCTTCTTTTGATTGGTGTGTTGCAAAATTTCCTAACTCCCACATTTTAAACAGGAGAGCGTTCTGAAATATGTCAGTAAGGTTTGCGCCATCCATAATAAAACTCAATTCATCCAGAATTTTAAATTGTCTGGAATCCAAAACACAGATCTGTGGTATAAACTACAAGTAAATTCGGGGGCAGACGGACACGGGCAGCGACCTCTCAAGTGCCCATTTGCTTCAGAATCATCAGACAGACACCAAAACCAGCCGAGCTTCATTTCAACTCGCATTTCCCTTTATGCATACGAGTACTATTTAACCAGTCACGCACCTCTCGTGACGTAACGATCCGTCACAGCTTAATTCCGGTTGAAAATTTCGGCATTTTTAATCGGCCCATGTGCCACGGTGATATATTGCGTTGCGGTTACAAGCCTTTTGTTGGGCAAAAGCACCGGCCAAATATTGCACCAGAGCGCAGTAGCACTAGAAACATTTTAACAAATTGCATCTTCCGCATTTTAAACACTCGGGTTATACAATGGTCGACGATTATGCAGTCTCATCTGCCACTCTTTGTGAATTCAGTTCTCGCGGTTTTCGTCTGTGTGTGTAAATTCTAATGAGTTCTCGAACGATGCATGCAACTCTCGCGTTAATTGCATTCGCGCTTGGCACTGTCGAAGGGTGCCCAACAAAAGCTGTTGTTGTGGTCGCCGCTAATTGATTGAGATAATTGCTGGAGATTCCAGTAATCGGTCAGAGTGACTTTGGTTTGCAATTGTGGGTTGGGTGATTGTTTGAACTTTGGGGTTGCAGTCTGTGGTAATTTAAATCTCACTCGGGTAAAGTCTCACAGTAGTACGTAATGATCATACTTTTAGTGTTGTGGATGATTCGCATTAGACTGTGGTAGTTATAATGCTATCATGTCTCGCCATAGTGACGAATTGGGGCAAACTGTAATGTCACTATGGTATAATTTGTAAAATAAAAATTCTAATAGTGCTAAAATCATATGTATGTACCTACATATATTGTATGAACTCTTGTATATGAATATTTTCAATGGAAGATAATAATAACTGATCAATTGGAACTGGGTGGTCGGAAACCGGTGGTTCCGGAGCCGCATGCGGCTCTTTATATAAAAACTTGCGGTTCTAGCTGTCATCAAACATTTTGCGTGATATACAAAATGTTGACACACAATTTACACAGCGTCATGGCTATAAAATGCTTTAAGATTATTTATCAGATTAAACTTTGTAATGCTTTTTAGTAATAAACTGTCGAACGTTAAGGAATATCACGAGCATTACTTATCTATTTGTACTATCCATGGCATTAATGATAGGTGAGTAACATTGAATGTATGTATTTCGAAAATAATATGTTGTGGCTCCCAAACTTACCAATTTTGGTTTTCCCTAATTTGGCTCTTAACTCGAAAAAGGTTCCCGACCACTGAATTAGGTGCTTGAAATGGTTGTAGATATTATATGTAGAATTGCCATTGATTGTCGAAAAACGGTGATTCTCAATCAAATTAATTTAAATAAGCTAAGAAAGTACCCAATATAAATCGTTTGTTATTCAAATAAGAAGGATTAGAAATCACATCTTTGGTAGTTATTGAATTTTGTAAAATTGTCACAAAATCAATCATCTACCATTTTTTTTTTTATATAACAAACTAGTCATCGAATTCTTATAATGTATGTACCTATAGTGTATTTAGTAGTTCAAAATGTAGTCGTTAGTTGAAAAATGCGAGCGCATCGTGGTGCCGTGAGTGTATGCGGCTACCCAGCCAGCCAGGCAGTTCCTTGTGCTACTATATGTATAGTAATTGAATCGCTCCATGTTAAAAGGGCCTTTAGTCCATGGACCCAAAGTTGTAGATAAACGTCTTTTTAACTTGGAACTCAAATCTGGAGCTCAGTTTTATCGCTATAATCGCCCTTTTAGGGTTTATTAAAAGACAAAAGTAACCCAATTCACCATAAATGTAATTAACGCCCTTTTAACACATATCAATTCAATTGCACTTTGGTGTTTCGTGTGCCTACCTAGTGGGCAAGTGGTTTAGTAAGTTTAGGTTTGTCATACCTCATTTGTATGTTGTATTCATCCATATCGAATTTCATACTAATCTTGTACGTTTGTAAATGTGTACATACATGCAAATCAAACTTTCACTATACAGAGCAATTTTTTTTTATTGTTTAAATAAAAATTAACATTTTTCTAGGATAACCTAATTTCGAACGTAAGATCGAACGCTTTATTGCTCAACGTAGCTACGAGTACGAGTACATTTCGGAGAGTTTTTTTTTTTTTTTTTTTTTGTTTAACACATTATGCACCCATCGAGCGTTGCTCAACTATTGTGTTGTTGTTGTTACTTTTTTTTTTGCCGTTCGCTCGCCATAGTTCAGATGAATTTTTTCGGGTTATTATCATCCGGGCGTATACAGTACCGTTTTAAATGTTTCGCGGTTGCACAACATACCCACTTTTAACGCATTGTCCTCCGGACACTACGTGAAATCGCACTTTATTTTTATTTTTTATAACCATCATCGTATCATTCGACGCGTCAAACGCGTAAAGACGCGATTGTTCCATACGACGTTTCGGTCTTTTGAAACGCCCACTGACTTTTTTGAATTTTTCCAAACTCGCATCACTCTTTCACCGTTCGAATTTATGAGTATCGACCCACAAGCTGTCCGTTCACGCCCTATCCACACGTTTTTCATGCCAATGGATGTTATGGTTAGTTAGTTGACGCGATAGCTCAGTGGTTAGATTGCACGGGTTGCCAACCTATGGGTCGCGACCCCAAAGGGTTTTCTGTGGGGTCGCCGACTGAAACAGTAAACAAAAAAAAAATATCGACTATAATGCAATTTTCTGTGAGTTAAATTCAAGAATGCTACATAAGATCCAATGCATACAGAGAAGCATGGAAATATGCATGCTTGGTATAACAAGAAGAGATCGTAAGAGGAATACATGGGTAAGAAGTATGACCAAAGTGGCAGATATAGCAGAACGTGTGAAAAAGTAGGAAGTGCGAGATACATGGATGGCAGATGGACGTGAGAAATACTGGAATGGTATCCGAGAGAATGTGAAAGAAAGCATGGAAGACCGAGTGGAAGATGTGCTGATGAATTGAGAAGAATATGACCGGATGTAGAGAAGAAGAAACTAGAGACACGAAGAGTGAAACTAGAGACACGAAGAGAGAAACTAGAGACACGAAGAGTGAAACTAGAGACACGAAGAGTGAAACTAGGATGGAGTGCTTAAAAAAGAAGGCATACGACCAATGCGTACTGCCAGTTATGACGTATGGATGTGAAACTTGGACGCTAAATTCAAGAATGCTACGTAAGATCCAGTGCACACAGAGAAGTATGGAAAGATGTATGCTTGGTATAACAAGAAGAGATCGTAAAAGGAATACATGGGTAAGAAGTATGATGTGTGTAAAACTTGAAGTGGACACATTGCGAGAAGAATGGATGGCAGATGGACGCGATAAATACTGGAATGGTATCCGAGAGGATGTGAAAGAAAGCAAGGTAGACCGGTGGAAGGTGGGCTGATGCTTTGAGAAGAATGTGTGGTGTTTTGTGGATGCAGATTGCTCAAGACAGACAGGATTGGAAGATCATTGGAGAGGCCTTCATCCAGCAGTGAATGTTGAACGGCTGAAAATGACGATTAATGCAATTTTCTTGTGTCTTGATCCCCCGCATGTCAAAATATTTTCTCGACCGTTTTCAACCTTAAATATCGCCATTACATTGGCAAGATCTCAATTTACTAAATCCAAAACAGCCATCTGTTGTTAGAATTTGCCAACTAATTTAACTTAGTTTTGAGAGGGTCCCACAAAATTGACACCACTGGATAGGTTCATTCCTAGTTACTTTACTGTAACAGTACAATGTTTGTTGTTGACGCGTGTGGACAAGGCGTTGTTTTCCTCTCGATAGATTCTTATATAATAAACCAATTGCACTTGCCCACTCCGTATAATAATCTTATCGTAAAATTCGATTACCGGGGTTCGGCAATTTTATTGGCAATTTATTATTGTATTAATATTGGGCCCCCGTAATTTGGAGCTCGGTATCGTTTTATAGCTCGTGTAATACGGGTTTAATTGGACTAGTTAGCGTGGTTTTGCCAATTATTTATTTTTATGCTCGCCAATTAAGCGACTAGGTATATTTATTTTTATTTTTAATATGCCATTTTCATTTTTGGTACTATCTATCTATATTATATTGGGTCGGTGTAATACTATTGTTTATTGTTATACGAAGCGTATATTTTACTAGTTTTTTTTTTTGTTACTTGTGAATTTGAATTTATACAGTTATTATGTAGTCAAAAATTATTATAGCAAAGAAAATTTATTATTATTGAATGCGACACGTCGAAATTCAACCAATTTTTAGAATGCCTTATCCATACTTGTAGTCTTTGATTCATATTAAAAATATTTCTACAGACGTTTTGTGGTAGAAGTAAAAAGTCTCAATATTTATTACGATTTTTCCTTTCTTCTCAATTCTTTCATTAATAAATATTTATATTTCACTTTATTGTATGTGGATGACAAATTTGTAGTCTTTAAATATTATTGTTATTATACTCAATAACGTATACTCAATCAAATTCTGTTATAAAAATTGATTTGTAAAGTTATATTAGTCCTTTTGAAGGCAAGTTAAAGATATTAATATTATAGTGTTTTATGTTTTATTATAGTGTCTTATTATGTATATGTACTAGTGTAAGCCCGTTGAATATCAACGAATATTTGTGTGGGTGCGTATATGTGTATTTAATAGTTTTTATAGTTGCAACAACGTAACAATTTAGCAAAGTCACGAGCCTATTGATAATTTATATTGTCAAATTGTAGCAGGCTTGTCATCGCCTCCGTTTGGATCATAGTGTAAGCGCTCAATGTTCCAAACTGGTGATCTCGGGTTCAAATCCCACTCGCGCCACGTTCTGTTATTATTTACCTCGGCGAGCGTTATCAGCAGACAGACACACATACAGACGGAATAGGGCTATTATATATGTACATATATGACTATATATATGTGGGTCACACAGATGCACAATTTCGAATGCAGTGATGCTCATGTAGCATTTAATACTTTTATAGACCCATCATTTTCTTATGCAAATCTCGAGTGCTCTTTTACGACTTCTTAGTGTTGATTTATCACCATCCTCGGGCATGCAAAATGTCGAAAAAGGTCACAAAAGAAGCAAACGTTGGAACAATCAGCGAAATGGCTTTAAAAGCGTAATTGCGAACGGTTGACCCAGAGTAGAGCGTTCACCGTAAACCGTATCTCACATCTCGATGATCGACCGCAGACGCCATTGTGTTGGCGTAATTTTCGTGTGAAAATTACGCTTCTGTTATTTATGTATGTGTGCATGTGTTCCGATGAATATTTTGTGGGCAACCTTAACCTCGAGTCGAGTGAATTTCGAGATTGCCGTGCTATTGTTCGATCATTATTAGATGGTTCAAATTTAAAAAAATAATTTCTAAATAAAAAAATAATATAATGCCTCTTCCTACGCACTTGTGTGGACGCGTCTTAAGCGTCCGCCTCCAAAAGAACGAATCTTCTAAAAAGGTTCGATAATTCATTGTAATTGTCAGATTTAATGCATTATCTTTATTTATCGTCTCGTATCACGCGGGGAATATTTTCGCAATATAGTGACCGTGTTAAATTGTGTTAGTTATTTATTATATGCGGAACGAGGTGGCTTTGTGCGGCTTTGCACCCCCCCCCCCCCCCTCCCCTCTCTTATTTATTAATTGGATCTTAATATTCCTTTCATTATTATTATTTGTAATTTTCACCTATATTTTGTATCAATGACATACAATAAAATTCAGTGTATATTTATCAAACGCTTTTTTAGCAATAGCTTATCGTTCGTTTTTCTTTATTTTTATGACTCAAAAGATGAACAAATGGGTCTTTCGAAGATTTGAGGAAAAAAATGTGTATTATTAAATATATTATGGGGGTTTCTATCTCAATGTGTATCTGTACTTATGTACATATGTAGTTGAAACATCTATCTACATTGTGTCAATAACAGATGTCTAATTTTAAAAATATGTACATACATATGTACTAGTGTAAGCCCGTTGAATATCAACGAATGTTTGTGTGGTATACATATGTGTATTTAATAGTTTTTATAGTTGTTGCATAGACGGCGCGTTATAATACATCGTAACAATCTAGCAAAGTCGCTAGCCTATAGAGATATTATATTGTCAAGTATCACAGTATCATTTTTAAGGAATTGATCCGTTAATATTGTGAACACCTAATATGTAAAAAAAAATTGAATCTATCGTTTTGATAGGAAAAACCACAAACTTTTATGTATATGAAAATACATGTAATTTCATATAATTTTTTTTAATATTTATCGATTCCATATGAGTTTTTGTTTAAATAATGTAATGTTTACTCTTTGCACTTGGACTGTGATTTCTGTGAATCAAAATTTCACACTATTATTCGATTGAAAGTATTAGTTTGATGAATGAAAAAGCTGAATTAAATATGGGTAAATATTGAGAACGGGTCACAAGTATGGGTGAGAAACGAAAATGTGTCAACAATAATAATTATCCATAGAAAGCTTCGTGTGTTGTCATATCTATACGCAATTGCATACAATAAGATATTGTAATAAAACATTGACACGTCGTAAAATTATAATAACGGTGCATTACCACGCACCTTAAATAAACAAATCCGGCTTTTCCTTAAGCCGGCTGCACACACACACACACGCAAGACAACGAACGAGCGAACAAAAGCACCGAGAGCGAACGAATATCCCTTAATACACGCTTTACGATCGTAACCGTGACGAGAAAATGACTAAATGTCCGCAATAATGTGCACAGCCTCTATTTTAATAAAACGCGTATTTAATGTCAACATTTTGACAAATTCGATGTCGTTATTGTGCCGACACGTCGGTATTTATTTATAAGAGTATCGAACAATGTGCAGCTCTTACGGTTTATGCAAATCGCTCAAATAAATCATTTTTTTATATACATACATACATATGTACATATGTATGTACGCTGATGAGTGTCTCGAAACTCAAAATCGATCTCATACCTCTTTGTGTGTTTGTGTGGGAGGTTGGTTGACCTCTGAAGCACACTGAAGTCATTTTGATGATTTTCGGCTAACACTCGTGTGTGTGAAAGCGTCTTAGTTTGTTCGAGTTTAGTATTTTCATTGAAGAAATCGTGTGTTGGTCACCCTTGACTGTGTCTATAGTCAGTTTCTTTGAATCGCGTATATTTAAAAAGGATAAAAGTTCATTCCACTAATAAACAGAGATTGGTGTACGCCATTGGTGCATTTGGTGCCACTCGAATTTTTATCCCTACTAGAGACACGCAATTATAAGAAACTGGTACTCAAACTCAAACTGAATACTCTCTTGTTAAAAAAAAAACAATATGAAAATGTCAAGTCTCTGATTAAATTGATAGATAACATAAACGCCACACGTTTATTTCAAGATCAATCAGCGAAACATCATCAATCATGCTCGGCGATTTTTATTGCAGTTGATTATGTACTGACTTAAAAATATTAATATATTTTTTTTCATAAACGTTAGTTCCCATTGTATTATATTTTATGTGATGGAATCTATTGTGCAGTATTTTGACATACTTTACTGAAAAAAGAACGTGAAGAAAAAAAAAAAAAAACAGTTTTATTACCCACTTAATACAATGGACAATTTTTATTCGTGAAAAAAAAATATATATTACGCAAGTGGGGTAACAAGCGTATTATTACCCAGTAAAACACAGTTTAAGTATATTGTGCTCGGTGTGTATTGTATCAAAATTGCCACTACAAGGTTAATTTATAGTACTCTTTGATATTGAGGAATGTGCTCTAATCTGACGTTTGTTTTTGAGTGGTCGATCTTAGCGTAACAAAACGCCCCGTTTAAAAGATATTATCGATCGATTGAAAGCTTTGCAAGTGTCAGTTTAACCTTGTGCCAAATTTTTGTCGTATTCTATGGGTACATTCCAAACTATTCCGTTTTGAAGTTCAAGTTGAAAATTAGAAGATCGTGTTCATCGAACGTTTGTTTGATTGTTAGACACGACCCAATAAACTAATTGATACTTAAATCAGAATTAAATAATCCTTTGTAGTTTTAAATTGCGTTGACCTTTACCGATCCTTTGACCGGTCGACCGCACCTTTTTTACCCAAGACAAGTTTCGCTCGTGTTGCATATTTTTTTGCAAAATGTCGATCTGAGTTTTTGTGAACCGGAAGGCACTGGCCTTCGTTAAACAAATAAAAAAAAATAAACCAGCTGAACTAATCGCGAGACAAAGTACACGTAATGAATAATTGATCCGATGTTTATATTTAACTTTTGAATTACCCGAAAAAAAAAAACCGGATTAATCGTGGAATTTTTGGCAAACTAAAAAAAATGACACCTAATTCACGAGCGCACGCTAATGCAATTATAATTCGTAGTGTACTGAATTTTGAATTTTACATTAAATCTTGATACTGCCAGTTATGACGTATGGATGAGAAACTTGAACGATAAATTCAATAATGCTACGTAAGATCCAGTTAGATGTATGCTCGGTATAACGAGAAGAGATCGTAAGAGGAATACATGGACTGGTGAATTGAGAAGAATGTGTGGAGCCAAGTGGATGCAGATTGTTCAAGACAGACAGGAATGGAAGAGGATTGTCCAGCCTTCATCCAGCAGTGGATGGTGAACGGCTGAAAAGGATGATGATGAAATCTTGAATTTTGCGTTATTATATGACGCAAGGTGATTTTCCGAATGCAAAATCTTCGTTTGACTCAGCTCTGCCCTACGGGCGGCTTCGTCTTAAGCCCTAAAATTATTTACCTATCGTTATCTCGTAAACGTAAAGTTTATAGCGCCCGTGTAGATGCACACTAATCTTTAATGTGATCTAATAAAGCGTTAGATAATGCGTTTAAGTGTCACACGAAACAAAAAAAAACAAACAGAAATGATACGGCGTAACTCTCAGGTATACAAACACGCGTTTATATGCTAATTTTATGGTCGGTTTGTAAAAAAAAAAAAAAGATATGTTGATAAAAAAAGCTCGTCGGTTATGTTCTTTTAGTGAAAGTAACAAGCGCCGATAGTATTCTCCAGAATAAGTAATTAATGCTGCGCTGTCGCACTATGGGCTCGTGTGTGCGTAGATGAAGTAAAATAATAATAAAAAAAAAAGAATCTTTAGACCGCTTGATTGATGTCTATAGAAAATAGTATAATGTTGTATTTTTTCTATTTTGAAAAGTGTGCCGAAACTTCGAAAGTCCCTAGAAAGTACTGACTTTTCAAATGACGTAGTCTTTCGAGCGAACCGGAGTTACTGTAATATTATTCGGCAACAAGTTTTGTATCGAACGAGTTTAATTTATCGATCGCTATTCCCTTTCAGCCTAATTGTAGCCTGTTTTTTCAATTCGAGAACGTTATATGTATGTAGTATTTGCGATAGATGGGACCGCAAATGTCCGGTGAAAAGGTCAACAAGCTCATCTAGTGGTTTTTGTTAAAGTTTATTATTTTCGCTATGTACATACGTATTGCTTTCACAAGAAAGAACGCGAACGCTTTATTGTAATTGAAAATATAGAAAAAAAAACAATTGCGTTTTAAAGTTGTTTGTTTTGATTATTTTACATACACAATTTGCACGTACTAAAAATTAATTTTTTACTGACAATGTTTTTTAGCCTCGCACTCTTCCGTTTTCTCTTTTCTCTTATTCTGGGGAGGATTTCAAGACCCCTGCCCACACATTTTAAACATACTGGATGTAAGGTTAGGACAGGTAGATTCAGTGAACAAAATTCACAGGTCAAACGAGTCCAAGGTCCCAATGAAGTCTCAAAATTAACAAAATTAAAAAATTTCAATTGGCAAAATATCTTCTCAATACACACTCATTGACCAGCAATGAAATTTACTTCTTCTAGATTTTTTCCCGCTGTATAAGAATATTATTACAATACAAATTGCGGTTTGCTCCAGTTACAAAGATATAGACAGGTTATACGTACATAATGCGTCCATATTTTGGCTTTCGGTAAGGCTTCTGTGAAACTTTTAGTTTTATTTATTTAATTGAAGGAAGGTTGAACAATAATAATAGGTGGTGCAAATTTTTGTAGAACTGTTCACAACCCAAGTTCAATACATTGGAAAATTCTAAAGAAGGATTTAGTTATATACAAATCTTGCCAGTGATGGTAGTAAAGTTCGACAAAGCCTCCAAGAAAATCATTCGACTTACGGAAATCGAATTCCTGATCTTCGTTCAACTGAGCTATCGCCCGGTGAACCTTTTTCCTTGATCATCATTTATTTAATTAATTAATCATGCAACAAACAGCTTATAGTATATGTACAATAAAATATAAATACAAAATAATATTAATATCACACAATACACTACAGCCAAAATAGTTGCAAACGAACAACGAATCATGGATGAAGGCCTTTTCTTCTGTCTGTCTTGAACGATCTGCATCCACTTGGCTCCACACATTCTTCTCAATTCATCGGCCCATCGTTCACTCAGTCTACCTTGCTTTCTTTCACATTCTCTCAGATACCATTACTGTATTTCTCGCTATGTCCCACTTCAGTTTTTTCACACGTTCCGCTATATCTACCACTTTGGTCATACTTCTTACCCATGTATTCCTCTTATGATATTTCCTTGTTATACCAATCACACATATTTCCATGCTTCTTTGTGTGCACTGGATCTTACGTAACATTCTCGAATTCAGCATCCACGTTTCACATCCATACGTCATAATTGGCAGTACGCATTAGTCGTATGCCTTATTTTTTAAGCATATCGGGATGTTGGATTTAAAAACTTCCAAAAGCGCTCCATCCTAGTTTCATTCTTCTTTACATCCAGTCACGTTTTCCTTGGTAGGATACATTTTCCATTTCAACAACAGAAATCACATTTTCACATGCCCTATAATTTATTTAAATTCATACTATTGAATTCACCTTATAGTTCAGTCTCATCAATCTCACATACATATGTACGATTATGCCTCAGACATAACATAACACTTATAATTCATAGTTCATATCATCCTTTGCTATGCTTAAAAAATAAGGCATACGATCAATGCGTACTGCCAGTTATGACGCATGGCTGCTGAATTAAAAAATGTTACGTAAGATCCAGTGCACACAGAGAAGCATTGAAAGATGTATGCGTGGTATAATGCCGGCGCCCGACATAAGTTCAAAGAAGTGATCACTTCTTTGAAGACTTTGCTCACACATTTGTTCACATATTGTTGTATCTGCCAGATATGTGTTCAAAGTTCTCCACGGCGACGCTCGCGCAACTGGGCTTCGCGCAGTGTGGCAGGCACACAAACATTTATCCCTTTGATGTGCGCTAAAAAACCGACACGGAATGGCAAAGCGCACTTAAGTGTTCAAATATGTGACAATGGTATCAAATGCCCGTGCCACACATGTGAACACTTATTTGATCACATCTTTGAACACATGTCTGGCGCGGGCATAACAACAAGAAATCGCAAGAGGAATACATGGGTAAGAATACATGACCAAAGTGGCAGATATAGCAGAACGTGTGAAAAATGGCCGCGAGAAATACCGAAATGGTATCCGGAAGGATGTGAACGAAAGCAAGGTAGACTGAGTGGAAGATGGACTGATGAATTGAGAAGAATGTGTGGAGTCAATTGGATGCAGATTGCTCAAGACAGACAGGAATGGAAGTGGATTGGAGAGGCTTTCATCCAGCAGTGGATCCTTCAAGACACACCCTTGTACGCAACAAGCAGAGGTGCTTTACGCGCGCGCGCGCATAGGGCGCCCATCTGCCGTTTCTAAGGATGAGCTAAGTTTTAACGAAATCGTCTGTCCGTCTATTATACACGGTATGTACTTTGATGACTGGGTGACCGCCAGGCAGTACATACATACGAAATTGTGTAATAGGCGTGATGAGCGAATGTGTGCTGCGAGATTCTGTGGTGTCCCGTTAGGCGGCCCGGCCGACCCACATCTTGCCCCACCAGCAGCATCCCAGTGGTCCACAGCGAAGACCTGACTGCCCCATCCTCATCACCATAAAGCCTCTCCTCGGCTAGCAGACAATCCAGCCTTCGACGAAACGGGTTCGTTCATTTTCGACATGGGTTCGACGACCCGTCGAAACCCAGCCCGCTAACCGTAAAGGGTCCGTCGATGTCGGTCGCTCGACATATTCGCGGTATGGTCAATGTACACAATACATTGTTGGTATATGTATGTCCGTATACACCCAATAACAATAAACTTTGTCTGTTGGTACGTTAGATGCCGGATAGACGGCGATTGACCGCGAAACCTTTAGCATTTAAAACAATTTTGACGGGTGACTTGTTAGGTACTTGACGAACGCCCACGCATTTCATACGTAGTATATTCGTAGTCCAGGGGTCAGCAACAAAAATAAACAACCCAGAGCGAATTAGTACGTTTAGATAACATAAAAAAATATTAAAATAGAAAACCGATCCTTATCAACGTGGTGAAATAAAAAACTGGCCAAATAAACGCATTATAGGACGGGAAAAAAATATATATATTTTTAATTAATTATAAGTATTTAATAGCAATACAAAATCACAATCAATAGAAAAAATATCCGACTATTGATTGCAATACTCATGTATATTTTGAGTTATAGACCGAGAGAGCCAAAAAAATGGATATATTTTTTACATTTTTCGAGTCGCGAAAATCTTACAAACGAGAGCTAATCAACAAAAATCATTATCGGATTCGAATTCAGTGGGTCATTTTTCAATTCAATTCAGATTTTGTGATACATACCTTATGATGGATAATATTGCACATTAACTTCTGAAGTTACATATAAATATGTAACCTGTATATGAAGGAGTATGGTTTTTACCCGTTTCTGTATCCCAGTGCATTTTTATTGGGAATGTTGGGATACAGATCATTGGAAACTCGGAGAAAAGTTTGCTTGATCAAACATTTTTCTGGATTATTAAAGGGTCGGGTAGATAATCCGGAGATTCTCAAGGAGCTTCGTTTATGGGTTCCAGAGCATTCCCATGAGTCTCGAGCGCGGTCTCTTTTCTTGCCTGTGCACGCACGAACCTGTATGCTCGTCAACTCGCCGGTATCGAGTGCGATAACACTTTTAAATCGGATTGCTAGGAGTGTTGACTTGTTCATGATCTCTGACAGCAACTTGTCAGTATTTTTGGATTTTTTTGATATATAATTTTTTATTTTCTTATGCAATTATTTTGTTATTATTATTAATACTGTTATTATTATTGTTATTAGTATTATTATTATTATTATTATTATTATCATTTTTAATATTATTATTATAATTATTTTTGGTTTTGTTATCATTATTAATATTTTTATTATAATTTTCATTTTTAATTCTATATTTATATTATGTATCTGGCCGATGTGGCGTTTTAGGGATTCCTGTGAAGTCACATCGGTATATTTTAAAACGAAAAATAATAAAAAAAAAAAAATGCACCCTTTCATTCGAAAATTAAGTCGGGCATGATTTTAATTATTATATTCGTGTTCAGTGAGCAATGCTCTATATTGGACAGTTTTTATTTCAGTGCTGATACAAAAAAAGTTGGAATTAGTATATAGAAGAGTTTTATTAATTTCATAAACTTTAAGGTTCTAAATAATTATTAATGATAAACAGTATATTGTTTTTATGATAACAGCATTATGATATTATGATAAATTCAAGAATGCTACGTAAGATCCAGTGCACACAGAGAAGCATGGAAATATGTATGCTTGGTATAACAAGAAGAGATCGTAAGAGGAATACACGGGTAAGAAGTATGACCAAAGTGGCAATGGACATATCGAGAAGAATGGATGACAGATGGACGCGATAATACTGGAATGGTATCCGAGAGGATGTGAACGAAAGCAAGGTAGACCGAGTGGAAAATGGGCTGATGAATTGAGAAGAATGTGTGGAGTCAAGTGGATGCAGATTGCTCAAGACAGGCAGGAATGGAAGAGGATTGCAGAAGCCTTCATCTATGTATGTAGTAGTGGATGTTGAACGGCTGAAAATGATAACGACGATGATAAATTTAAAGACCCACGCGTTGTCAATCCATGATATCAGTCATAATAAACAATCAATTGAATTTTATACAAAATCCGCTGCATTCTTTACGGCTTCCTCTTCTACATACATATGTAGTGTGTGGTTAAAGACTAGACAGTCGAGTGAATATTTAATTCGTATAATCGAGTAAAAGCTGTGGGCTGTGTTTGTGTGTGGCTGCTTATTATTATGAATTTAATAAATTGTTTAAACACGCGTAAATTACACGCTGTCAACGCCGCTTATGTGATCAGCTTTGTTTTAGTGATTCATTACAAGCTGATTATTTTTGCCGTGTCCCTACAATAGATCAAATTTTACCATTTGTGTGTGATCGCGTACGAAAATTCATTCGACCGTGAGATTTTCATTATTATATGAATATATCATCATATAATAGCCCTATTCCGTCCGTCTGTCTGTCTGTCTGCCTGCCGCGACTTTGCCAGATTGTTACGTTGTTATTATAACGCGCCATCTATGCAACAATTAAATAATAACGGTCTTACACTAGTTATATATATATATATATATATATATATATATATATAATAGCCCTATTCCGTCTGTCTGTGTGTCTGTCTGCTGATAACGCTCGCCCAGGTAAATAATTAAAAAATCTGAACGTCGCGCGAGTGGGATTTGAACCCGAGATCACCGGTTTGGGACAGTGAACGCTTTCGCTATAATCCAAACGGAGGTGATGACGAGTCTGCTACGATTTGACAATATAAATTTTCAATAGGCTCGCGACTTTGCTAAATTGTTACGTTGTTGTATTATATCGCGCCATCTATTCAACAACTATAAAAACTATTAAATACACATATACTCATACCACACAAACATCCGTTGATGAAAGAAAGCAAGGTAGACCGAGTGGACGATGGGCTGATGAATTGAAATGAATGTGTGGAGTTTTACGGATGCATATTGCTCAAGACAGACAAGACTGGAAGAGGATTGGAGAGGCCTTCATCCAACAGTGGATGGTGAACGGCTGAAAATGACGTTGAATTGACATTGGCCCCTTTAGAACTGAGGCACAGGCTTACAAGTGAAGTGTGAACGGGCTTACACTAGTTAAAACATAAAAGAAAGTATATGGTCGTGTCGTGGAGCTTTCAGGCTAACGTCAGTTCAATCAGTGGTACGGGTAAACATCATTTCACACAACATTTCTACGTGTACTAATAGGTATAAAATTAACCTTCAAATTTACGATTTACAATGTGAACTTGTAATGTTTCGTGATACAGTAAAGTTAATGAATTTAATTTTTTATTGAATCATTTTCGTGATATTCTTTCGAATGACGGAAATGCTATTAATTTTATACTTGATTATTATTTTTGAATTCGCAATGTTTCCTCGATAACCTACAAATTATTCGCTCATTTGACAAGTATCGAATTCGGACATTTATCTGAATGAAAATATTTAGACATCATTTCGTGGCAATGGCACTCTATAACGGTTCACTTGACCGTATCGCGGTAGTTTTTTATTTATTTTTTTGCACATAACTAAGGCAAATTCAATTGTGCAATTGCACACGATTGACAACGCTTGTCAAAAGCGTAAAAACATCATTGACCGTTCATTATTATTCATTATATTGCGGATAAAATGCGAAAAAATGCGCGCGTTCGATAACGGCACAAATAGCGTACATAGCAACATTTTCGCGGTTATTATTATCGTAATGGTTTTTTTTTTCTTTTGGGTTTTGCACCTTTCGCTGCTTTTACACGACATGCAAGTTGCTCATCAACTAACTCACTTTCTCGACGGTGCTTGACTGGTTTTATTCGAGCTAGATATATACATATACAGAAGAAAACTAATATTGTAGGATTAGCAGTGTGTGGTTAGTTATCTGGAATGTAGCCTTGATTTTCATAGAAATGAAAACTGGCGCTCTCAATCGTCCGTTTCTAAATGGTCAATAGATATCGTTATTTTGATTTTTCATACGAGCTCAGTTCTCTTTTTGATTCATTATGCTGCTCTCGCTATGTGTATGCATTTATGGCCCATTCAATCCGCATATTGATTAACGAGCCTGTACTTATATTTGGATAATCGTTGATTATATGGGAAGAAACGCTTGCACTTGCCTCATTATGCATTCAAAATTATTTTCATTTCAAGACAGACACACACGCGATAATAATAACAGTGCTTTGAATTTATGCATTCAGTTTTATAGCGTAGTTAATCTTATTTTGATTCCAATCGTAGAAAAAAAAAGTAGTCAAAAGTTAATTTACCCATTTGATTGAACGAAATATGTATACATATGTACGTTCATTTCTTAGAAATTATTATATACGTAATAAAAATGTTGCTTTCATTCTATTCTATAAGTAAACGTTTGCATCCTTATACAGTAATATACTAAAATACATATAGTCAAGAAAATACATGCTATTTTTAGTTCTGATGACTATTTTGATAAACTTTCGTCTGACTGCGATTGGAAAATAAGTTTCATCGTAATTTTTTTATTTTTTATGCTTAAAAAATACTTATGCTTTTATGCTTAAAAAAATAAGGCATACGACCAATGCGTACTGCCAGTTATGACGTATGGATGTGAAACTTGGACGCTGAATTCAAGAATGCTACGTAAGATCCAGTGCACACAGAAAAGTATGGAAAGATGTATGCTTGGTATAACAAGAAGAGATCGTAAAAGGAATACATGGGTAAGAAGTATGATGTGTGTAAAAGTTGAAGTGGACACATTGCGAGAAGAATGGATGGCAGATAGATGCGAGAAATACTGGAATGGTATCCGAGAGGATGTGAAAGAAAGCAAGGTAGACCGAGTGGAAGATGTGCTGATGAATTGAGAAGAATATGACCGGATGTAGAGAAGAAGAAACTACAGACATGAAGAGTGAAACTAGGATGGAGTGCTTTTGGAAGAATGAACATAGTTTTTAAATCCAACATTCCGCTATGCTTAAAAAAGAAGGCATACGACCAATGCGTACTGCCAGTTATGACGGATGGATGTGGACTTGGACGCTAAATTCAAGAATGCTACGTAAGATCGAGTGCACACAGAGAAGCATGGAAAGATGTATGCTTGGTATAACAAGAAGAAATCGTAAGAGGAATACATGGGTAAGAAGAATGGATGGCAGATGGACGCGAGAAATACTGGAATGGTATCCAAGAGGATGTGAAAGAAAGCAAGGTAGACTGAGTGGACGATGGGCTGATGAATTGAAATGAATGTGTGGAGTTTTACGGATGCATATTGCTCAAGACAGACAGGAATGGAAGAGGATTGGAGAGGCCTTCATCCAGCGGTGGATGGTGAACGGCTGAAAATGACGATGAATTGACATTGGCCCCTTTAGAACTGAGGCACAGGCTTACAAGTGTAATATACACGTGAAGTGTGAATAAAGTCGCGAGTTTATCGTTGTGTGGTTATTTTTATTATTGTGATCGTTTCGATTCCACCACATTTAAGTGTTGTATAAATTTTATTATTATCTTAAACGTTCGTAAGATAACGTACGACCCACCGTTTACGAATCGACCACTTTCGCCATTCGTTTTCCGATAGTCAACCTGAATTTCCACTGTTCAGGATCTTCGGCGTTTTATAACCTCGAATGCATTATGAATGCTTTGCCACTTTCACGAAAAATTCTCCGTCATTCTAAATCGGAATGTCGCCGCCATAAATTGGCACCTTTTTTTCTCTCCACACACAGTCAAAGATCAAAGAGAACTTTCATATATACACATATATTACACAGGTAGGTTGTACGATTTTATACACATGCCCATTTTACCTTTTCAACGCTGATCGAATAATTTATTGCGCTCTGGTATTTTTAGTCGTTTTGTTCATTTGAATTTATGCGTTTTTGATTGCCTATCGTGCGTTTATACGTTGCGTCTTCAAACAGGGTGTATAAATGTAATGATTTGTGAAGAAATTGCGTGCTTGAAGAGTGATTGATGCGCTGATGGTATTCATAATGTTTTTATCGACTAATTTTTAGCGTCTTCCAGTCGCTAGCTCAGTGGTTAGAACGTTATTATCATGAGCGAAGATCCCCGCATTTTATCGACGATTTTTGACCTTAAAAAAAACGCCATTGACTAAATCCTGTTCGACCTCGTGTTAGAATTTGTCAATTTATTTAACTTAGACGGTTCTACACATTTGGCAACACGCAATAAAATTCCTTCCTACCTATCAAATCATTCTTTCTCTACCTTGCTCTATTCCAGAAAGAATTGGGAAACCGCTGGAGAGTATCTTTCCCGAGTTACTTAGGTAAAATGTTTGTCAAATAGTGTGCATTGAGTATATTTCCATACTAGATACTAATGTTCTCACACTCCGCAATTACATTGTTCTAATTTTCAAAAGCATACCTATTATTATCGGCCGTCAATCGTAAAGGCCAGGTTTTGATCGAACAAGAAAGCGTAGTAGTGTTCTCCATTTCACTGTTGATTCTTCGTTTCTAAATTTATTTTATCAATAGATTTCTCAAGTACAATACGTATTGCGATAATATGACTTATGGCAGTTAGAGCGATACGTTCTCAAATGTCAATGGTGTTCGTGACCTGCACAATGAACACATATCGATTCATTTCAACCTTGCATTTTTACAGGATTAACAATAAGACACACGCATATTATTTTTACAGGGTGGGAAAAAAAAAAAAAACGTTTATTTCATCCTCTTTTTAACGATACAGTTTTTTTTTCCAAAGCAGTATTTATTAATGCATAAATCAGCGCTTGAAAAAAAATTACAATAAAACGCATTTTATATGGGAATATTTTGTTTTTTTAACAGTATCATCATCATCATCATTTTCAGCCGTTCACCATCCACTGCTGGATGAAGGCCTCTCCAATCCTCTTCCATTCTTGTCTGTCTTGAGCAATCTGCATCCACTTGACTCCACACATTCTTCTTAATTCATCAGCCCATCTTCCACTCGGTCTACCTTGCTTTCTTTCACATCCTCTTGGATACCATTCCAATACTTCTCGCGTCCAGCCCATTGCCACTTCAACTTTTTCACCCGTACTGCTATATCTGCCACTTTGGTCATACTTCTTACCCATGTATTTCTTTTGCGATCTCTTCTTGTTATGCCAAGCATACATCTTTCCATGCTTCTCTGTGTGCACTGGATCTTTCGTAGCATTCTTGAATTTAGCGTCCAAGTTTCACATCCATACGTCATAACTGGCAGTACGCATTGGTCGTATGCCTTCTTTCTTAAGCATAGCGGAATGTTGGATTTAAAAACTATGTTCATTCTTCCAAAAGCACTCCATCCTAGTTTCATTCTTCGTTTTATTTCTTCTTCTTTACATCCAGTCATATTATAAATAACTATCAACTATCTCTACAATATGATTATCTACTGTGACTACGCTTTGCTTCAAGAGTCTTAAATGAAAACAATCAACTTAATAGTTTATTAAAGCACGAATGGTGCAATATGGTATCGTTTTTTTAATGTCCATTCTGTATATTACGCGTATAGTTTCGAACGTGTGGGCGTGATGATACATTGAGCGACCTTGCTTGACGAAATTGCCTTTTATTATATAAACAAAATCGAGGTGCAAAACCGAAACGAATTATTATAAATTTTTCAATAATTAATAACAATCAACAGTCGGAGCTTGTCGAAAGAGCGATTTCTAAATTGTAAATTAATACATCTGTTTAGTTGCGGAGCGCAATCGAGATTGAACGATTTTGTAAGTTTCACTTTTTCGACTAATAAATGGACCAGATAGATTCAAAACACATAGTAGAATTGATGCGTTTAAATTTAACGTGCAGATGTTAAAAAAAAAAAAAAAAAAAAAACAATAACGAGAACGAACCGAGCGTACCAACTAGTGCGGAAAACTATTGCTAGTTTTTGTTTTCGCAAAAATTGAAAACGTAAAACTACATTGTAATTAATGCTTATCGCGCTCTCGAGATCGCAGAATTTAAAATTTTGGATTAGTCAAGGTCGCGTGAAAAAAAAGGTATAATAATTTCATGTAAAATTGTCTACTGTCATGTAAATGTGAAACATGTGGACGTTAATGAGTTAAGGATGAGCACGCTTACTCATAATGTGTCATTTTTATGAATGGAACAGAGCAATGAATGAAAAATTAACAAGCCATACCATATTATACAATATACATATATGTATATTCCGGTGAATGTATTATACGCAAAAAAAAACAGCTGGTTGAAAAACAATGTTAAGTTTATAATTCAAATTGGAATGTTGAACCGTTAAAACTGAGATGGATAATTAATGGATGCGAGAACGAGCAATCAAGTTTCATATTATGTATAATGAGACGTGGTACTCTTTATTATTATTATAATTTGATAGATTTGTTATTATACGTAGTTAGAATTTATTTTATTCTGCATTTTTATTTGAGTAACCTGATATTATCTGATATGTAATTAATTAACTGCAAGTGCACGACTAAAAAGTGAAAACTGTTACTGTTACATATGTATATTGTATGTACATACATTATATATGTATTAGGCGAAATCCGTCTGTTTGTCTGTCTGTCCGTCTGATGATAACGCTCGTCTCGGTAAAGGCTCAAATTTAAATTTAATTGAAAAAACACGAACGTCGTGAGTGGGATTTGAATCCGTGATCACCAAGTTGGGTGAGTTAACGCTAACGCGTTCACCCAACACAAATAATGGAAGGCCTCCTATAATTAAAAAATATTAATCCTTATTAGGTTCGCGACTTTGCTAAATTGTCACGTAATCAATTACGTCAAACACATCCGTTGATATTCAACGGGCTTACACTAGTAGATTACAACAGCCCAAAACAGACAAATTACAAACACGGCAACATACCCGAGTATTCATAGAACACGGTCGACATACCTACTACATTTTTTTCGCATTCCCCGTGTAAGAGAAAGAGACAGAGCACTCTGAATCTCGACTTTAACACCTTGAACTCGACGCGTTGTGCAATAGTGCGTTATCTGCGAACATTCATCTGCATAGTTTCGAAACCGGCGCTTCTCAAAGTGCGGTCAGACGTGTGTATAATATATTTAGTTTTGAAATTCAATAGATCACAACAGTGTCCACAGCGTAAGCTGTGATGGATTAACTTTACAGTATTATAATGCAAATTTAATTGTAACGTGAGAATGTGACATTAGACGCATTATAATAATCGTACTATGCTATTGATAAATTGTTCCATTGTGATTTTTAATATGTGTAATGGTTGTGATTTATTGTTTTTTTTTTTTTTTTTTAATAGTACATAATGATTGTCAAACTGAAAGGCCACACATTGAATGAAAGCATTCGTAAATTAAAAATAATGTGTACATTTTGAAGTTGGTGTACTTGCCTCTTCTGCATTGGACAAACACTTTACTGTCTGTAATAGTGAATTAACTAGGGAACGATACTCTCCAGTAGTGAAACCATTGACTTTTGGGCGCTGTCAATTTTTTGGAACTCACATCTAAGTCGGATAAACTGGCAAATTCTAACAGATTTAACTTGTCAATGACGATATCATCATATCATATATGTATATAATAGCCCAAATCCGCCTGTCTGTCTGCTGTTAAATGATTAAAAGACACGAACCGTCCGCGCGCGAGTGGGATTTGAACCCGAGATCACCAGTTCGGAACAGTGAGCGCTTACGCTATGATCCAGCGCCGATAATGCGAGATCTCCTATATTTGAACATATAAATCGTTAGTATGTTCGCGACTATGCTTAATTGTTACGTTGTTGTATTATAACGCGCCATCTATGTATGCAACAACTATGAAAAATATTAAACCTTAATTCGCATTGGTGCGAATCAACGACGATGGGGGACGAAAACTTGACGCAGCGATATCGCTCACGTTTGTGAGGGCCTTTAAGGCGCTCACACACCTTAGCGGTTTCGCTGCGTCAAACTGACGCCCCTATCGTCGTCCCATTCGCACCGATGTAATAAGACCCTCACTAACCCGAGCGAATAATTTGACGCTTGGCGTCTGCGACTGACCCCCTCTATCGTCGAATTATATCAGTGCGAATGGGACGACAATAGGGGCGTCAAATCATTCGTGAGGGCCTTAATTCGCATTGGTGCGAATCAATGACGATAGAGGATGAAAACTTGACGCAGCGATATCGCTCATGTTTGTGAGGGCCTTTAAGGCGCTCACACACCTTAGCGGTTTCGCTGCGTCAAACTGACGCAGCGAACTGACCCTATCGTCGTCCCATTCGCACCGATATAATTCGAATTGGTGCGAATCAACGACGATAGAGGACGAAAACTTGACGCAGCGATATCGCTCACGTTTGTGAGGGCCTTAAAACGCTCTAAACGTCTACTAACCACTAAACTATCGCCTCCTTAATAAACAGTTGGTTTATTTGGTTGCGTTGATAAGATAAGAGAGTTTAATTGGTTGTTTCGTTGTTTGTGTATCTCCATAGCATTTTGTAACTAATGAATATAATACCATATTGTATGCAACATACGTACGTATCATCTTTTTGTTTTGTTCCAATATAATATAACATCCAATTCTTTCGCGTTAATGAGAGCAATTATTACAAGATGCTAATCAATCAACCCGTTAGCGCCCGGACAATGACCGTTTTTAATTAAATTTTGTAACATTCGCATACCATCGGATGGGCAGGGGTGATTTTATTACGACATCGATGATGTGAAAGAAGCTTTTGCATAATAAATATAATGTAATGGCCTTTTTCGGCGAACTATGTAACTGTAAATGATATTCTCGTTTTTAAAATGCGACCACTTCTCGCGGGACTTTTATCCACACACACACACACACACGCACTGCAGTAATCCAGTTTTTCAACTTTGGTGCACTTGACCACACCTGAACGCTTATTTTACATTAACGGAAAAAAACCGTAATGTATGTTGTTTTCGTATGTACCATCGCAGTCGGCTTGCTCTTTTAAAGCGGGTCGCGTAAACTGAAAAATGAACGAGCCGAATCGAAAATTTGAATATTTGCACGATTCCAAACGAATGGTTGATGGTCTTTTCGATGCAATGTGTCGTTTTCGTGCAGATTTATTGGGTTTTTATATAATTATATATCAAGTCTATGTGTGTTGGGTATTTTTACCAACATTCAGTATAGTTTAATATCATTAAAGTTTCCATGTACAGTGTATTTTTCGCGATACTCCGTTTTTTGTGTTGTTTGTAGATGTTGCAAATTTATTTACTTATTATTCCACCTAAATTATGCTCATCTTCACAAAAAACTTAGGTTTGGTTAGGTTAGGTTAAGTTAGTCTTTTGTGATTTATAGTATGGTAACACAACATTTATGAGAAAAATAGATGTGCTAAGATGTTATATGTATGTATATTTTTTATCACATTGATTTCTTTACCCAGTTTTTATAATTGTACTACATTCTAAAACAGTGGTCGGGAACCTTTTTCTAACTAAGAGCCAAATCAAGGAAAAAGTTACAAAATTGGCAAGTAATAGGATAAATATGTAACAATAAATATGTAGGAGTCGCAACATACTATTTTCTGATGACCGATTTTAATGATTTTTTTTTGTTAACTAGATATTGCATTACGGATTATAATATTATGATGATACTACAGAAAATAAAAAAAACCTTGAGTAAACTGCCACTTGGCGGATTTTGACCAAAATCATAGTATCTACATATCTCTTGGGTGAAAATAATATATGTACATACGTATATGAAATTTCAGCTTGATATACTTGATAGTTTCGGAGAAAACACACACACAGACATACAGACATTTTCCAGAAATCATGAAAACGTTATCAGGGGATGATACCCAATACAAATCAGTCAAAATCTTGAGGTCGAATTTTCTCACTATCACAATACTTTATCCGATTAGGATATACATAGTAATTAAAATAGATCCTACTAATTTTTGACTTGGGCTGTATGAAAATAGTTACCTTCGTGATATTTCTTAGTTTTAGACATTTTATTACCTAAAAGTACTATAAAGTTAAATCTTAATAACGGGTTTAAAGTTATTTAAGAGCACGACGGTTATATGAAAAGAAGAAAAAGGAAAAATTACGATAGATTCATTTTGGTTTTGTGAAATTTACGTTTCAAACACCCTTTTCGGAATATTTATATTATTTCACGTGAACGTTGGTTGACAATGAGAGCCTCCCGATCGCTGTAATCTAAAACTAAATTTCATCTCAGACTGCATAGAAATACATACGGTGAATGAATATTTCATAAAAATTATACACACATTTAAATAAATGAGCAAACGTCAATCGTTTTTCAAATTTGAAATCTCGGCTATGAGTTATGACAGCTAGATTCGGTCAATTGTGATTCGGCAATTTTTAATTTCGTCCAATTCTAATTCGGCCATTTTTTGTATACATAAAACGAGACAGAACAACTAATCGACAATCCCAAGATTGCAAATTCACTCAAATTTTCCAAGCGAAACGCGTCTGTCAGTTTTGAATAATTTCATACGCATGACAATAATGTTTTTTCGTGTCATTCATAACATTGCGGCCATTCTTATTTACGCTGATTCATCGTAAATTTTCTTTTTTGCTCCAAAAACGAAAATGCGCGCATTTATGTATGTAGGTATTTACAGACGAGATCTGAATAAATAACACTCGTTATTAATTAAACAGACACTTAACCGATTCGACTCCAAGCTACACATACAAAGTGTGAAATCTCGCATTGTATAAAATGTCCAGGAATTTCATATGAAACCCAAAACGTACTACGCTTCACAAGCTTTCAAATTAAGTTCAAAAGTAGGAATATTATGTCGGCTAAGAAAATTTTTATCTAAAGAAACTAAAATAATAATTTATAATGTAATTGTCAGACCACATCTTATGTATTGTGATTCATTATTAAATATGTTAGATAAGTCAACTAGAGATAGATTACAAATATTACAAAATAGAGGTAGGTATGAGATGTATTTTAAATGTTGATAGGTATACCTACTAGTAAAAAAAAGATGATGATTGAATTAGATTGATTGAATGTGAATGATACTTTGAGGATTTGTATGTTGGTATTTATATTTAAGTTAGATAATAATATGTTACCATCATATTTTAGTAAATATATTGTGAGAGGAATAGATGTATGTATGTGAATATAATTTAATTATAAAAAATGTTAGAATAAATAGAAATAGGAGAAGCATCTAGAGGTGTTTTGGAATATAATAGACTAATTCCAAAACTATTGATAAATTCCTGGCAGTCTTAAAAAAACATCTCTGTATAGGTGCTTAGTTAAGGATTATGTAATTAGCTTTAGCTACTGTATTATATAAATAAATAAATTGTTCTTCAGAATCATCCGGTGAGATTAGTGAGATGAAAAATGATTCGGATTTCAATACAATGCTGGGATTTCCCACTTTGCCTGTAACATTTACACTTCAACGGAGCGTATCGAACGTAATTTTTTTGAAATCGATATCATATTAATTGTACACACATTAATGAAGCGGTCTCGATTTATACATAATCGTCGACTCGGTATAATAAATCGATTTATTTATTGTGCGCGTTAACAAATTTTAATAACGCGAATTTTGATCTTGTTCTCGATGAGAGCCACCACAGTTCACATTATAAATATCGGTACAGTTTAACGACCGCAACCGGTTATGATTAGGTTAGAAATGAAGCTGACAGCTGATAAAATATTATTCAATTTTCGTATACATATGTATGTATATGCGTGTGTCTCGTCTTTTATATGATGATCTCGCCATTGCGTTGCGTTGTTTTAATTAGCATTTATGCATCTGTTCCTTTTATACGTGTGTAAGTTACTCACTTACTATACAGATAGTGGAACTCGTTCATTATCGCTACGTATCCGTTTCAATTATTTCTGCAAGCGTTCGTTTGATTTACGCTTTTTCTGCTATCGTAAATTTCCGCTGTTAATTATTGAAATTTTATCGAATCGCCGACGAAGCGCAATCGAGATCTCTTTCATTATTCAAAGCTATTATACCACGTTGGAATTAAGTGCCCAAAAAAAAGTATGAACGATTGTTTATTGAATGTTCTTCTGTTGATTGTATAGGTATATTCATTACTTTTTGCTGTGTTGATTCGCGCGAAAGCTTTTACGTATGATGAAATTTGCACTGTTGCTTCTTGAACGATTTGAAGTTGACTCAAACTTAATACGGGTCGCTTCTGTGAAAAAGTTTAAGCATCCGTTAAAATTCAAACTCAACGATGGAGCACTTGTTATGATTAAAAACAATATCTAGTTTCAATTCTGTATACGTACAATTTAAATTTGTCAAACTTCGTTAAAAACTGATTTTAACATTTATAATCAATAAAAACGTGTCAATTGAATCACAAAATGTCGACTTGACGTTATAAAGTTTTCAAAATTTCGTATAATTTGACCTTGAGCAGTCAATTACTCTTGTATATCTGTAGTATGAGGTACTTCTTAGTTTTGATTATTATTGTAAGTGGAAAAGTTGGGAATAACTTGACTCAAACTTCATTAAAAACAAATGTTTATCTGAAATATTCCCCATTCGTAAGTTTGGTATCCGGAAAATCGATCGGGAAAAACTTTTGACTGTAATACGCACTTACACTTATTCATAAATTCTGCATGGTCCTAGATCTGTCAGAAATCTTCCATTGTTTCATTCCAATCTTTGTTCTACTAATTATTCACAAAACTCCTTCATTTATGTATATTGATCCTGCTCATCATTCAACGAAATTCCGGCACATATTGATTCTTTTCATTATTCTTTGCCCTCCTTCAGATTTTCTTGACTTAAGTTCCTTTCCAGCCCTAACTCCTAAGATCTATGATCTATTATCTGTTATTTGTTTGTAACTACATATTTTTGCTGTATTGTATTATGTGGAATTAATATTATTTTATATTTTATATTTTACTCTATGAGCTGTATGTTACTTACTTGTGGGGGTATTACACAGAGATAGTTTACTCGCTACAATCTCGCTGGTTTGCTGGCCGCCAGTAAATAGCCGCGTGTAATAGGCGAAGTTAGTAAACTAGCTGGTTTTTTCGGCCGAGCGAGTGAAGTTCGAACGTTTGAACTTTACTCGCACTAGCTGACTCGTGGACATGATACATTTACGATATTGAAAAATCAGCGGGCATTGATGACAGCGCCACTAGCGGCAGCGAGTGACGACACTAGCGAGTAAACTTAACACGTGTAATAGGTTTACTAGCTACTCGCTACTACATAGCTCTACGTGCCGGTTGGTACACTAGCGAGATCGTAGCGAGTAAACTATCCCTTTGTAATACCCGCTTTAAACAAATAAATAAATAGTTATGTTTAGCAATCAATGACGGAATAGTGAGCAGGATATTATCGTTGAATTGAAATAAAGATGAACAGACATGGCAAATATAATATATAAATAAACAGTGCGCGCTTCTAAAATGTTTGCACATCCAATGTTGACACAATCGTCAACCAATAGTATATTTGAATGCAAACGCAATAAATTTTTTTCATTCGATGTTTCATTAGCAAGAAAGGTCAAACGATGTACATACATACATACGCTTAAATAATATACCTATGTATGTATGTATGTATATATATTAACTCAATTGCACTTTGAATTTTAATCTGATCGTGTACGCATTTCAAATTGAATTTATCGATACTGTATGACCTTAACCTTGATTTTTGCAGTACACCCGATTCTCTTTTTGCACGGGGGATACGTTCCAGAGACTACCGTGTAAAAAAAGATACAGTGGACATGTAAAAATGGGAGATAGGTTCCATTACTTAAAATCAACTCTAAATATAAAATTCTCAAACTCAAAAAAAAAAAAATCGAATTTATTTTTTTATTTATACAAAAAAAATATTTTCATAAGTTACATATAAATGAAGTAATAAATTTACATGGTTTTCGATTTAAATTTAATTTAATATAAAAAATATATTCATTCAGCGATGTTGATGACTAGTTTTGGAGTTTCGGGACAGATAAGGCAAATTGAAAATTGGGCATGTTAAAAATCCGTAAATCCGACATAATAACAAACCATAAAAAATTATTGTCGGATGACAAAGGCACCGATGCAGTCGTGCAAAAAAAATTAACCCTGTAATAGGCTCGCTAATTTATTATTTTACACCAATGTATTTTTTGTTAATTGTTTAAAACTTGAATTAACTTTATAAGTTTCAGTTTGTTAAGCATTTATTATTTCATACATGAAAAAAGCATTTTTCTTTTCGTTAATTTTTCATCAATTACATCGATTAATATGGTGTTATCATAAAATTAAACACATTCCTAAAACGAAAAATATTGCAACATGCAACAAGATATAATATTATATATCAGAATATTGAAATACAAAGCAGAAAAAGTAATAAAAGTTAGAAAACTAATGAAAGTGACAAATTTTAATGAACTCTTTTTCGCATTTTTAGGGTTCAAATGCATATGTTACAGTAGAGCTAAGACCTCCTAGTTAAATCAGTGATATGCAACCCTTGATTAGTGTGCATTGTGCAACATATGAACGATCCATCTATTGTTGTTTTCACAAGTTTAACAACTCACCTAATGCCGATCCATATTTGCAAAACCCAAAATAGAAGTTTTAGAGAAATAAAAAGAAATTTTATCGATTCAAAAACGAAGACTACTAATAATATAGGTTATTTTATTATTATTTTGATAAATTCGATGGTTGTGAAAGTTTACACAAATTAAAGTTTCCTACCGATATACATTTCTATATGTTTTGTTTCTAAAATGTTTCATAATTAGTTTTAAAATATCATGAACTGAAAAGGTTTACGATCAGTGGTTAGATCTGAGCGATGCCATTGTAGTGAATTTTTGGCTTAAAAGTTGCATACATACTCATAAACGAAACTAAAGTGTACCATAAAAACCAGGAATATATGTATGTATGTATGTATGTATGTACATATGTACATATGTATATGCGAAGCAATTAGGCGACCAGTGCAACACAAAAATCTTTTTTGAAAACCGTGTTAAAGCAAAAAAATCAGTGTAAAAAAAGTAATTGGTCCGTTATCTTGAACCGTGTTATTTCAAAACCGTGCAAAAAGAGAATCGGGTGTATTAATATTGTACATATTTAATGCGTTTTAAACTTGCATGTGATGGAAAAAATTGGACAATGCCACCACACCATTTCCCATTGCCCATAAATGTCAACTAGCCATTGGCCTTCTAGCATTCTAACTGAAACACACTCCAATCTTCGCTTTTCCCAACTTCTTGTACACACACCCAATGCTTTTATGCGTTTTTGTCTCACGATAAACACCAATTCACTCAAATATGGATAAATAAACATTATGCGGTTCTTCCACTGCCCACATCGGTAAAAAAATGTTTTGCATTATGTAATACACATGTGAGTTCGTTCAACTGTCTATTATTATATTACAAGCACATCACAAATTTACATAACGGTCTCTTTTACACATTTTTTCCATCGAATGAACACTTATGGTGTGTTAGTTTTCCGACACTTTTATTAATTAACGCGTGTTTTTTTTTTTTTAAGCACACTGTCTTCGAATTGGGTGTTGTAATCTGATACCGTGTTTTATTCAATGTGAAACGACTGTACATTCTAGGTCTTTGCCTCGTATGTTAAATATACAATATATTTACATTTATGTGTTGTAAAGCATGAATGCTTATGACCTTTGCATTTCATAGTAAATTATTTATATCACATTTAATGAATAAAGTGAAAGGTTGATATATAACCCGTGCGGGACATGTCGTATAACAAATTGTATGCAAATCTTTTGTGTTTTTTTTTGTTTACAATGGTTTAATTTATTAGCTTATTGTTTTAATTTCGTTCGCATTTATTTGCAAAAAGTGACTAGGTTTGCTGTTTAATATAATAATAAACTATTTTTTCAATAAAAAGGTTAAAATTCAGCGACCCCTGTGTGATAAATCACGCTTTCTTTCTTCTTTGAATAATTTCCAACTATCTTTGTCGCTCTTTTGACACCTATAGCGTAATTAATGTACAATATTATATTATGCAAATTTGCCAGTTTTGTTAAGTCGACGATGACCTCACATTTGACTCATTCAACCACGTATGAAAAATCTTGAATGTCACGTCTTTATATGTATGTATGTGCGGCAAGATTATTCAATTGTTGCTTCAATTCAGCGGTAAAAGTAACCGAGATCACGATTTTGCATACTGCATAAATCTTGCAATCTGAAACTAATGAAAACATGAGAGGCGTGTATTATTATTGCCGAACATTTTCAAAATGTGCAGTGTGTGTGTTTATTACTTTATTTTTATTAACTATTGTGTTTCCGGATTGTAAAGTTACGCTCGTAAAATTGTTATCGATTGTTCAATCACGGCTTAACCCTTTCAGTGACGAATGACCGATGGCACTTGTCTTAAGTGTGTCGGCGTCATTCGAAGGGTTAAATTTAAATCTATTATCCGACATTATTACCGAGTCGATTCTTACGAATGATTTTTTTTTTCGTTTCAGATGCAAATTTCATACATTCACCACAATGGCGACTGTTAGCGAAAATGTCAACAACGAAGAATTCGTCACGATCGTATCGGTGGGAAATTCCTTTGCAGAAAATGGCGTTTGCGAAGCGGCCAACAACAACGTTCAGAAAGCGGCAACTGATGTCCCTTTCGTGACCGTATTATCCATTGGAGAGTCAGCGATCGAAGAGGAAGTAACCGTGTATCGTTTGCCTGGTGAAAAATTAGGATTTGGCCTCAAGTTCGAAGGTGGTACCAAATCTGCAGAACGAGTCCGTAGACTGTTCATACAGTCGTGCGCAGCTGAAAGTCCCGCGGGACGAGCTAAAGCAGCCTGGGGTCCTTTGGACGCAGGAGATGAGATTTTACGCATCGACAATGTATCCGTCACATCTTTGACCAGACTAGAGTGTGTGCGTTGTCTCAAAGATTCAAACGTAGCCGTCAAACTACTGGTGAGACACTCCCAAGAAGGGAAGCATCTAGTCTTAGAAGGAATCGGTTTGGGTTTCAAAAACGGCGATTCAGAACAACACACACTGGAAGCTGATAGGTTATCGCTTCCACCGCCAGTACCTCCACGCAAATTACCAAGAAGAAGCTCAAAAGACACACCAGCACCTGATATACCACTGTCGAACGGTAACAACAGGCTCATATCTACGTTCGAAGTGAACGACACCACTAAGAAATTAGATAGTCAATTTAAAGTGACGGAATCTTCTGGGTTAGGCGACAGCGCTCAAGCTAGGAAAGGTCCTTTGGGTCGCCAGTCGCCAGGTAGACCCAGAAGACCAGCGCCGATACACAGTGCGCCACCACCGCAGGAAGCTCAAGTATATACAGATCTGTTCTGTCTCGAAAATGGTATTCACATAGCGGAATCCGAGTCGGACGACACCGGCAGCTCCATATCCACTGTCATTGACAGATTGAGCTCTTATTCCAGTTTTCCTGGCTCGGTGGAGAACAGTATACCGTCAACGCCCACGCTAGGCACCAAACAAATCAATATACACGTCCTGACGTCCATTGAAAACATGGACGAGATGTTCATTTCGGACATATCCTCTCGATTTATGGACGACATCGCTAATAAAGACTCGCCAAAGTCCAACGTTAGATCTAATGAGCATAAAATCGCCATCGTCGACGTTCAAATACCCAACGGAGACATCGCACAAAGTGACACGGTGCCCATATCAATACCGGTGGTGTCATCTTCGAAAGAAGTTGTACACGCGAAAACGGAACATACGATCAAATACAACAACGACGCCAATAACAACACGAGCACGATCAAAATAGGGAACGAGGACGTTGTGGATTTTGCTACCAAAGTGATTCCGGTGACCGAAATACCCAAACCGCTACCGAGGAATTTGAACAAGAAGAATATAGACACGCACCTTTTGCAGAACGATTACAATAGAGTCGATCGTCCGTACGAGGAGAACCTATCGCCGACCAAGTTGCACAATATTGAAACTTGGCTTCAGGAAGCCATCAACGTGAACAATTTCACCACTGGAAAAGATCACGCGGAGGCTGAGCGCGAGTTGATCAAGCCAGAAGCTTTGCCCAGGTTGATCGATTTTGTTCCCAAGTCGCAGTTTAGCGCTAAAAGTCAAGTTGTGGAGGTTGTGCAGCAGAAGGAAGCACCTGTGGCCGTGGAGCGCAAAGAAAAACCAGATTACAATCTCAAGTTGACTATAAACGTCGACAAGGAAGCTGGTACTGTTAAAGTTGACGATTTGTCGTCCGATTGGACTTATACGGGTGGTAGCTCTCCGCAATTGGAGACTATTGGCGAGGATGATGAAGATTCACCCAGTGGTCCAACACTTCCAATGTAAGTACTATTTTAATTATTTTCTAGCTCGTTTAAAACGTGGATATTCCTGTTTAAATTTCTGTCATGTTCAAAAGTAGGACTATTCTTGAGAGTGTTTTGGTAATGTCACTTTAGGATGTTATACTTTTTATCGTCATTGGTCTTCTGAGTGTGTTGAGATTAAAACTAACGATAATCCTGTAATTATACACGGGTTCCCAACCCCAAATGGGGTCGCGAAGGGTTTTTTTTGGGGTCGCCAACTGAAACAGTAAATTGACTATAATGCAATTTTCTGTCAGTTATGACGTATGGATGTGAAACATGGATGCTAAATTCAAGAATGCTACATAAGATCCAGTGCACACAGAGGAAGCTGTATGCTTGGTATAACAAGAAGAGATCATAAGTGGAATACATGGGTAAGAAGTATGACCAAAGTGGCAGATATAGCAGAACGCGTGAAAAAGTTGAAGTGGACACATAGCGAGAAGAATGGATGGCAGATGGACGCGAGAAATACTGGAATGGTATCCGAGAGGATGTGAAAGAAAGCAAGGTAGGCCGAGTGGACGATGGGCTGACGAATTGAGAAGAATTTGTAGAGACAACTGGATGTATGTTGATTGCTCAAGGCAGACAGGAATGGAAGAGGATTGGAGAGGCCTTCATCCATCTGTGGATGGTGAACGGCTGAAAATGATGATGAATGTAATTTTCATTTTTAATCGGTGGTTTCACATTGTCTTTTTGAGGGGAGGAAAAAAGAGAGGACAATGATTTGGTAGATAGGAAGGAATCCTTTATAGTTGCCAATTTTTGTGATACTGTCTCATAACTAAGTTAAACGAATTGGTAAATTCTAACCGGAGAAGATGTTACCAATGACGATATTTAAGACTGAAAACTTTTTTACGTACGAGGATTTGAACAGTTCTTGCTTTGAACAGGGTTTTACTTTGAGATACAATTGAGTCAAGACCATTGAACCCCAAAATGTGGCTATAGCGTGCACCGTGTGTCGAATGTGAGAAAGTATCTAATTATCTTACGAGGCTATCTAATTTTTAAAAATAGCTGATTAATTCGATCTGCGTGATACAAAACAGTATATAATTAATCGCTGCACGTTCGATCGATTCGTGTGTGTATGTGTCCATTTTTAAAGATTCCCAAATATGGCTCTCTAGCCGTGATATATGTATGTATGCTCTCTCACCTTTAGCAAGGTTGCTTATTGCAGTTTTTTTTTAACTATCCATAAAATATTTATGCTGGTCATATGTACATATATGTAATGTATCGATGTTAATTTGTTTTCAGAATTAAAGTGACACAACAGCCATCGATCGCTTTGACCAATGGAGATGGCAACGATGAAGATAGCTCTGCAGAAGTTGCAAAGTCTACATCTTCCGAAGACACCATTTTCAACGATCCGATCATCGAGACCGTCATCAAGAGCAATGCGCACGATTTTCAACCCAAAGGAAAGAAGCAGGCTAAAACGAATGGTATGTATTTTGTAGTATGTCGTTGAAATTGACGATAAAATTATTCGACCCCCGAACGCTGCGGATTTCGTGCGAAATTCATGTAGGAAAATCGTGTGTCAATTGTACCGCGCACACTGGCACGACTGCAGCGCCATTCCGCACTCTACCGGCCGAATTACCATTTGTCACCTCGCTTTCGGAACGTTTGTATTTCACTCACGAGTCTGACATGGACTCCTCAGATGAAGAGGAGTTAAATACATTTAATTTTTGAATGTAATCGGATCGGCTTACCGTTGACAAAATCGTCTGATTTCTGTCACTCTGACATAACCTATCAAACTACCATCTGTCACCTCGCTTTCGGAACGTTTGTATTTCACTCGCGATTCTGACATGCTCTAATATTGGTCGCATATTTATATGAATGATTAGTTGAATACTTTTAATTGTTGAATGTAATTTATAACTGTTGACAAAATCGTCTGATTTCTGTCACTGTGACATAACCTATCAAGTCAGATCGTACAGAATGGGACACTTTTTCACCGTCTCCAATAACTAATTGAAATCGAGCGAATCGCCGAAAAAATCGTGTACAACAGAGTCAAACGTGCGATTTTTCGTGCGTTTGGCTTGAATATATTTTTATTTTAAAGGGTACGTTTGTGTCGAAGCGCTTCAACGAGGTTGAGGTGCACTCAATTATAATTTAGCTATTGTTTTTTTTTTATTATTGGATAACAGTATTGCACTCATTGTGTTTACTCGACCGCCTCTTTTGCCACGCGCTCTCAACGAGTTACAAAATTGTATTTAAATTGCGCCGAAATTAATTCACAGTGCACAACGACTTTTGCCCGCTTACACAATCTCGGTAAAAGTGTAAGTTTAGTATCCGACCGAGTAAAATGTATATTATTTTCTATTTTGGATCGTTATCTATGCAACGTGGTGTGTCTAACGCGTCGTACACGTTCGATACACGTTGGAAATTTGCATGTATTTATTTATACGTAACATATTCCGCGGACTTGTGTTGTTTCTGTGTTAAAATGGTGTTTGTACGCGGCCAAGTTTCTACTGTTTATCCTGTTAAATCCGTAAACGGAAGTCGTTTCGCGAAAAGATTTTCCTATTATGGACCTGGCGCGGAATGTCGGCTAAGTGTCCCGATGTGTTTCCACGCATTTTGAAATCTGCACCAAATATCTCTCTGCACTGGCCGGCAAGTGAACATCCTGTTGAGGTCATTTCCTTCTCTCTGTCTGTCTGTCTGTCTGTCTGAGGGCGAATGTGTGTATATTTAGATTTGTAGAGTGTGTGGGGCTTTTTGTGTGGCCGCAGATTCACTGTGTTTATGCGGTGTGAACGCTCCCATTGAGACAGATAAAATAAACTTGAGCTCGCGCTTCGGCTAGTTAGTTAAATAAAGTAAATACACCCTCATCTGTATGTATGTCTGTCTGACTGTCTGTGTGCGGTTCAAATGGACCACATCCTCTGTTTTGGACGTGTCCTCCAATCGTGTCAATTGGCAGATGCGATTTATGTACTCGCTGGGTTAATTTTTATGACACAAGCCTTTTGTACCTACGAAATTAAACCACACACTGTGAGGTGATGGCGATTCTGACGATTGACTAAGATAGTTGGAATAATCATGAAATTTTTATTTCACCACTAGTGTAAGCCCGTTGAATATCAACGGAGCGTTCTCACCACCCGCGCCGAAAAATAATATATTAAATTTAATAGTTTTTATAGTTGTTGCATAGATGGCGCGTTATATTACAACAACGTAACAATTTAGCAAAGTCGCGAGCCTATTGACAATTAATATTGTCAAATCGTAGCAGGCCCGTCATCGCCTACGTTGGATGATAGTGTTGACACGACCTCATTTCAACCTGGTGATCACGGGTTCAAATCCCACTCTTTTAATCATTTACCTCGGCGAGCGTTATCAGCAGACAGACTTCGGCTATTATATACATATGTATGTACTAGTGTACATATGTCCGTTCAATATCAACGGAGCGGTTTCTCATCACCCGTATTGAAAAATAATATTAAATTTAATAGTTTTTATAGTTGTTGCATTTATGCAACCAAGCGCCATCTATGGCGCGTTATAATAACAACAACGTAACAATTTAGCAAAGTCACAAACCCTTTAAGAATAAATATTACGTCCAATTATAATACGTCCGTCATCGCCTCCGTTTGGAAGATAGTGTAAGCACGATTCTTCCCAACCTGGTGATCTCGGGTTCAAATCCCACTCGTTCTGGTTTCTTTAATTATTTACCCCAGCGAGCGTCATCAGCAGAAAGACACACACACAGGCAGACAGACAGACAGACGGATTTCGGCTATTATATATGTATATAATAATTCTAACCAGTTGATCATGAAGAACAATTTGAAACAGTTTTTTCACTCAGTCTTTCTCAAACAAGTGCTATTTACATTTTAATTTATGAAGCGTAGTACGTATTTGTACTTTGCTTGGCTATTTTGGGCATTGTATAAAATACTGGGCTTCACACTTTGGAACTAAACAACAAACACAGTCTTTAAATACCATAGGAAATAATTTTAATTAAAATTGACTCAAATTTCACCGTAGAATTATGTAGATTCTTCAAATGCTTCCACGTGGCGCTAGCGCCTACCTTAATATAATCATAAAGTTTGTAATTATAAATCAAAGCCTTCTAAGAGTTTCAATCACAATAAAAGGGTGATTAAACGTGAACTTGACTGTGAGCTTTTGATTGATATCAAATTCATCTCAATGTCGATACATACATACATTGCAATCTTGACCACAAAAAGTACAACTCGAGTTTTATGAATGTTCAAGTACTTTAACCTCATTTCAGCAAGCTTTATATAATAATATGAGCGAATTCCAATCTATGTATGTATTTATATGACTACATACATAGTTCGAGCACTTGCGTCATGAAACACCTTAAGTGCAAATATTCTCAAATGCAAGTCGAGGTCACCTCGTGAAATACATATTTCTGTTAAAACGTACACTTCTAAGGCTTTTTCTGACAATGTTATTATAATTATAAGATTGTTGTTGTGTCTGTTATAAGGTTATAACTAGTGTTTTAAGTCGAGAATATTCTCCAAAAGATTATTCTCCGAGAATATTCGTGAATTTTCTTTTTTCTTGGTTATAAAACATCTCTAGATAGCTTTTTAGAGGATTCTAGGATATTTTCAGAACCTAATAGAAGTAATAGGACTTTATAGAGGTCTGAGAGCATTTTGAATGACATTTTTTCATTCTGACGACACCGAATGCGTCATTTTGTCATTTTAACATACGTGTACTACTAGCATGAACGTTTTCCGCGAAATTCTCACAGGAATGCAATGCTTATTAACTCTGGAAGCAATAAATTATATATACATATATTTATTGCTTTGGTTATGATATTTCAGTGAAATTGTTTCAACTTATGATATAATCATTCATTTAAGCTTGGCACAAAAGATCGTAAAAATTTTGTCATATTCACACCCCATCAAATTTAGTTTTTGTCACGGATACTAAACTAATATTATTCGTGTAATCCGTATCACCTCTCCCAAGTATTATCCCGGATTAGAGGGAGCTTACTGTATATTTAAGCATATACATACATACAGTAAGAGTTAGTATTTATTTATTTAAAATACATGGTGGCCGATGGAGCACAGGGTACATTGAATCATTGTGTACTACAATTTTAAACAGAAAATTCTCGGTTTGGAGAATATTCTCCAAAAGATTATTCCCGAGAATTTTACAACACTAGTTATAAACACAGACTTCTGAATGAGTGATTGGAATGCAGTGTGCACTTTAGACGTAGATCTAACGTTGATCGGATTGCTTACATAAAAAGCTTTCCACGGTGCATTCTAAACAGTTTGGTCAAACTATGGGCACGCTCCATTGAAGAGTGCGTTCGTTTGAATTGTAATAACTCAAACAGCTTACATACAGTAATTTAATTAGATTGATTAGTTCGGCGTGACTCTAAGCTCGGTCAACTAATAAAATTTAGAATGTAATAAATTGAGATCGTTCGTTGACCAACGGTATTGCACGCATGCACCGAATTTCAATGAATTGGAAAATTGTTATGGTTGGCCATAAAAAGAAGTGTCCCTCGTAAAAGAGAGGCTTTAAGGTATGCGAATGACTTCACTTTTAGATTGCAGCTCACCTTGAAGAATCGGGATAATTTCGCCGATCAGGTGTGTTCGTTCACTTACTGGGTATATATGTACATATGTGCGCGTTTCGATTGTTTGCAAATGTTGTGGGTCACCCTGTTGCCCCATTGTGACCCAGAAGATCGCAAACAATGGTCTCTGACTGTGCAGCAGTAGCGGTAGTACGTAGCATCTTTTGCCTTTCTCACGTTATACCATTTTGGGCACTTTGAGTTTCGAGGAATGCGCGATTTATCTATTCCACTCTCGAGATAATGCTAATTGGATTAATTGTTTTGAAATTTTTTCAATGAAACTCACGAGAGGCAACACTTTAAAGTGTAATGCATTTCAAGGTTTGCGTCTGGTGTAAGTGGATGACCATATTTGGATAATTTTCAAACGGTTATAAGGTCGCGTTTATAACCGACGGCGTTTTTGATATTGAATAGAATATTCTTCGTGTCGATTGCAGTAATAAATTTTGTATTATTGATTGCTTGCTATGTATCTGAAGTGTATTCCGTAAATGGTACTAGTTTTTTTTAACTATTATTTTATTAGAACAGACACTATTCAAAAAATTAAAGTAAGGAAAAAGGAAGTTAATGTAATTTCCGACTTGATTCTAAAACAGCCAATGTCATATTTTGGGCAAATTGCGTTATAGCATGTGTCTAATGAATCTTGAATGTTTACTTTTGAGTGAGTGGCAATGTCACAATTTATTTTTACAATAAACAGAGTATTTATTACAGTGTACAATAAAAAAACACAACCGGAGCGGAGACTAGTCAATCTATACTAAGTTTGACCCACTGAATCAGAATATGGTAATAAAATTTGTTGGTTATCTCTCGTTTATGAGAGATTTAAAAAATGGATCCCAAACGCCTGACGCCACAAACATCTCTAAACGCGACTTCAAATTATCTACAGCTCAAATTTGTACGTTTAGACAAAAAAAAAAAATATACTAACATAGAGAACGAATCCTTATAAATATATACATTAAAATAAAAATAAAATCTGGTCAACGTAACGCATAATAGCACCGGGAAAAAATCCGAAAGAAAAAAAATATTTTTGACTTTTAAAATTTGCTAGATTTTACTTATACTATGCTACTCATAAGTATTTTAAAGCTTTCAAATATCACAATCAATAGCAAAAACATCTGTCTATTGCTTCCAATACTCATTTTTAACACAGAAGCGCTAAATTTTGAGTTACAAAACACAAAATCAAAAAAAATGTAAAAATTGACCATTTTTGTTAAACGATCACATCTCACAAACGAGAGCTAACCACAAAATTTCATTATCATATTCGGATTCAGTGGGTCAGAATTAGTAATAATTTTAGGGTCTCCCCTCGGGTGAGTAAAAAACGTGATTTTTTTTATTATTGCGCAGTGTTATTAAAAAGAGCCATTGTCAAATTTTGATCCAATTGAGTTATAGTACGTACATGTGTCAAATGTGCTTTTTATGAATCTTGAATATTTACTTTTCAGTGCTATGTAAAATGGCACTGTCACAATTTATTTATTTCGACAATAAACAGAGATGTCTTGATTCTAAAAGCGGCAGTGTCAAATTTTTGGGCAAATTGATCTAAACACGTGTCAAATGTGCATCATATGAATTGTGGATGATTAATTTTAATTGTTAAAATATACCAATGTGACAATTTATTTTCACAATATACATACATATGTATGTATGTACATACAAATGTCCCATCTTTGTTTAGCATTAGTCATTTTGATAGCATTGTACCAAAGCTAAATTTGTATACTTTTATGTAGTCCCCTTCGTTAATTTCCAAACGTTACTTCCTCTAATGAAACACACGTTTATTTTCGACACTGAATTCGTTTGTCCGTGCATTGTCAAAACTCTCGACAGTGTTTTCTATACCTATGTATATGTATGTACGTTTTTTTTCCCCGGTTTTAGATGTGCATAGCTATTCACTGAATTATTGTGATATATGTGAATTTTTGCAGTTTGTTGCACGCTCGGTTTAGCGTGGAAGCGTGACAATACGCTCATTTGCACAACTAAAAGGTGTTAAAATTGACTTATCAATGTTACGTTTCGCCGTTTTTGCCTCGTTTACTGTCATGTAATAGTATGTTGCGCCATTTTGTCACACATGTTACAAATATTGCAATCCTCGTAGTACATTTTTGCAGGCTAAGAAGATGTGTACGCACTTTACTTACTACCTATGCATATTATGTAGATATTTTTAGAAGAGCTCGAAAAAAAAACTTGTTCACATTATGTATACATAGGTATGCGATGAACTGCTCGTTTTTAAATGTGGTAGGTGAGACGAAGTGTGAGAACTAGACAGTTGTTGCAGTCAAAATTTTGACCTTGGTAGTTAGTGTCTATGATTTATTTGACTCTTACAAAAATTCGCGGGAAATTTCTTTGCATATTATGTATTGCCAAAATTGTTTAATTGCCTCCATCTATCAGCTGTGTGATGCAATCGTAGCAAAGTTTTTAATTTTGCGATAGTTGAAGGATCTCAGATTAAGATCTTGTATATGATTGGAAGAATGGAACATCCAACATTCCGCTATGATTAAAAAATAAGGCATACGACCAATGCGTACTGACAATTATAACGTATGGATGCTGTATTCAAGAATGTTACGTAAGATCCAATGCACACAGAGAAACGTGGAAAGATGTACATATGCTTGGTATAACAAGAATAGATCGTAAGAGGAATACATGGGTAAGAATCATGACCAAAGTTGAAGATATAGGGCAACGTGTATAAAAGTTGAAGTGGACACATAGCGAGAAGAATGGATGGCAGATGGACGCGAGAAATACTGGAATGGTATCCGAGAGGATGTGAAAGAAAGCAAGGTAGACCGAGTGGACGATGGGCTGATGAATTGAGAAGAATGTGTGGAGTCAAGTGGATGCAGATTACTCAAGACAGACAGGAATGGAAGAGGATTGGAAAGCCTTAATCCAGCAGTGGATGATGAACGGCTGAAAATGATGATATGAATTTAAATCAAGGTATGTCAAAAGTGTACATAGTAACGTGATCCAAAATTGGAACGGTTGAAATTCGAATATTTTGATTAAGATTGTAAAAAAGTTGCTAAAGAACAGTACTTTTATGAACCTATATTTTGATGTAAGGTTAATATAACTAAACCATTAAAATTCTAGGCAACACTTTTTTGACTCTAATTTATTCTTATCATTTAATGTATGTAAAGTTATAAAATTTATATGTATAAGATATAGAATACATTAAGTTTGTTATTTACATGTCAAAACAAAAAAAACTGGTAAAACGACGAGTAAACAAGAATCCTAGTTCGCACGTTGCAACTTTACATAAACAGCTCTGGACCAGTTTTCGATGAAATTTCATTGAATCTTTTTCGATCGTAAATTAACACATCCCGCGTGTTAAATTTGACCGCTTGTAAATTCGCACTTTTATTAATTGATAATAATAACTTTACGCGACTAAAAAGTTGAGGAAACGGCTCAGCTGGAGATTCCCATACGTATTTGTGTTTGTTTTTTTTTAAACATAGGCAATTCTTCTGATTCGACGGCGAGTAATAAAAATTCCATATATTTAGCATCATGGGGGCATTTATTAATTAATTTTCACGTGATTAATGGACTAGTGAAAATTGCCTCGGGATCTATGCTATTTAATTGCCACTGCGAAGTGTAGTATATCGTTCGGTGGACGCTAATTAAAGCATATTCATATGTAGATTTATCTTCTTCTGTGTGAATTGTTTGAAAAAATACCATTTCCGGTGGTTCGATGAAAAATTACATATCACACCTATGACGATTTTGTAATCGAAACTCGTTCCAGTTAAGTCGTCCGCGTGTCTACGATTACATTTTCGATGATTAGACATCCGTCTTAATCTCGTCACTGTTGATCGATTATACTCCATGAATATTCCGATAAACGAAATTCAATACCTGTGTTTATTTTTTTTTTGATATCCGTTCAATTTGTGTAAATTTAAATGATTATTATTTTTTTTTATCGTCGAACGGCTGTTGACGTGTTAATCTTATTCATAGTCATTTTGTGCGTGAGTGAAAATTATTCCAATTGGAATTTATGTGAATTTTCCTCGGAAAAACGGATCATTACGAATTTTTATAAAATAGTTTACTCAGTTGAGCATAGATGTCTCTATAAATAATTTTCCGTAAATTGTTGTAAATTCGCGCGTTGAAAATATTATTTGCATTGTTTTGATCGATATCCTTTTTAATAATTAATAAGATATTTCATTTATACATTTTAAAATTAATTATAGTTAATTTTACCATGTTTTTTTTGTACTTTCGAGTACATTTTCATTTTTGAATAAATTAGCTTGTTTGCAAACCTATTGTATAATATTTCAAAACGAACATTGTTTAATGGCGTATAAAAGTATTTTTATCATCAATTAAAACTTAAACTCGTAACTCGCGCCAGTTAAACTACTTTTTATGTAAATTATCAATAAAAAAAAACTACGCACATTCGCCGAAAATGCACTTTGGCTGAAATATGTATATCCACAGGTACATAACGGACTCTTTTACGCGATACAATTAATCCAAAGAAGCTGACCCATATGTTGGTAAAAGCACGTCAGAATTTAAATTGATGTTGTTTTTATGTAAATCGTTTTATTACAATGTAAAACGAATATAAAACACTAAACGCTTTTAACTAACTTAACTTTTAACATTGTTTTCGTTTCACGATAGCAATCGGTGGATCTCGGAGCTCATTGCACTGTCGAAAATTTAACTGAAATAGAATTTTTCGTTAATTTAATTAGCATGGCCATAATGTGGATATAATGCAGAGCGCCTTCATTTTGAATTCAACCACTTTTGCGTGTGCATCCGAGCTTTTAGTTGCATATCGGGTTTCTGATTCTTCAACCAGCTCACTTGAATGGCCTTTGTTGTTGCTGCTCCTTCAACGCTGCATTTTCTAAATCAGGCTTGGGTGAAAAGACCCAGCTCCGGTTGACTTTGAGCTTTGATTCGTACCTTTTGCAATGGTGCATTTCCACCGAAGCCACGTTGTATGCGAAAGTATTTATAATAATGTAATAATAAATTGATTTTATTCACTGAATTCCATAGACGGTCGAGCATGGTTCAATCGTTAATCAAATTGAACGCTTAATCCGATATGTTGTCGATTCTAAAAGAGTCGATGTAAAATTTAGGCTAAATAACGTTATATGTATGTAAAATGTGCTTATGCTAAAATTACAATGTTAATAATAAAAATACATTTTCGTATAAATTGATAAAATCCGATTAACCTACATATGTATCTATGCATGTATTTGAGCTACAAACTTTCAGTAAAATTTTCAACAACTCTGATTTTTCAGAACTATTAACGTAACTGACAAAACAATAGTATCGAGATAAATGGACTTTAAAGTTTTACTCGAAATTTGTGTTATTCTTCATATATGTATTACTGATTTATTTAAACTTTTTTTAATGCATGTGCCTATTTTCTATCGTGTCTTGATAACGTTAAGGAAATTTAAAGAAAAAATGAATATATGTAGCTCTTACGATAAATTTGCTTACGATATTTTCTAAATTTTGATTAAAAATCGTCAAAATCATTATTTTTTCCTTTCAAATAACAAATTCCTATGCAACTTATTATTTTAAAAATTGCGTTAATTACGTAAGCAATATTTTTTATAGGCTTGCGTAGTTCCTTAACTAAACTTGTATCTTTATTGCAATTCCTTAGATGAAAAACAGTATCTGTATACAGATACGTTGAATTTGCTATATAAATGTTAGATACGTTATTTTCTTTTACTTCAAAGTATTAGTAACTTTAAAAAGTCACTTTTGGTTGAAGGTAGATTAATTTTGATATGAAAAATCGTTACATTAAGTGGACATAGGACGGCAGTATAAAATGTTTAAAATATGAACAACCTTATACTTTTTCGATATATTCAAACGACTACTTAAAAAATGCAATTCCACGACATACATACAGTACATATTTAAACGATATACCTATCAGTGAAGTGTCGTTCGAAGATCCCGTGGATACGGCGCATCCTCTAAAATCTCTAGCAATAAATAAATAAAAATGATTATCAATAGTAATAATTATGGGTTCGAAATTTGTAGTCCAATATACAAACATGAAAGTTTTTAATTTTCATTTTCAAATGACGTATACTATGTAAATGCCGCTGTATTCTATGACGATGCTGTGACGAAAAAGCATCCTTTTGCGCATGCGCATTAGTTCTCTCTCTCGAACAATCGCAATCGATCGAATTTGCGCATTTGTTCGACCGAGGGATGCTGTCGCCGCTCAGCTTCTTTCACCATCTCTATCGCATATTTAAAACAAAACTACGTTTATATTATATTATCATACATACATATGTGTTGTCGAGAGCACTTTTGTTATTGTTATTCATCATTTGGGCTAACATTTCAATTTTACACGAGAAAATACGTTTAATGTTCTTTAATACAGTATAATACTTTTAATTTTGCTATACACACACATATTTGATTTGTATTTAAGAAAAAAGCATCCTTTATACTTAAAGTCACCGCATGCCACTGATATATTGGGTTAAAGCGGTATCCCAAAATTGAACACCAGTAAAATATTTGAGTGGCAGCGTAATAGGGACTTACTTAACTTGCAAACAGTTACGCACGATAAAACTTGGTCCTTTCACAACGAAGCCACATATGTACATATATATATATATGTAAGTTATATTCACACAGTTCCTCGGCACGCAATTTTACAAGTACATTTAAATTCATCCAACAAAGAGGATTAAAACTACACATTGTCAGAGTGCTCCAGGGAAAAAAACGTTATCCCTCCGGGTTACCGTTAAACAGGATTCCCGCAAGTCGACAATATTGTCCGATCGGACTTTGGCGACGACATTGCATTTTTATCTCGTCGAAAAAGCTTTGCATAACTGCGCTCTGCGGTCGACCGCAGTAATTTATCGTACTTTTTTCCCATTAATAATCGCATTTTAACTCGCGGAATCTCCAGGTCATCCTGCCGCGACCGAGGTCCACTCGCAAGGATAACAGTTACAAAATCTCGTTTTAAACATACACACACGCACACGTACACGTACATGCGCGAATATATATCCACACGCTCGAGCTCGTAAAGAATTCGCCCTCGCGATCACCAGAAACCTGAACGTTGCTTTGCTCCGGTCATCAGCGACTTTCCCCGATCTTTTTTTTTTTTTTTTTGCGTTCCTTCTGGGTTCGAGGTTCGAATGTTGCCGATGTCTGTTCTCGGTCACACCTAACTTAACACGTTCCCTTCCCGATGCCCCTAGTGAGCTTTTTCTGTAGGATTTCGATAGACTCAAAGTATGATTCGTTTGCTATGATATCTACTCATAGATGTAGAATAACATAGATTGGCCTTAGCGCCCGAAAAAAAATGACTTTTTTTTTGTGAGAATTCCCCGCTCTTTAGACCCCCCCCCCCCACACCCCCGTTGCTTCTGACGCTTTCTCCAGGCAAATTTGTTTGGAATGGCATATCTATGGTATTTTATATCTATGTATCTACTATATAAAATTCAATGTTTGTTTATGTGTTTCTTTGTTTGTCGTTCCGCTATGCAAATCTACAGTTTTCAACTTAGAACCGCCAAACTTGGTATACTATCTCATGATCACCCTAACTCAGACCGTAGGTGGGTTTTGGAAGGGGTCGGATCGGGGGGTCGACGGGCCCCCATATACAACCCCCGGCCGAGCAACGCCGGGAAATTCAGCTAGTTTATTATATTATATATATATATATGTAATAGCCGAAATCCGTCTGCTGATAACGCTCGCTGAGGAAAAATAATTAAAAAAACCAGAAAGAGTGGGGGATCGAACCCAGGACCCCAGGCTCGAGAGAACTCGCACTAATGCTATTCGCTATCGCCCTTGGTCAATTTAGTCATTTTTTTTTTTTAAACATTACCTATACAAGGGATCGTGACTCTTTACTTACAAAAGGGATCATGACTACATAGATGACGCTATAAAAACTATTATTATTATTTTTTTTTTTTGATTTTTACAAAATCAATTACAAAATTATAATTATTATATAATATAAAATATAAATAGTAAAGTAAAAAAAAAAATCGATACTACGGGATTGCTATAATACATAGATGGCGTTATTTTTTTGTCACTAACAACCGTGCGATCAATTAGTGGGGATCTCTATTAAAAAAGCGCTTTACGTAATTTAAAATTCGGCGGGCTTTGATATTCAACGGGCTTACACTAGTTATATATATAATAGCCGACATGCGTCTGTCTGTCTGTCTGTCTGTCTGAGGTAAAAATTAAAAGACACCAACCGTCCGCGCGCGAATGGGATTTGAACCCCAGATCATCAGGTTGGAATGAGGTCGAGCTAACACTTTCATCCAACGCAACGGAGGCAATGATGGACCTGCTACAATTGGACAATATTAAACCTCAATAGGCTCGCGACTTTGCTAAATTGTTATTATAAAGCGTCATCTATACAAAAACTATTAAATACACATATATGTATGTATGTACTCACTCACAAAAGCACTCAACAGTACGGGTGATGAGAAACCACCGTTGATATTCAACGGGCTTACACTAGTTATAAATACAATAGCCCAATTCCGTCTGTCTGTCCGTCTGCTGATAACGCTCGCCTCGGTAAAGATTTAAATTCAAAAAACACGAACGTCGCGAGTGGGATTTGAACCCGTGATCACCAGGTTGGGTGAGTTAGCGCTAACCCGTTCATCCAACACCTGTGATGGGAGGCTTCCTACAATTTGAAAGTATTAATCCTTAGTAGATTCGCTACTTTCCTAAATTGTTACGTAATCAATTACGTCAAACATTAAATTAAACTAGTGAATGCCCGTTGAATAACAATTACAAACGAAAAGTAACTTAAAGCTAAAATTACAAAATAAACTTAATTATCTATTAGCACTTACATACATATACAGAGGTTCTGTATTAAGGCTGCCAGGAATCTATCAATTTTTTTTATATTTCTGAGATCTTTTGGCAGTTCATTGTATTCAACAACACCCCTGTACAAGATACTTCTCCTGGATCTTAAATTCTTAACTACATATATTAACTTATTCTTATACCTAGTATTATGACTATGTATATTATATCCCCTTATTAAATACTTCTAATAAATAAATTCTTATCTAATTTAAAAATATATACTAACATGCACACTTTTAAGGCTTCCCTTACATTCATCCAATTCAATTAATTCAACATATTTCTTATACTAGTTAATCTATTTACATTTAAAATACTCCGCATAGCTCTATTTTACAATTTTTGCAACCTAATTACTAAATTTTTAGTGAATTTAGTTAGTACGTATACTGATAATACAAATTTTAAAAGGATTTGTATTAATTAAGTAATGTCCTGATCTTGCCTGATCTTGCCTGATCTGCCAAAAACATGTTTTTGACATGCATGGATTTTGAACCCCAAATTTACTCTTTTGAGATTTCTTTTTGTATGGAGCTTTACAGTTTAACCTTAAATCTAACGTAACTTAACCTTTTCGCGCGAGTTTAAACATTAGATATAAATGAACCATATCTGAATCCTATCATTTTAGTAGGTAATAAATTTTATCGCACATTATATAAGGTAATATAATGCTTAAGATCAACATGAATTAATCTTAAGCGGTTGCAAAATTCCATAGCTCTGTGGAAGTTTAAGGTCACATTTTGACTAATAAACAATGAGATGATATTTCAGGGGATGAAAAATTAATATTCAAAAGTTGAGTTGGTGTTGGGAAATGACGCAAAAACTCGGCCAATTACAATTTGTCGAATTCGCCGAATTATGTACAACTCTCCAAAAATGGCCGTGCTAAAAAACTGGCATTGTATGATTGCGGAATTGTCAATGAGTTGTTATGATCCAAGATTAAGTGTTATATTTCCCTTTTGTATGCGGAATACTTTTTATAAAATTTTAACAATGCTCGGAATTTATGTAGATAGTCCCGCTTTGTTCGCATTTGTGTTTATTAGCAGTTTTGCAATGTAATTGAGAACGATAAATTCGTTGCAATATTTCGTCTCGGGTCCGATTATACACACATAACTCCATTTCAAAATTGGGCATGATGATGTTAAATGTCGGCGAAAGGGTTTGTGAGAAGCTTATCATTAAATTAATGTCTAGTCAAAGTTTACTATTTACATAGAATGATACTCGTGTATTTACAAGATAGATTTTATTATTACACGTATACAAATGCATATTTGGATATCCTTGTATGTTTATTGCGTACTTCATTCATTTTATGACAAATTTCCATGTTTGTGTCATAAAAGACTATTAAAATGCCTCCCCATAGATTTAACACGCGAAAATAAAAAGTTTTCGTCGTACATAATATCAACGTATCTGGAAATATCATACGTAGAAGAATACAAATAAGCGGCGAGTATTAATTTTTCCATGTCATTAATTTGCATATGAAATCGATATTTTTACGCTCACCAATTTTATTTCAAACGTATTTAGAATCGTGTTTTATTTCGTTTACTGCCCGATTTGAAAGTTTCTCGTTTAGGCTCGGATACAGTAATTTTTATGGTTTGAATTCTTCGCACATATAAGGCTTCAGATTTGTATAAATGGGCAGTGTGCATATTATGTATATTTTATTGCGTAAATTTTATGATCTGCACTTTATCAGTCTCGAAAAATGATCTTTGATTAGCGCTCGACACGTTGCCTTACTAACATTTACTAGTGTAAGCCCGTTGAATATCAACGGAGCGGTTGTATGTGTATTATATAGTTTTGGCGCTTTATAATACAACAACGTAACAATTTAGCAAAGTCGCGAGCCTATTGAGAAATAAATATTGTCCAATTGTAGCAGCCTGGTCATTATCGGCGTTGGATCATAGCGTAAGCGCTCACTGTTCCGATCTGGTGATGTCGGGTTCAAATCCCACTCGCGCGCGACGGTTCGTGTCTTTTAATCATTTACCTCGGCGAGCGTTATCAGCAGACAGACGGAATTGGGCTATTATATATATAATAACTAGTGTAATCACCCGCACTGAAAAATAATATTAAATTTAATAGTTTTTATGGGTGTTTGCCTATGCAACAAAATGTTGCGCCATTTATGGCGCGTTATGATAACAACGTAACAATTTAGCAAATTCGCGAGCCTATTTTTTATTATATAAATACATAGTCACGTTGAAGCCTGCCTATTATCATCTGGTTTCATGCGACGTTCTGGATTTTTAATTATTTACCGAGGCGAGCGTTATCAGCAGACAGACACACAGACACACGCAGATTATATATATAATTTGTAGTGCAAGTAATTTGTTGTAACTCACCGATGGCGGCACTCGATGTCCGTTTGATTGATTTTTAATATTACCGCATAGCTTCGAAAAAAAAAAGGAATGTTATGGAAAAACGTAAACTTTGGAATGCCTTAAAAATATTTTCCTTCGCTAATTATTATCTTAATGCGTATTTGGAAATTGGATAGGCATTTTTTATTGTTGTTTATTGACGTGTTAATGTTTTTGCGTTTGCATGAAATTTCTAATAAATTCAATATTCTCCGTCAACGACATGTCAACAATTTAATTAATTGAAATTTATCATCATTTTTACTTTATTATAAATGCCAACGAAATTTTTGGTGAAAATTTTCATTTGCCATAAAAATAGATCGGATAACTTTCGCAATAGACGTGTTTTATTTTATTATTGACATTCGCTTACGTTGCGAAAAACGTTATCGTTTAAACTCTAACCATCCATCATAACGAATATATATGTAAGTGTACGAAAGTAGATAAGATTAACGTTAACTCTTGATAAATTCCCGGTAATACTTTCGCACGTCATAATTCTATTTGTATACATTTACAATGATCAATACGATGTGAAACCTATTGAAACTCTCTAAATTCACCGATTATACTTTGAACTTAACATAAATGCTATTTACTATATAAACATGAGCGATAACCGCGTGTTAATTGGCTCGCATAATATACTAAGATCTTTATTCGTATGAATTACGAATTTTGTCATATATAAGTGAAGAGAAATCACGCACTATACAAAGATACGTTCACTGGTTGACTAATTTTGATAAATATCTTATTCATATAAAGATACGTATACGATACGAAGTGTGATGTTATATTTAACACGTTAGCTATATTTTACTGTGCTACGTTTACCTTGTATACGAATGACGTGAAAATTGGATAAATATTGACTTATCTATGAGTTTCTCATTCATGACTATGTGAATCGGGGATTTTTATCCTATAAATTTATCTATAATATGAGTGAAGTGGTTTTGCAAGTTTTAGTGTGACTTATTTGATCAATCAAACCCGACGTTATTTTGGTTTCAATGAAACTATTTGGAATATCTTTCCCAGTAGAGTATTGGAGTATATTGTGTACGAGTGTCACTCAAAGTACCGCTGCTTGAAGAATTATATGTAAGATGTTTCGATTAAACCTTTTGAAATTTCCATTTTCCTGGAAAATTTTCTTATCCCATGATTTTAATGCACGATTCTTTCGTTCCGTTCGATAGCTTTTCCACTCGTAATACAATATATAAAAATATACAAATCATTATATTTATTTGATTCATAGACATTCTATGTACATTTCATTCAAGCTAGTGTATAATATTACATTGAGAGTAATCTTCGACACTAACTGGTCAATGAATGTTTAAACACAATTACAATAATCAGAATGCAATGAGTTAAATAATATAAACCCAAAATTTTATTGATACTTTTCAGACACGATCAGTTTTTCCTCTACTTTTTATCGACCCTCCAAAGTATGAATGTCAATTCTGGCGATTTACAGACATCTCAAGGTCACACTTTTCCACGACAACAATACAAAATACTTTTTTTAACGATCGGACGATCAAAACGCTAAATTGAAACATCGAAAATGACCGCCATCTCAAGGTCAAACTTTTCCACGACAACAACATATAATACATACTTTCCTCGGCCAGCGGTTCTCAACCTTTTCGAAGTCACGCAGCACTTTTGATTATAAGAAAAATTTGTGGAGCACCAAAATCATCAAGGTTCATAAAACTGACAATAAAAAAATGCACGCACATAACTTTTATCAAAAAATAAAGAATGCAGATTACAAAAAAACAAAAACATAAAAGGATACATTAATTTAAAAAATAATAATTACATACATACATATACTGTATTTGTAAAAACTGTAACTAAAATAACTCTTTTATAAAAAAATATTATCAATGCAATACTTGAGCTTGATGCCTTTTACAGATTTCGACAATATCAGGTCTAATGTGTGACACCTCAGATGCACTGCAATTTTCCGGTATGATAATCAGCTGGAAGATAACGAAATTATCTGTCATTTTTTCGACGCGTCAAGTTTCGAACAATTTTTGTCATGTTTTAAAAGCGTTTTATTCACTCGAAATCCGTAAACGAACTGAATAAAAAGCTCTCGAAATATTCTAAACACTACCCTTTTGATAATAAATAGGGATCATTCTACTGAGAAATTTCGAGAATTCGTAATATTTAGGGGTGATGCGATTTCAATGCACGGCACTGTACATACATACATACCGCATCTCTCGTTTTTTAGTTTTTTTTTATTGAGAAACCAAGCTCACGCAAATATGATGTTGAAAATTGTAACAAAATTTTCAGTGCCCTTGTGGGAATTCGATTCGGACAAAAATCTAAAACTTCTCGAGAGCTATTTGACAAAATTAACTCTTTGAACTTGTATGTCGAGCATAGCTTTTACTTTGACTTCATTTTTTAGATGAAAACTGATTGAAAACACTATTTTTTATTTTTTTTGCCAATCCAATTAGCATATCTTGGAGAACAGCTGGTCCAGTCTTGGAATTTTTGTTTCACCCCAGTGATTCTCAAACATTAGCTTTCCAAAAGCGTAATTTCTTTTTAAGTAAAAATGGTTACTTGACAGAGGTGAAAAAATTAATTTTTTGTATTATAGATTCCAAAACATTCTCTTTATTTTAAAAAGCCTCTAAAATATCCCCGATGCAATTTTTCATCTCCAAATTTCATCAAAAGTGAAAATATAGGTATCATTTGAAAAAAAGTTTTGGAACCACTGGAAAAAATATTTTTGAGAATGGCCTGTTATTTTGGCAAAAGTGTGTGGAAGATTTTTCATCATCAATTATAATAAATATGTTAAATCATTATTTATTTTTTTGTCGAACGTTTTAAAATTTTATGAAGAAAGGTAATCATGATTTTCAAATCAAGATTTTGTCTCGTAAAGTTACTTACCCTGATCGGACGGTCCAAATTCTCAAATATTTTATTCAAGTAACAAATTGTAAAAAAAAAAATCAAAATCCCCGAAATTATGGTATTTTCAAGTTGGTAACGATGAAATGGATGTGTTTCTGTAGAAAAATTTGAAAAGCACCGGTTCGAAAAATTTATGTAATGGTTTTCATCTTATACAATGCCGAGGATATGTGTTTCACGGATTTATAGTTATTTTTTGTCCTAATTGACTTGTAATGTAAAAATTAATTCCGAGTTCAAAGAGTTTAAGACAGTTTGCCCGTCATATGACTGTGGATTTTAAAATTTGCTAGACGATTACTTTTTTTAAGTAAGTATTTTAAAGCTTTTAAATATCACAATTAATGGACAAAATATCTGAATATTGCTTCCAATATTCATTTTGAACTCAAAAGCACTAAATTTTGAGTTACAGACCGCAAAATTAAAATCATCAAAATTAATTTCATCGTTTGGATATTAAAAAATGTCAAAATTAATTCCGAGTTCAAAGATTTTTAATAACAAAAATCCGCAACTCGATAATATTTATTTATTTGACGCCTAAAAAAGCTTTTACAAGAAATAATATAAAAAAAAAAGACAAGAATACAAGAGTACATATGTATAAATAGAAACAAAAATAACTATAAGAACAGTAAAATTTAATTGAACTAAGAATAGAAACTTCTCAAAGAAAGCAGCTTTACCAAATGAATGCTCATGCAGAAATAATCCAAAAGATTCCCATACTCATTGCCGGTCCGAATCAACCTAGGAATAGGAGATTGTATGTACATAATAGTTGGTGCATGAATTACCTTCATCAACAAACAATAATTTAGATCGTGTAAAACGAACCTTTAAACGTAAAATAGACTCAACAAGAGCAGGACAATCAATTAGAGAATTTACAATTTTATAAAAGAAGACCAAGTCATTTACAACTCTTCTATCAGATAATTTATGCATTTTCAAACTAAGTAAAAGAGAGTCATTATCAATAAGATACACGAATTTGAACATAATGAATCTTAAGAGTTTATTTTGAACTCTTTCTAGAGAATATGAATGAATAAAATAAGATGGAGACCAAACAATAGTATTATACTCTAACTTACTTCTGACAAGTGAACAGAATAATAATTTTAAGGTATTAAAATGTAGCTATGCCGAATGAATTTCGTATCCAGTCATAATTTTCAATCTTCAAGGAAGGAAAGTTACTTAGCAATCTTTTCTTCGAAAGTTGATAAATTTTCCGAAATAATAATTTCCCTCGACATTTTTTTTATCATGAAATAAAAAAGGCGAGGCTTTATTTTCGTTTTGTGATTACCGAAACCGAACAGCGGATTGTAAAATAGTCGAAGATGTCGATAAATGCGGTAGACTCCCACTGCCACGATCCGAGTGCAGATGATGCTGCGGGCCCGAGCCTGGACCGGAACGGGTTAATAACGGAAACCGAGTGGTGGCGGGGGCGGAGGGGCGAGCGGCCAGGGGCGTTCACTCGGCAAAGCGAATCCCCTTCCCCTTACTTAATACCTATGCCTATAGTCCGCACGGCTCTTTGTGGTCGGCGAAAACAACAAGTGGGCAGTCGGCGCCGGACGCGCGGACCACAGACATGCTCTCGAGCACATGGACATCACCGCTACCGACATGGCCATCACCAGGTGTTCAGGTACGCCGGAAAATTGGTGGCAGAAGCGACGGACAATTCGCTAATCCCCACGGAATTAGTGACGCCCTTCCGTCCGCGAGCCTCTAAAGCTCGGCTAACGTTCGCCAATGGTGTGGTGTATGTGTGTGTGTGTGCTTGCTAAAGCTCTATGCGAATAGTGTGCATCGCCTTTGCGTGTGTTTTCCGTGAAAAGTGACCTCTGAAGTTATATCGTGCATCGTTGAGAATTTGTTAAATTCCAGTCGGGGATGATAGGGATAGAGCTCGAGAATTAGTACCAAAATCTTCCAGGGCCTTACTTAATGTCTGGAAAATAATTTAAAAAAAAAAATGTTCTCGGAATTTGGCTCGGTTGCACTTGCCGCTGCCGGTATTAAAAAAAGATTAAACGCACAAAAAAATGAGCTGTCGCTTGATTTTATTATTAGTTGCGTTTGTGCCGTTGTTGAGATTATACCGACGGTACACTCTATCAATATCGGATAAAGTTTCCCGTGCGGCCCTGTTGTAAGACCGTTTTGTCCCCCTATAGTGCTACTAATTTTTTAATGTCGCAGTGTTAATGGATTATTTATTCGTACGGTAGACTCTTTCAAGTTTTTGGAGCTAATTTCCACGTTAGTCGGTTTATGTTATTTAAATTGAATTTAATTCTCAAGCCTTGCATACACGTTGCGAGGCAAAATTGTACACATTGCGAGGCACGCCGAGCGAGGCTGCCTCGCAACGCGTACAATAATTCGATAAGTATAATATTTTCTGATATTGAACCACACAGATTTTAGCGTTCACAGTATTGGAGTTATATCCGAGTAGGTTTAGCGATGAAAATTGAATTTTCCCAGGATGTCATATGTTTTATTGTTATGATATATATTGAATGTACGTAAATAGACATTGTAGATAAAATTTTCATACTAGTATATTTGTACGTTTGTGTAGTGTGTGTGTGTGTGCGCGTTTGATACACAGTGATAGCGCGTATACTGGATTGAAGAAATCCCGAGGCCTCTGAACTGCAATGAATCCGGTTTGTGGGATATTGTTGCATATTTGGAATTCTCAAATGACACTCTCATTACTCTGAGCACTTTGTGAAATTTCACATTTCATTGTGTCGAGAATCGATCATTCGTAATGGTCAAAACGTACACAGGTACCTTGATACAGGTATTTTGATTAACAATAAGTAGACTTATTTTGAAAATCTACTTATTATTTTAGATCAATTTTTTTTTTGTATATACATTTACGCCTACGCATACAGCTAATGTATTTTTCCATCCTATTACTGCGTTTAGGAATAATTTGGGGCGTTGAGAGCACCTCGCAATTACGCCGACTTTCCAGATCATTTTTGCTCGCAGGTATTTAATTTCACCGTGCGAGCTAGTGTTATATGTATAGGTACACTCTCGGTCATTACGTATATGACACGGCGAAAAAATCGACAAGGTGTAAATCAATCGGAATAAGTCTCGACATCTCGCCATTTTCTTTGTGCCGAACGTCGTGAAAAATACGCGCTAGTCATCGCATCGATCCGATTACCGGTCCAGTATATATTATTATGTCTGTCTATATTTGTATCTACGTGTACATGCATACATATATGCGTCGGTGTAACATTCTGTGAAATTAGAAGTATTTTATTATATTTTTATGCTTGATTCGCTCTAAATGTGCACCGTTGCACCGCGAAAGTGCACCGTGCAAATATTACATGCGATGATGACGCACGATTGCGTAATTAAAAACACTGATTTTCTTGATCATCTCTCGTTTCATTATCATGTCTATTACTCGTTGTTCATTGTCATACCTACTCTTGATTATATTCCAATTTCAAATCAAAAGTATGTAGGCACCGACCAAATACGCTGAATCACTGAATTTTCATACTATGTAGTACCAATTTTTGTACTACATATTCAATGTTATGTAGATTATTGTAGGCGGGGCTATATCGTGGGCTAATTGTATTTAATCCTAAGAAAGAGTAAACGTGTACAATAGCACAATTCCGTATGTCTGTCTGTCCGTCTGCATGGGATGTTTATATCATGTATTATTTTCATCCTGTAATTGATTTTTGTTTGTAAATAATTTGGGCGTTTAGTCTGTAAATAAATAAATAAATAACTAAATAAAGGCTGAAATTAAAATTAAATAAATGATGTGGACAAAACGCGTCGACGAAAATTCGCTATAACTACTTAACCTATAAAGTGCGCGGGGATAATAGCGTTACTGGATCGAACTTGAACGAAGTTTGACAGTAGTGAAGAGAAATTCGTTATTCTAAACTACATACTATATATATATATGTATATATAATAGTCCAATTCCGTCTGTCTGTCTGTCTGCTGATAACGCTCGTCTCCGTAAAGGCTGAAATTCAAATTTAATTGAAAATACACAAACGTCGCGAGTGGGATTTGAACCCGTGATCACCAGATTGGGTGAGTTAGCGCTAACGCGTTCACCCAACACCGGTGATGGGAGGCCTCCTATAATTTGAAAATATTAATCCTCGATAGGTTCGCGACTTTGCTAAATTACGTCAAACACGTCCGTTGATATTCAACGGGCTTACAATAAAGGCGATAAAAGTACGTACTTTTATCGCTTCTTTGCAATTGTGGTATTAACAATAATACATTATTAAGTCTTGTTGGAAGCTGTTTCTAGTTGAGGTAGTTTGTATTCGCAGTGATCTTAATAACTCATCATTAGTTTTTTTTTTTATTGAAGATTTTTTTACATACATACATAGATATGTATGTACAATCTTATCAACGTTGATAATTTTATTGATTACTATATATAACTATGTTTAAATTAAAAGGACTTGTTTAGGTTTACATGAATCATCATTCAGTTCCTATTTCCTAGATATGTACATAAGTAATATCTTTTGTCTTGAGAACTACAACATTGGAAATAACTCTTGTTTTCAATATGTATCTCAATAGTCGCATTGTATTATGTTAAAGTATTATCATCATCATCATTTTCAGCCGTTCACCATCCACTGCTGGATGAAGGCCTCTCCAATCCTCTTTCACTCCTGTCTGCCTTGAGCAATCTGCATCCAGTTTACTCCACACATTCTTCTCAATTCGTTAGGCCATCATTTGCTCGGTCTACCTTGTTTTCTTTCGCATCCTCTCGGATACCATTCCAGTATTTCTCGCGTCCATCTGCCATCCATTCTTCTCGCTATGTGTCCACTTCAACTTTTACACACATCATACTTCTTACCCATGTATTCCTCTTACGATTTCGTCTTGTTATACCAAGCATACATCTTTCCATGCTTCTCTGTGTGCACTGGATCTTACGTAGCATTCTTGAATTTAGCGTCCAAGTTCACATCCATACGTCATAACTGGCAGTACGCATTGGTCGTATGCCTTCTTTTTTAAGCATAGCGGAATGTTGGATTTAAAAACCATGTTCATTCTTCCAAAAGCACTCCATCCTAGTTTCACTCTTCATGTCTCTAGTTTCTTCTTCTCTACATCCGGTCATATTCTACATCCTCTCGGATACCATTCCAGTATTTCTCGCGTCCATCTGCCATCCATTCTTCTCGCAATGTGTCCACTTCAACTTTTACACACATCATACTTCTTACCCATGTATTCCTTTTACGATATCTTCTTGTTATACCAAGCATACATCTTTCCATACTTCTCTGTGTGCACTCGATCTTACGTAGCATTCTTGAATTCAGCGTCCGAGTTTCACATCCATACGTCCATCTCGCGTCCATCTGCCATCCATTCTTCTCGCTATGTGTCCACTTCAACTTTCTTCTTACCCATGTATTCCTTTTAAAGTATTATAAAAAATATTAAACCTTGTGTTTTTTTATTGTTTACAGAGCCCGAGGAGTGTGCCGTGACTCTGGTAGTATCCCGGGGCACTCGTTCACCGCCAGATGGACGTGAAAATCCAGCATCTCACCAGGAAAATGTGCCAATTTTCCCGACCATCACCAACAAACTCAACACTCTCCAAGATTACCCCAGTCAAAAGCCACCTTGCCCGCCGATAAACAACACGAAAACACCCATTTACACGCTGAAGGACGCAATAATGGTCGAAACAAGTCCCCGAATTGTTTACGACCCACCGGCCAAGAGCAAGATCACACCGACGAAAACGTACGGCCGTGGAAAGGATGCCAAGAGTGAAAGTAGTGTCAAGGATAAAATTGCCATGTTCTCTGTGCACAAAACAATTCCGGAAAGTTGCAGCGACAAAAAGTCGCCGACTGTTGCCAAGTCGCAAAGTAGGTTTTCCGGATTTTACAATGATACCCTATCTAAGTCACACGAGAGCCTTCTCGATAGTTCTAATTTGTACAGTGGAAAGAGTGCTAAAATTAAAAAGTCAAACTTGGACTGGAGTGTGAACGGTGTAGCGAATAATAAACAAGAGATCACAACAACAACAACAAACGGTGCAACGCACAATAAAAATCATCACGATTTTGTCGTAGCGAAACCCTACAGTAGTAATAACATTAGTTACGACAGTAAAACTGTCGAAAAATTAAAAGAAGTCAAAGCGAGTCCGTTGAGAAACGTACTGCCAATCAGTGCGATTGACAATAAGAAATTGGACAAGGCAAAAACTGATTCACACAAGTCGACGATCGATTACCTCATCGAGCAGAGACGCAAGTCCATGACGAAACTGAGAGGACTTGTCATACCCGATTCACCGTGCATTTCCGACCTGCCCGAAATAAAAAGTCGAGATTCCCCGAAGACGTTCACGTCGCCGATCATCCACAAGACAAGCACACTGGATAGATATTCGAACAAGACCAAACCGCCAACGACGCCCACATTCCTACCCAATCTGTGGGACAGTCAAACGTTGGTCAACAATTTGCCGAAATATTCGCCCGCGTTCAAAAGGAAACCCCTGCAAGTGTACGCCTCCAGAGCGACGGTAACCTCAACGATACCCAAAGTTTTAAACGGTGGGGCAGTTAAAGTGGAACCAAAGTCACCGATGCCCACGCGAGACGCGAGACGACCTTTTGAGCAGGTCGATTTTGGCAAAAGGACCAGTACGCTGCCGTCGAACTTTAGAGGGTCGACAGCTGTTGTTGTGGCGAATTCGTACAACCCGTCCAAGTCGAAGCGTCACGAGCTGTTCGCCGTGATCGACACGGTCGATCATTCGAATTTGAAAATTGTCAGGGCATTGTCGGAGGCTGCAGACAGCGACAACGACTCTGCACTCAGCTCAACCCAGTCCAGCTACATGTCGACCGTGTCGTCTCCTACTCCGTCCCTCAACAATTCCGAGTCGGACTGCTCCAGCCAGTCGACCTTGTCCCGAGACGTTATAGCCAGCGCCAAGTCAGCCATGGGCAAAATCAACAACCAGTTCGAGAACGATCTCAATCTGAACTTCCTCCAATCGGACGAGAGGAAGAGGAGCGTCTGCAGGTCGCTCTCCTCGGACACGAGCACATCGATAGGCTCGTCTAACAGCTCGACGCTAACGTCCGGCTCCCAAGCCAGCTGCAGCTCCAACTCGGAGACCAGCCACCGCATACTGAAACCAAAAAGCATCGAAGCAATCAACCGAAAGAACATACTGGCCTCGGCCAAATGCCGCAGCGGCAAAGACAACAAATTCGGCTCGCCGCTGATCGAGCGAAAGTTCAACGAGACCGACACACCGGACGAGACCGACCAACAACGACTGACTAACGGAAATTCCACGGTACGATACCACAGCGTTAAAAGTGTATCCTCGTACCCAAGCGACGCCGTGCTGAAGATGGCCTATTCGACGCTCGTCGAGGACCAGTGCCCGTCGCTGAAAAAGCAAGGCGTCGACTGCACTTGCACCAGCGATACTGGTTCAGAGAGCGAGGTCGATGCCATTGTGCCGGTTAAGGTCGAGGTGAAGTCGACCAAGTCCAAAAAGTACAGCAATGGACCGATCCAACCGGAAAGGAACGTCGAAAGTTACGCAAGGAAGCGGTTGGTGGCGGCCAAGGTTGCAAGCCAGGGGGTTGAGACTGTGGTCAGGGCAGCTGCCGATGGGGGTGACCCAATTGCGAAAATTGTCGAACCAGAGGACGAACAGTGCTTCGAGGTTCGTCTGTCGAGAGGAGAAGGAGGAGGCGTAGGAGTCACTCTGGCCGGGGGCGCTGACTGCGAGGCCAAAGAAGTCACCGTAAGTCCACTCTCTCGTATATTTTATTTACTCAATCTTAAAATATGTACTTTTCGTTCATAATGATCATTGTTTGCATTGATGATGTTCACTGGCTTGGTCAAATACTTCATATAATTATAAATTACTGTATTGTACTGTAAACACCCGTACTGAAAAATAATATTAAATTTAATTGTTGCGTTATAATACAACAATGTTACAATTTAGCAAAGTTGCGAATCTGCATAGGATTTATACGTTCAAATATAGGAGAACTCGCATTATCGGCGTTGGATCATAGCGTAACTGTTCCGAACCGGTGATCTCTGACGTTCTGGTTTTTTAAAATTATTTACCTCGGCGAGCGTTATCAGCAGACAGACAGACGGATTTAGGCTATTATATATATGTATGTATACTGCCGTCCTAAGCCGACTTAACGTAACTGACAAAACAACAATATCGAGATAAATGGACTTTTCTAAATTTGTGTTTTTCTTCATATATTACTGATTTATTTAAACTTTTTTTTAGTGCATAGGGTTATTTTCTATTGTGTTTTGATAAATTAAAAAAAAAATTAATGCTTTAGTAGTTACGTCACTTCATTATTCATTATTAATGTATACATGTGACTATTCCAAACTTCAACCACTCCATTTGAAAAGAATGAATCTCTAACAATCTTATTTGATTTTTCTTTTCTGAGTCTTAAGAGTATGACCTCTTAGATGAAGGTTCTCATTGAACATAATGAGGTTGGTCATTTCACATGAATAATGATTATTTATTATTTTGAATACTTCAATTAAATCACCTCTTAATCTCCTCGTCTCCAATGTGGAGAGATTCAGTCTTTTCAATCTTTCATGATAAGGTAGTGACCGAAGTAAATATTGGATACGTTATTTTCGCTAAGTATTGGTGATACTATTTCTCTGCGATACGTTACATTTAATAGCTTAAAAAAGTCGCTTTTGGATGAAGATACATTAATTTTGATATGAAAAATCGCAAGAATACATTCCCATAACCCCTAACTCATTTTCGTAATTTTTGTCAGTTACGTTAAGTGGGCTTAGGACGGTAGTATAATGCATAAATCATAAACCTAGCACTCAAGCGTTCGACAACAATAAACTTTTCTCTACTATGACACAATTCAAGCAATACTTATCGCTATAGATAGGATTTAAGTTTTAGTTCTCTTGTGTATTTTGTTTTATTAATAGTAGCTGTTCACTAGCATTGTTTTCAACGAACACGAATGTCAACTATGATCTCAAATTAATGAGTCAGCGATATAATATGTGCAGTTGAAAAGGGCCAATGCCGCTTTGAGTCATTTCAAATGCTTAACTCTAATTTATCAAATGGATTTTGTCTCAAAAGATACATTAGGATTTGGCCCAATGTATGACATTGACATTATTAGGACTGAAGCTCAAATGTATAGTAGTATTATAAAGGTATACCTATATAATTTGCTCAATCGTATTTTTTTTTTTTTTTGTATTGAGGAATAAGAAAGGATAATCAATTCATGTGCGATATTTATGAACATATTATACAATGGTTATCCTTGAACTTTATCGAGAGATAGTTTTCGTGGAATTTTTGTCTATTGTCGATGTTAAGAGTGTGGCAAACTTCAGGTTTTCGATTTGTACCGCAACCTATCCGAGTGGAATTCCGAGAAAAGCCACCATCGTGCAAGAACGATGATCCTATTTAATTTTAATATCTGCGCACTGTCTCCTCTGAATGTTTGATATCAAGCCACTTCATTACTAGACAAACATGTTACTATCTGTCCAACTGAAAGATACTTCTATTTTAATTCCATCCGGCAGTCTATTATAGTCCAAAACACCTCTGTACAAGATGCTTTTCCTATTCTATTTACTCGTAACAATTTTATAATTAAATTATTTTTATTCCTTAAATTATATTCACATACATCCATTCCTCTCACAATAAATTTACTAAAATATGATGGTAGCATATTGTTATCTAACTTAAATATAAATACCAACATACAAATCCTCAAAGTATCATTCACATTCAACCGATCTAATTCAATCATCATCTTTTTTATACTAGCATACCTATCCGCATTTAAAATACATCTCATACCTCTATTTTATAACATATCGATGGGTTAGTGTGTACAGATATTTTATGTCCAATTTTTACCAAAATTGAGTTGTCATAAACAAAACGTCCATCTACGTCAAACCTCCACATTTAAAAAGTATTGTATTGTCCAAATAGTATATTTGAGAAGATATTGCCTTATTCAAATATACATACATACATATGAGTCGCCTAGTTCCAAATCCCGATAAGTCCACAATATATAAAAAACGAGGATAAAATATTTTCTGGTTCTAAGAATGTTTTCAAACGATGCCTTATACTTGAATTATTCCAAACACCGCCAAGTGCGCCGTAAAAAAATATTGAAAATCAGTGTTAGTTCCAAAAACTGACAATTGCACTATGATAAAGCTGATAAAAGCCATATTTAGAAACAAACAACGATAAGTCCATGTTTCTAATCTCAATATTTTGTTTAATATCAACAAAATTAAGTTTAAACGAGTTTAAAAGCCATCAAGCAAATAAGTCTGTAGCAGAAAAAACGCGTTTGCAAACAAGTGAGTTTTATGGACTTATCGGGATTTGGAACTAGGCGACTCATATGTCACTTACAATATTTTAAAACAAAACTGAACATACAATATATGTGCACTAGTTCTTTAGTCTGAATATTGCATATATGTATGTACACATGTATAATAATTAAGACTTCATATTTTGTCCGAGATGTATCAAACTTCAAACGGTTAAACTAAGTCTTCAATTTATATCGCAACTTACGCAAGCTAAACTTCAGATGATTGGCGTTCATTTTTATATCTCCAAACACACAAATCCTCAAAGTATCATTGACTTTCAACCGAACTAATTCAATTCCGCATTTAAAATACATCTCACACCTCATATTTTGTAATATTTGTAATCTATCTCTAGTTGACTTATCTTACATATTTAATAATAAAACACAATAATAAACTGCTGCACCTTAACTAATTCTCTAATCGCGAAAAAATCAACAATTCGCCGCTGTTTTGAGGCATTGACCGGTTCGGCGAGTATTTCGCTCTTATCGCGCGAGACGCCCAGACGAATTGAGCACTGTGTATCTGCGGGTATGGTTTTTTTGTTATTCCTTCATCATTATTTAATTATTCAAAACGGGCGAGAGCGCGTCGTCTTCAGCGGCGTAACATAATAAATTTTGGCGTTTTTGGGTGCGTGATCGTCGTGAAAAGAGTAGGAGAATGACAGATACCCGTTGGTTCGCAACGGGTTTTCCGCCAGTTCATTATGACACTGCTCGCTATGGACCAGGGCCGAAATGTGGTCCGAAGCGGCCCCTCTGGCCGCACTCGATTCAAAATCTAATGAACCGATACTAATATTACAAAAAGCTTTTATACGCGGGTATCATTAATACCGGTCCACGTTGACGGCTGTTATGGTGTTAACAGATAGATAGGCTCCAGACGGACGGACGCTGATTGGCTTTCCCTCCACTTGAACGGAAAAAAAGTCAAGTTTAAAAAATGTATATATGTATGTGGACACACACACATACGTACGTGCATAGTCTCGATGTGAGATCGATACGGTTTTCTTTGATTTCGTCTTTGGACCGAAGCCTCGGGTATGTTGTGTTGTGTGTGCGGTATGCGCAGAATGTGCATCTTGGCGTTCGTTCGTTCGTTCGTTCGTTCGTTCGTTGTTGAACGGTACAACGTGACATCAGTAGTGTATGCCGTGTAACGGCAGCAGATATTGATTTACATATACACTTGAAATGTTAAAATATAATCGCATTTAAAATTTTAATATGTAAAATTGCATTTTGTCTGTTTTGCATCGAAGAGTTACCGTTGGTTTTGTCCCCCGCGGCACACTACCATACCGTTTGACTGATCGGGATAAAAGTTTGCAAAGGTACGGTATGATCTTGCAGGTCTAACTCTATGTATACATATATGTACATAGCTAGTGTGTAAGCCCGTTGAATATCAACGGAGCGGTTTCTCGCCACCCGTACTGAAAAATAATATTAAATTTAATAGTTGTTGCATATATGTATGTATGTCGCCACCCGTACTGAAAAATAATATTAAATTTAATAGTTGTTGCATATATGTATGTATGTATGGCACGTTATAATACAACAACGTAACAATTTAGCAAAGTCGCGAGCCTATTGAGAAATTATATAGTCAAATTGTAGCAGGCCCGTTATTATCTAGTTTGGATCATAGCGTAAGCGCTCACTGTCCCGAACCGGTGATCTCGGGTTCAAATCCCACTCGCGCGACGTTCTGGTCTTTTAATTATTTACCTCGGCGAGCGTTATCAGCAGACACACACACACACACACACACACAGACATACATATATGATAACCATTTTAATTCCAAACAAATAATTCAACTATTTAATACAAATGAAATTTAAAACATTACCAATTATAAACAGTTTTTACAGTTGTTGCATAGATGGCGCGTTATAATACAACAACGTAACAATTTAGCAAAGTCGCGAGCCTATTGAGAAATTATATAGTCAAATTGTAGCAGGCCCGTTATTATCTAGTTTGGATCATAGCGTAAGCGCTCACCTGTCCCGAACCGGTGATCTCGGGTTCAAATCCCGTAACTCGCGCGACGTTCTGGTCTTTTTAATTATTTACCTCGGCGAGCGTTATCAGCAGTTATCACACACACACACACACACACACAGACATACATATATATATATATATATATATATATATAACCATTTAATTCCAAACAAATAATTCAACTATTTAATACAAATGAAATTTAAAACATTACCAATTATAAACAGTTTTTACAGTTGTTGCATAGATGGCGCGTTATAATACAACAACGTAACAATTTAGCAAAGTCGCGAGCCTATTGTCATTTTATATTGTCAAATTTTTAGATGATAGTGTTAGCATGACCTCATTTGACCCGGTGATCACGGGTTCAAATCCCACCCGTGCGCGGACGGTTCGTGTCTTGTAATTATTATTTACCGAGGCGAGCGTTATCAGCAGACAGACAGACAGACGGACGGATTTCGGCTATGATATGTATTCTAGTATAAGCCCGTTGAATATCAACGAATTTTTGTGTGGGTGAGTATATGTACATATGTATGTGTTTTTATAGTTGTTGCATAGATGGCGCGTTATAATACAACACGTAACAATTTAAACAAAGTCGCGAACACATTAAGAATTAATATTAGTCAATTATAGCAGGTTCGTCATCGCCTCCGTGTGGATGTTAGTGTTAGCACGATTCATCCTAACTTGGTGATACCGGGTTCAAATCCCACTCGCGTTACGTTCTGGTTTTTTAATTATTTACCTCAGCGAGCGTTATCAGCAGACAGACATACGCACATACAGACGGAATAGGGCTATTATATACATGTATGATTACCGTCGTTAGCTCCGATGAACGTGATTCAATAGAAAACACACCGTATAAAATAATAGTAACGGTGAAAACACATATTTTTGAATTTCCCATTGGAATTGTCGAAAAGTACTACTAATAAATGGTAAAATACCTAATTATAAATTACAACATTCAATTTGAACGACAAATTAACACATTGTGAAAAATCGACCGCACAACACAAATAAATGCAATAGTCGAACAATCTTAAACCTGTCAATCAGATTTGCCTCAAGTGCAGGCTCCCAAAGGAAGTCTGTATGAATAATATGAGGAACGCATTTGAGTAACGGATATTATTTCTAAAGGTCACAGTCATCAATAATATCGATGTTGCCAGGTCAGAAAGTGGTCCAATTATTATTGAAAAAATTGTATGAAAGTTGCCATACATGAGGTGTAAAATCGAGCAATTTTTGCTTTTGATAACAGTGGGAAGTAATAGAACAGGTTTTTAAATGAAATAACACAAAATACAATTGGACCACTTTCTGACCTGGCAACGTCAATATTATTGATGACTGTGACCTTTAGAAACAATATCCGTTGCCAAAATGCGTTCCTCATATTATTTATACAGACTTCTCTAAGGAGCCCGGTCTATGTACTACACTGGGCATAAATCTATAAGAAAAGTTACAATATCTTACCATTCTTATCTGTCTGTTTGTTCCTTATACATTTCCACACAGTTTAACTAATCAGGATGAAACTATGCAAAGTATTCGAGTATGCGATAGGATATTTTTCTTTCGTGTCATATGTACATATGTACATATACAAAGTTTTGTTCCGATGATTCGATGACTAGTGACAAATGCAGCGTTTCCAGTTTAGAGCCGAGAGTTTTACTCCGTATACTGTTACAGCTAGTAAATTATATAATTTATATACGATTTTCGCTAAGTGGACGATTCACTCTCGTTATTTTTGCCTGGAAATGAGTGTGCCCTTTAGCGTGTTGCTCATTTAGTGATCCTTTCACCGCGCTCTACTCTCGAGTACTTTTACGCTCGGACTCGTACGTTTCGATCTAAACATAGATTTACCGCTATAAAGGTTCGATCGTTTCAATTCATTATTCAATTTATGTGTACATACCGATTTGCACCATTGTTTAGATACGTAGATATGGAGGGATGTGTAAAATTCGGTAAAACTGGATGTAAAGTGTACGGTATGACACCATATTTGCATTAAATATATCATATTAGTTTATAAGCTGAAAAATTGTATATACGTACATATGTACATGTAAATATGTCAATGAAGAATTTATCAAAATTATATACATAGTTGAATGTGTTCAATAGTATATGTATGTAGTAAAAAAAACTCATTTAAGAAGTACAGTAGTGGGTACATAGTACAGTTTGGCTACGTATTTGTTATAATTTTAAAATTAGTGAATAATGATTTGAGTTTTTGGTAGTTTTAATGAGAAATTGCACCGTTTCCTAATGGTATCATTAGCGTTTGTGTAGGTGATTTAGTTAATCTTTCGAAACAGCAAATAGGTATGCTTCCTTTGATCATACATATACTTTACACTTAACAGGAAAAGTGTTAAAGCTCGCATTTTATAAAATGACTAGTCATTTCCTGCAATGCCTAAGCGTTTTAGGCCAAGTGTCAAATTGATGATTTTTGCTGTCCGAATCATTTTTAATCTCACAGATCAGACCAGCTGATCTTGAATAACAATTTGAATCAGTGTTTTTTTCATGCAGTCTTTCTGAAACTTTAGTTTTTCATTCGTGCTATTTCCATCTCAATTGTGAAACTTGGTACATTTTGCACTTTGTTTGGCCATTTTCGGAATTTTGACTGTTTTTATATGTATGTACCTACTTAGTGTAAGCCCGTTGAATATCAACGGATGTTTGTGTATTTAATAATTATTTTATAGTTGTTGCATAGACGGCGCTTTATAATACAACAACGTAACAATTTAGCAAAGTTGCGGGTCTATTGATAATTTATATTGTCAAATTGCAGCGGGCTCGTCATCACCTCCTTTTGGATCATAGCGTAAGCATTCACTGTTCCGAACCGGTGATCTCGAGTTCAAATCCCACTCGCGCGCGGACGGTTCGTGCCTTTTAATTATTTACCTCAGCGAGCGTTATCGGCAGACAGACAGACGGAATAGGGCTATTATATATACATATATACTAGTGTAAGCCCGTTGAATATCAACGCCCGCTGAATTTTAAATATCGTAAAGCGCTTTTTTAATAGAGATCCCCACTAATTGATCAAAAAAAAAAAAAAAAAAAAAAAAAATGTTTTTATAGCGCCATCTATCCCAATCCAATCAATCCCCACTAAAATTTTTTTTTTACTTTACTATTTATATTATAATTATTAATTATTATAATATGTATATAATAATTATAATTTTGTAAGTGATTTTGTAAAAATCAAAAAAAAAAAAAAAATAATAGTTTCTATAGTGCCATCTATGTATTATTAGCAGAATCACGATCCCTTTTGTAGGTAACGCCGAGTCACGATATGTTTAAAAAAAAAGGGACTAAACCGACCAAGGGTGATGGAGTAAGCGTTAGCGTGATGACTCTCGAGCTTGCGGTCGTGGGTTCGATTCCCACTCGTTCTGGTGGTTTTTTAATAATTTTTCCTCAGCGAGCGTTATCAGCAGACAGACAGACAGACGGATTTCGGCTTTTACATACATATATACATATAATGATAATGACAATCAGTTTTATACATTTTGATAAAAAGTGGTTGTAAGCCATGTGTGTATACTTTGAGGCATTGCTGTAAAAGCAATCTACATATACGGATATAGGCCCGTAACGCACTTGGCAGCCTGGCTGCGCGGCCAGTGGCTGCCTGTCTGGCTGCAGCGTATCGGAGCCGGTACCTGTGGCCGCGCAGCCAGAGTTTCCTGGCTGCCTCAGTGCGTTGTCAAACAGGCAGCCACATACATTTTCTAACATCGTTGTGGCCGCCGCGGTTATGGCCGCGCAGCCAGGCTGCCAAGTGCGTTACGGGCCATAGTGTGTGAAAAGGGTATACATATACATATGTACATACATACATATGTACATATATGAATGACACAATTCAATTTCAATATAAAAGAAAGAATGGAGCCAAAAGTGAAGTGTGAGATGTCTTAACGAACAATGCCAGTAATTTCAATTAATTTCGATGATAACAATTTAAAACAATGAACCATTACATACGTACGGCGATGACGTGTTAGACATGATGCAAGTACCAAATCGCACACAATTGAAGATGCACAGTGCAAACATTATTCATTACGCATAGATACCGCAATCTAAATAAATCTGAATAAACGCAGGTGTGGCGAAATTGCGCGACTTTCAAACGCGTCACCGAAACCGACACGAAAAACCAACGAAACGCGATTCCCATGCAAACCACATGTGTATGTACAATGTACATATTGCGAAACAGCACTTTTGCGAAAATCATCGACGATCGATGATGAAAATCAATCCGATTCGAAAATACACCCGTGTATTTTCCTGGTACGTGTCACACGCGCGTTTAACCATTCGAGTCACGTACTTGCCCGTCTATGTATGCATATTATGTATGTTGTCATTATTTCGCACATGACATTTTCGCACGACGATTATCCGAAAATTTATGAATCAGATTCGGTGAGAGGGACCTTGAGTGTGCTCATTTACATACCGCGGCGATTGTGAGCAAAAAGCGTCAAATGACCCGGAAAATTTAATTACACGGATTCACCTAACCCACATTAGCCGTAAACATTTACTCATAATTACACTCGCGCGCTTCCATCTCGTGAGATACCAATATAATTATACTAGTACATCCGCAGCTCGGCTCCAAAACAGCCAACGTCTAGTTGTGGGAAATTTCATTGCGGCGGCGTCTTCTCGCTGCGCTCGTACATACATATATGGCCGTGCTACGAAGGATTAGGTCAGCGCTCTGGATTTCTGTACAAAGGTACGGCTGAAACATCGATCAAAGAATTTGCTTAGCATGGCTGTTCGCTCGTCACTTTATCGCAGTCGGTGGCGTTACAGGAATTGTTTATCGGTCGTTATAGTAACGATGAGTGTGCAAGTTTCTAATCTGCATATCCGCCGGGCAACCTTGCTGGACAACCATCTGTCCCCAATTAAAAGGTCAACAGGTTACATATGTATATTCGTTGGGGGGGGGTGGTGGCCTCATGTGAGAGTCTTGGGGAGATAGGATGTGGCGGTGTTTCTCCTCAAGGCGGTTTATATATTACATACATATATATATATATAATAGCCCTATTCCGTCTGTCTGTCTGTGTGTCTGTCTGCTGATAACGCTGGCTGATGTACGAGTACGAGTGGAATTTGAACCCGGTATCACTGATTCGGAATAGAGCGCGCTTACGCGGTGAGCCAAACCAGATGATGCGTGATCCCTTTTATTTTGAACATATAAATCGGTTGAAAGTTATGTATATCAAGTTTTTGTAAGTCCGTTTGTATAGTTGTTGGCGCGTTATAATACAACAACGTAACAATTTAGCAAAGTTGCGATCCTACTGAGGATTTATATGTTCAAATATACTAGAAGATCTCGCATTATTGGTGTTGGATCATAGCGTAAGCGCTCAATGTTCCGACCTGGTGATCTCGGGTTCAAATCCCACTCGCGCGACGTTCTTTTTTTTTTTTTTTTTTTTTTTAAATAATTACCTCAGCGAGCGTTATCAGCAGACAGACGCCGGGCACGCTCGATACACTTATTTTCTTTATTGTATTTAAATTTAACCCAATCACATGTTAATATTATAGACCCGTTGATCGTCAACGGGAAATGCTCTAGTTTAGCAAACGATATGTACACAGATTCTGTCCGTTTTAGACAAATATACGAATGTAAATCGGGGACAACCGTAACCGGGAACGTAAATGAGTGCAAAATGTAATCGATTTGTTTATGTATGAGCATTTATTCGTTTTTTTTCACTGCTCGAAAAGCTATTTATTTTTTCTTTACATCAAACGTTTGGAAAATCAATTTAATTAATTTACACGCAACACTTTTTTACATTCGGATATGTAATTTTGTAGCAAGCGAAGGATAGACATAATGTTACACACTGCTTGGTTACTTTTGGTACACGTTTCGTGCTGATGTTGACTCTTCAACGTTGATACATACGTTGTCTGTTTATTTATACAATTATACACCGACCGAATTTGATTCGAAATGTCACATCGGCCCCTTTAGATCCAAGTCGTTTAATTGATCAATAACACCGGCGGTTATCGAATTGGCGTATAATGCGAATTTCATAAAAATCCAGCCGGTTTTTCGACGATGGACACAAAATGACTGGATCTCGCTACTCGGGTGGTCCGACACTTCAGTAGCAGCAGTTTGATTTTATTGTGTTTTCAAATTTAACATCGGATTGTGCAAGAGTTCGATCGCCCCTCGATCAGTATTCCGATTATTCTCACGACGATTTCGAATTTTAAATTCAGCCAAATCACCATTTCGTGCGGATTTTTAATGCGATTCGGTGGAAAGATGTCGCGCCTCGGACACATGGACAGAATTTCGCGTGTTCGCGACCTTTGTCGAGGTAAACGTACATACATATGTACGTAATATTAAGCTCGATTTGAAATGCATCCAACTATGTACGTGGCTAGTGTATCGAGAGCTCGCTCTGAATTATTCATGGTGATTTAAAATCCTCCGGTCGCTGTGTGGCGTTTCCAAAATCAACGTGTGATGATATTTGCGAAAAAAAGTACGGTTCTGCATAGCTGATGCTGCCGTTGCGGTTCAACGACTGGATTTCAATTGGGTAAAAAGAAATTACCGTATTGTCGATGCATAGTGCTGATTTTCAATCGCAGCTCAATGGATAGTTAAAAAGTAGGTTTTTGTAAGGTATGGGTAAATCTATGGGTAAATCGGCACATATGAGACGACTTAAGTTGTTCTTTGTATCGAAACAATATCGAGACTTCTTAAAGTAAAGTACTTTACCCCATTATGTATGTATGTACTCTCTAAAAATATTGTAATTTATTTATTTATTTAAAAATACATGGGCAGGTGGCGTAGCCCATGTATTTTTAATAGCCCAGGTGTCTGATATAATTTGTGCATCATTTTCAGCCGTTCACCATCCACTGCTGGATGAAGGCAATGTCTTGAGCAATCTGCATCCACTTGACTCCACACATTCTTCTCAATTCACCAGCCCATCTTCCACTCGGTCTACTTTGCTTTCTTTCACATCTCGGATACCATTCCAGTATTTCTCGCATCCATTATTTTCGCTGTGTGTCCACTTCAACTTTTTCACATGTTCCGCTATATCTGCTACTTCTTACCCATGTATTCCTCTTACGATCTCTTCTTGTTATACCAAGCATACATCTTACAGTGCTTCTCTGTGTGCACTTACAATGCTTGAATCGTCAAAGTTTCACATCCATACGTCATAACTGGCAGTACGCATTGATGGTGTTGGCCTTTTTTTTTAAGCAAAGCGGAATTTTGGATTTATGTAATTTGCGCATACAATTTTTAATTATTTATTTATTTATATTTGAAGGATTACAACAATCCATTTATATTCACAAACTTGTCGAGATGATTTATATGCTTAGAAGTTACTAGCCGATTTGAATCGGCCTGGAAATAAATTTTATCCCATTAATAAAAACCCACAATAATATCATAACCTCAGAATTTATTATGAAATATTTTATCATTCAGGCTGTTTCTTCAGCCAACTTAATACTCACAGTAACCTTAACTCACGTATTAGATAGAAATTTCCTCACCAAACTTTAACCATTCAGTTTGAAAAGAATGGGTCTCTGACAATTTTGTTAGATTTGCCTTTTAGGAGTCTCGGAGTATGACCTCTGATATGAGCGTTTTTATTGAACGTGAGGAGGTTTTTTATTGGACATTTATATTTATTATTTATTATTTTGTACACTTCTAATCAGATCGCCTCTCAATCTTCTCATCTCCAAAGAGGTGTGGTTTATATTCTTCAACCCTTAGTGATCGAAGTTCAGATGGCATTCTTGTAATCCTTCTTGGAACCCTTTATAAACATACTGTTCTAGTAAATGTTCTATTAATAATTATCGTGTAGTTTTCGGCTTGTCTTTCTTTATCCTGTACAAAGCAAGAAGGATTTTTTTCTACACTATAGAATAGAAATAGTCTTTCGTTGTCGTTGGTTTATCTCAACGAAGCCACAAGACTGATGAGGCATCCTGCTCAGAAAATAGTCCTTCTAACTTCGAATACAGAAGGAACAATGTTGGCGAATTAAATGAAAGTGTTCTGAATGTTATGTGAGCTGAAAGGTATGTATATACATACATACATACAGAAGTTGAATGGATTTTACAATAAAATTTTTAAGTTGTATTGTTTAATTTACACGTATACGATGCTATTGAGGAGTATTTTAATACAACGACCTCGATGTTTGCAATTTAAAAGAGATAAAACGTAAAATAAGGAAGTCTTTCAAAAAAAAAAAAAAAAAAAAAATATTATAATGTAAACAAAAATCTTATCGCCGTTAACAAAAAATCAAGGCTGTGAACATGTGTCAAAAATTATCATCGCTATGCCAAGATATCATAATATTGCAAAACCTTGTTTAGTTTTTTTTTTTTATTTATTTCTAGAGACAGTTCCTCGTATAGGTAAAGCCACACCTATGACCTATCCTATGCACGTAACAATTGAATAAATATACAAATTGCTTCACTTGAGCATAGTATGTATAATTGATCAGCTATTCGCACATAATACTTTTGGCGCGAAAGATCATCGAGTCCAAAGTTTAATTAGATTCGCTGTACATACATTCATCAAACAAAAAAGCACAATTTCCAATGATGCGCCCGCATATACATACATATGTATGTATGTATGTACAACGAAGAGTAACCGGTTTACGAAAATTGTTACACAAACATCATTCCGTCGTCTTAACGAAACTGTAAAATTTTTTCCGCAACTTTGATAATACGTAAACCGGTCGCTTTTGTGTCAATCTCGCACAACATTGCACATTGTGCGAATTTGCATGCGATCTCTACATACATACATATGTATAATATGTATATCCAATATACATACATACATACATACATAGAGAGCTTTCGATAGACCCACGACTTTCGAATCCCGATCGCGCGGAATTCGCAGTTGTGTCATTCCGTGAAAGTTTCGCGAGATGCGCGGAGCTTTTTTTTTTTTTTCTCGTTTCTTATACTCCCAGCTTTCGTGGTCGTGATGTCGGCGCCTTTTTTACAACCGCGGGTCACTTTTACACTCGAGGATGACTTCATTGGTCAAATATTTACCTTCGTTTCTCTGCACGTACTTATACATAGTATGTGTGCATTTGCAATTGGAGGCGCCGATCGTGAGCGGCCATTATCGTAATTTAATGGCGAAACGCTCTCGCGAGCCATAAGCGAACGAGAATCCCGTGGATATGATCTACATTACCAGAGCAGAGCAAACAAAAGATCTGTCGAGAGATTCAAAGGAGATGTACCTATGTATGTATATTCCACTCAGGGTCGGTCGCCGCAAGGCCTCTCTCTATCTGGCCTGTGTTTGTTTGTGTACGAGGCGCCAATTCTATGGCGCCAATTTGGTGTTATTTATGCGCCAGCTGTACCTGGAGTGTAATATACGCCATTGTGGGGAAAATCGTTTATTTATTTATTTTATATACATAATACAGTAGCTAAAGCTAATTACATAATTAAGCACCTATACAGAGATATTTTTTTAAGGCTGCCAGGAATTTATCAATAGTTTTTGGAACTTCTAATTCCATCCGGCAGTCTATTATACTCCAAAACACAACTCTGTACAAGATGCTTCTCCTATTTCTATTTATTCTAACATTTTTTTTAAATACCAACATATAAATCCTTAAAGTATCATTCACATTCAACCGAACTAATTCAATCATGATCTTTTTTATACTAGCATACATATCCACATTTAAAATACATCTCATACCTCTATTTTGTAACATATCGATGGGTTAGTGTACAGATATTGTATGTCCAGTTTTTACCAAAATTGAGTTGTCATACACAAAACGTCCATCTGCATCAAACCTTCACGTTTAAAAAGTATTGTATTGTCCAAATAGTATATTATTTGAGAAGATATTGCCTTATTCAAATATACATATGTCACTTACAATATTTTAAAACAAAACTGGACATACAATATATAGTTCTTTAGTCTGAATATTGCATATATGTATGTATAATAATTAAGACTTCATCTTTTGTCCGAGATGTATCAAACTTCAAACGGTTAAACTAAGTCTTCAATTTATATCGCAACTTACGCAAGCTGAACTTCAGATGATTGGCGTTCATTTTTTTGAATCTGATTTGCCAACATTAAGGTCGTTCATACAATTTCAACATTGAACCCATCATCTTTAGTAGGCCATACAGAATGTGTACCTAGTGTACATATTTGAAGTATTATTTGCTTATAAACAGAACACAGAAACGTTTTCTACCCCTTTCTTGCGATTTCCTTCTTGGAAGCTCTCTCTCTCTCGTAGGTTTATTGAAGACTATATTTATTACAAACAAACAAACATTACTTAAAGCTGAAATTACAAAATAAGCTTATTATCTACCTATACTAGCACTTGTACACAAGTGTTGTTTTTAGGCTGCCAGGAATCTATCAATTTTATTTATATATCTGAGAACTTCTGGCAGGACATTATATTCAACAACACCCCCGTACAAGATACTTTTCCTGGATCTACTTAATTTTAAATTAACTATTAACTTATTCTTACCCCTAGTGTTATGTTATGACTATGTATATTATACCCTCTTACTAAATATTTTGGTAGTAAATTCTTATATAATTTAATAATATATACTAACATACATACTTTTAAGGTTTCATTTACATTCATCCAATACAATTAATTAGTATTGCAGATGACTTTTCTCTCTATGTGTATTTTGTACACAGTGGCTTTAAAAAAGCCAGTTGACAATAAAAATTATGAGAAAGTAGTGTCTTTAGAATTGGTTTTGAGCAAATTTGATGCAGATATGTTACGTACATACATATGAACAATCAAAAGTACTCTTTACAGTACTTCTATACATAATTTTACTATCAAGTTTTGTACATTACGTCTCTAACACTAATACAGTTTTCGAGTTGTTGCATTCCTTCTTTGGTCGTAATCCTCAATTCCAAATGACATGCCGGATAATGTTATCATACGGATTTCGATCAGTGGTTGTCGCCTTTCTCTTTCTTTTATGACCGCATCAAACGAAAGTAATTTTGGGATTATTTGACCGGTTCAACGTCGCAATCGCCGCTCGTCACAACAACAACTTTGAACCACGATATTTATTTATAAGACCCCCCTTCTACCCCGGCGGGCCCTTTTTTGGACTCCCGCAAAGCAATGCCGGCCCCTTACCACCCCCCAGACCCCCCTCCTGCCCCAGCGGCCCTTTTTTTGCACTGCCGAAAAGCTATGTCGGCCCTTTACCACCCCCCAGATCCAAAAATTCAAAATATTCAAAATTCAGCGGGCGTTTTTTATCAACGGGCAGGGCAATAAGCTAGTATTAATATAAAAGCTCTCAAACGACGAATATTTTCACGGCGAGCTTATGGGGTTGTTGTCGCCGTCCATGCTTTGCACAAAACGGGTTCGCTGAACTTCGTAAACCACCATGATCTAATAATATTGCCTATAAGTCGCTCAGGCTGTGCCATGAGCTTGATAGAGTTCAAGGTATTCTGCTGTATTAACATTCCCGTGGTCGTGCCACAAACTTGTTTAGTACTCGGGGTACATTGTTCACCCCACCACCCCGACATTCATAATGAAATCACGAGGAAATTTCAACATTTATATCTCTATATATGTATATAAATAAAGTCTTAACGATGCCCGGTCGCCGAGGTCGGGAGTGCAAGCTGCAACTTATTATTTATTATTGGAATACTGACAAAGACTCCTATGGCGAATAAAAAAAAAAAAAACACAGTAGACATTGTCTTGCCGCATAAATATTAATATTCGTTAAATTTATTACCATCGCTCTTGTGCGCGTGGACGTATACGGAAATAATGCGAGATCTTGTTTCGAAGAACAGCGACTTCAGAATGCCAAGCGTTGCCGGGGGGGGGGCAGGGGCTTTCAGAATGCTAAGCTTTATTCCTCCATTATCATACGTGTCATTACGAAATGGCGTTCGCTCGTACCGAAACCCTTTCAGTACCATTTATGTACAACTTCATCTGACAGTGGCGTTACACATGTACTTGAAATCAAACGTTGCCTCTTCATTGTTTAACAAATACTTTACCGTATGTCATAATGAAGTAACTAGGGAAATGTACATACATACATACATACATACTGCGCAGTGGTGAAACCATTACCTTCTGTAGGATACATACAATGAACAGACTATGATTTGGTGTCAATTTTGTGGTCTACATTGTATATTGTGGTTCATTTTCAAATTTAGTAAATAGGGTAATTAACTAGTATAAGATATATGTTGAATGAATTGAATTGGATGAATGTAAATGAAACCTTAAAAGTGTGCATGTTAGTATATATTTTTAAATTAGATAATAATTACTAAAATATTTAATAAAAGGGTATAATATTATATATAGTCATAACACTAGGGGTAAAAGAATAAGTTAATAGTTAAGAATTTAAAATTAGGTAGATCCAGGAGAAGAATCTTGTACAGGGGTGTTGTTGAATATATGTATGTACATACATAATGGCCTGCCAGAAGTTCTCAGAAATATAAGTAAAACTGATAGATTCATGGGAGCCTTTATTTTTATTTATTTAAAAAGCTTTTTATTGTTCATATACTATGTTCACAAAATCAATTTTAATAGCTACTGGTCCAATGACTTTTATCTATTTTACACATTGTTCATTTTGTTAGTATGTTAGTGTTTAAAGCATAATAGGAGCTCAAAAACCTATTTACAATAATATGTTTATAATATATTTAGGTAATTTGTGTTTATACTTGAAGGGTAAAGACATCTTGCTACAATCACCGAGACTTTTCACTAATTTTTTAGTGTGTGATTATTGATAATTCTATCATAGAATCTACTGGTTAATCTGTCAGTGACATCTACGACTGATGGGATGTTATACTGGGAATGTAGTCTTTTTAGGTTAGTACGAGTATGTATGTAGATGGACGTGTTATAAATGATTTATTTTGGACTACTTGAAGCTTTCTGGCAGCCTTAAAAAAGCACCTATGTATGTATGTATGTATGTACAAGTGCTAGTAGATAATAAGTTTATATTGTAATATTAATGTTTGTTTGTAATTAAATCTTAACTAGAATAGATAAATTGGTAGTTTTTAACAGGAGATGGTCAATCTGTTGTTATTAATATCTTGATCTTGCCAATGGTGATATTTAAGGTCGAAAACGTATCAACACGGGGACCTTCGCTCAAGAGATTAACCACTGCAGTATCGTCTGACTATTTACGACTTAATGAATCGGTTTGTGTTTTATCAGCGTTTTCCTCTTTCCTGTTCTCGCTTGAGCTTCTTCGACTAGTTTTGCTGTCGGTTTTTTTTCTCTTTTGTCACATCCGTTAAAAAGGAGTTGCGCAACTTCTTTTTCGAAGTTATGCACCGCAACTTGTCGCCTTGTGTTCTTGTTATCAAAAGCGGATGAATTGACGCTCTTTCGTTCATGGTCCAATGGAAAGCTCGAGCGCAATGATCTCGTCTTCATCCGCGCGCGATTGAAAACGAGAATCGAAGAAAAGAGAATATTCCTCTTGCACAAAAGAAACGCGAAAAAAAATCGACCTTCATCGCTGTCGTCGCAAGAACGAATTTTTTCCCGTCACGTTTATTTTTATTTATTTTTGTGTTTCTCCTTTTGTTATTTTTCGGCCGAGAAAGATCGCCTTTTAAATTCCGCCAGCTTCTCCGGTACCTACTGAAAATTTTTACACGTACGATTCAGCGCAGGTCGCGAATGTTTCCCACTGTGTTCTCACACTATTTGAAAAAATCGCACTGAACCGAGTATATTGAACCCAAATTTCAATACAACACTACCGCATACTTAAAATAAAGTAAAAATTCAAAGCCCACATCTCCGATGTCGATAAACACCATGTAAATGCAAACGTATCAATCTAAATATCATTTTTAGATCATATTATTTAATTACCGTTATTTGGAACGTTTAAACATCACCTTGTTCCGAAAAAAATACGCCTTAAAGAATCTAATTAATACAACAACAAAAAAACTGAAGAACAGCATCATATACGTATAAAAAAACGCATGCTTACCGTATATGGAAACAAATATCGCCATTAATATCTCAAATAGGATCATATCTTCATTTCTAATAAAACCAACTGCTTACTTTAAACAACAGAACCCGATTGTATTACAAGAATATAATATTCAACGAATAAAGTGCGACTTGGCATCATTTTTATTCTAATGTGTCTTCTCGCTGCGTTCATATACATATTATTTATTTATTATACGCCTGTTTGGACTTTTACACAGAAGATACATAATATGTATACAATATTATATTAGTAAAAACTAATACATAAATTATGTAGAGTTGATCAAATAAATAATAAGTCGTTGCCTTAGGGATGACAGATTAATATTAAAAAAAAAATCAATATTTATTACAATATCTAATGATCGGAGGATCGCAGAATGAAGATAATAATTGTTACGCGAAATAGTTTCATAATGTAATAAAAATCGAGAACGGATAAAACGTACCGGATTTTTTAAACGAATTTAATTGAATGAATAAGAATGGGACTATCTATTAAAGATTTAAATATTTTATATTAAAACTATGATTTTTCTATTACTGATTTTTATCATTTTTAATTTTTGTAGAAGAGAATCAATATATAATATATGTATATGATAGTCTGTCTGTCCGCTCGCTCAAATTTAATTGAAAAAACACGAACGTCGCGAGTGGGATTTGAACCCGTGATCACCAGATCGGGCGAGTTAGCGCTAACGCGTTCACCCAACACCTGTGATGGAAGGCCTCCTATAATTTTAAAATATTAATCCTTAGTAGTTTCGCGACTTTGCTAAATTATTACGTAATCAATTACGAAAACATTTAACCGATTTATTTAGTTAGCACGTTGAAAACATTTTTCTATCGTTACTTTCTTACACTAGTAAAACAAATATTCAGTAGGTTTATTTAAATTAAAATTGATGTATCTACAGTAGATAATCATATTGTAGAGATAGTTGATATTTATTTATACCTAGGGCAGTTGGTGAATATGACTGGATGTAAAGAAGAAGAAATAAAACGAAGAATGAAACTAGGATGGAGTGCTTTTGGAAGAATGAACATAGTTTTTAAATCCAACATTCCGGTATGCTTAAAAAAGAAGGCGTACGACCAATGCGTACTGCCAGTTATGACGTATGGATGTGAAACTTGGACGCTAAATTCAAGAATGCTACGAAAGATCCAGTGCACACAGAGAAGCATGGAAAGACGTATGTTCGGTATAACAAGAAGATATCGTAAGAGGAATACATTGGTAAGGAGTGGTAGATATAGCGGAACGTGTGAAAAAGTTGAAGTGGACACATAGCGATAAGAATGGATGGCAGATGGACGCGAGAAATACTGGAATGGTATCCGAGAGGATGTGACAGAAAGCAAGGTAGACCGAGTGGAAGATGGGCCGATGAATTGAGAAGAATGTGTGGAGTCAAGTGGATGCAGATTGCTCAAGACAGACAAGGAATGGAGAAGGATTGGAGAGGCCTTCATTCAGCTGATAATTCATAGAATTTACTCTTGTACATAATTTAGTTGTGTTTTTAACTATTCACCTCGGTGAGCGTTATCAGCAGACAGACACACAGCCAGACGGAATAGGGCTATTACATATATGATGTACATACATATGTGAAACGTTGATGCTGAATTCATGAATGTTACGCAAGATCCAGTGCACACAGAAAAGATTTACGCTTGCTATAATTAGAAGAGATCGTAACAGGAATACATGGGTAAGAAGAATGAACAAATTAGCAGATATAGCGGAACGTGTGAAAAAGAATGGATGGCAGATGGAATGGTATCCGAGAGGATGTGAATGTGTGGAGTCAAGTGGATGCAGATTGCTCAAGACAGACAAGAATGGAAGAGGGTTGGAGAGGCCTTCATCCAGCAGTGGATGGTGAACGGCTGAAAATGATGATGATGATGATGATATAGCCGTGTAACGAAGCGCCTAAGTTTTAATAACGGGCGAAACATTGATCAAACAATTCAGTTGCCACGGCTGTTGACGCACAACCAATGAGGCGATTGTCACCGGTTACGTCACATGAATTGTTTATCGCTCGTTATAGTAACGTTGAACACGCATACATATACGTATTTCGCTATTCTAACTGTCACACTGTAATTGTTGTGTTCTGTGGCATCGATTGTTTTTGGCAAACGATGCCGCGCCGTTCTTCAACACTGGTAACTTTGTTTGTTTTCATTTCGGTCACGTAACAAACAATAACAAAAAAAATAAATAAATAAATAAACAGCGAACGATCTTGTCATCGATCTGGTATTCTTCTTCTTGTGGTATCCGACTCGAGAATGCCGTAGATGAGGTAATAAAATAATAGCACGAAAATGTGCGCCTTTCCCGATGGTGGCCAGTGCCGCGGGGCATTCCGATTGCGTTCATCGAACCTCCGCTGCGATACACAAAACCATACAATTAACCCATTGGATTTTTTGCAATCTTGGTCAAACTGGTCTGCGCTACGTGCTCTCGCTCTCTGAAGATGCTGCAGCGGCCGTCGATCAAAAAAAAAAAAAAAAAAAAATAATAAAATTGAAGAACTACAACTCTCGATCTAGATCTCTCCCATCGCATCGTAGACGTTCTCGACGACGCACACCTGTCATATAATAATGCTGAAACGATTCGACCTCTACATACAACGTTCAAATGCCATACTCGGAATTCTATTTTATACATATGTATATATCGTTACTTGTGTGCGTGATGTGCCATACTAAACTAGAGCTTAAGCATCATGACTACGGTGACCATACATACGTCCTTTATTTCAGCGCTCTGTCCTTTAGATTTATTTATTTGTCTAAAATTGCCCTTTTGTCCTTTATTTTGTGAAGCTGACTATCGCCGTTTCACCGTAGTTCAATATTTATTTATTTACAAAAACGTCCTGCAAGACATTACAGATATAAATCCAGATCGCCATGCAGGGAAAACAATACATATATGTACATACATATATAGTATCATAAAACCACAATAAAAACATGGAAACATTAGATAGATGTATGTGCATATAATATAAACATAGCACATAATATAATTATACAAAAAATATATAAAAAAAAGAAAGTTAGATAAAATTTGTGAAAAAATAAAAATAAAAATTATAAAGAAAAAACAGAAAGGCTCAAGAATCACAAAATAATATGTTACGTGTTATGCATAACGTGTATCTATCTTAAAATCTTATAATCTAAGCAAAGTCTCTACCAGGTTAGCATAACTGCAAAAAAATATATCGATAGAGTCAGCCACCAAGTTGAGTAAAGCAATAGCTTTAGCAACCGGAGAATTGAGCATTATATTGGTACGTGCCGCCGATGGATAAAGCAGAAGATGTTGCCTGGAACATCTAAGCTGACTCGGTACCCACAATTCAAGCTCCATAAGAACCCGAGGATTGTGTATCAAACCAACTATCAGCTTGTAGAAGTGTTTACCCAGGTAGACCTTTCTTCTTGATTCCAAAGAGTAAAATCCCAGGGCACCCAGAAGGAAGCCACTCGGGTACATCTAAGGATACCGTCCATATGTTGTCATATAGAGATACCTAAGGAACCTTTTCAAGTTTAGATATATGGGCTTTATCACAAGTACTCCATATAATTGAAGAAAACTCTAGAACAGTCCGTACTAGTGTTTCATACAGAATCTTAAGTACCATGGCAGATTGGAAAGGTTTGCTCACTCTGAGAACAAAACCTAATAATTTAGAGGCCTTCATACATACACCGTCTATATGACGCAATATGTAAATCACAACTCCGTGTTTTCGGAATCAGGTAGAGTGCCAAACATTAAATAACCATATTATATTACCAGCGCAGCACTACAAATGATGTTGTTTATTTACAGTCACTAAATTAAATATACTTGACGGCGAATTATTCGATGAAGTTTCGCGTATTAAAAGTTATGTAAAAAAATAGAAATTAAAGTACCTACATACTTCGACGAAATTTTAAAAAACGCACCATATGTACGTGTGTGGCGCTTTGCAATTTGGAAAATGAAGTATTTTGTATCCATTGTGTAATTCACAGACATCATCTTGTTGCAAAACGCCAAAAGTCCAAACGATTTGCCGATCATTTGCATGGTCTGAGAACTGACATGATCACTCGATTCAGTGACCTGATAAATTTGATGATCGATTCATGGATGGTGGATCCATTCAAAGTAAATGTGATTGAAATAAACTTGATTTTTCCTATATTTTCGATTAGCAGAATGTCATCGTCATTGCTGTATTCATTTTTTAAAGTGTTATATGGTGGGCGGTTAACATATTACAAATTAAATAATATTGTAAAACTGGGCGCTGACCGAAAATAGGTTAAAGACCACTGGTATAAAGCATGAATTAGGTACAGTACTTCAGTTCAAAACTCATTCCATCATCATCAAATGTATGTAAGTAGGAAAACGTTTTGTAAGGCAATGATAATAGCGTCACCATTCCTGTATAATCAATATTGACGCATTTGCTTTGTCGCTGATGACAGGTAGTTAACTGTATTCGAATCAATTACAAGTGTCTTTTAACTTTGTTGGAAAGTGGGCTCACATTTATCAACTGTCATTCAATTCATAAGCTTTGGTTTCGCGTGTGAAGTCGTTGCCACTTTTTTGTATGGATTTCGATGCTAAGCACGAAACCAAAGTTTTCCCTTTTGTATAGTTATTTTTCTAATAGTAGAGTATCCAGTTTGAATGCCTGAAGTGTGTTAAAAACGCACAAAAGTTATTTTTTCTCATAAAATGCGACGAACTCCACACACCACTCGAATTTTTGTCCATTTTTTACTCAAACTGCATACTACTCTTTTGCTTAAAAAGACATAAAATATGTACATATATCAAACTACTGTTCTTTCTAATACGTAGCATTTCATATTATTTATAAACACACTTGACAAAGTTGTCAATGTTGAATATATGTAAATATTGAAGCAGCATTATCTTAAGTTGATCCAAACATAGATAGTCGATGCAATGTCATAGAATTGCGTATTTATGATTACTTTTACACGATGATGCATTAGTGAATCACTTGTGTTGATTCGTATCTGGTTAGCTTCCTTACAACGCAGTCGATTTTATTATGAATATGCCAGATTTAGATCAATTAAACTGATTGATTCAGTTATTTGAACACAGGATGTAGTGTCACAACAATGTAATCAGGTCAAACTTCATACGAATTGGTCGTTGTTCGTAGTGGGCGCCGAGTACTTTATTAACGTTGAAAACATTTTGTAATACAAAAGGGGAGATTTAATATTTGTTATTGCATTTATTTAGTATTATGTACATATTTACCGATATTGGCAAATAAATATTGACTCTCGATAGTGAGTTTAAATTTGCACACTTACGACTGTTCAATATTTGCACTTTGTTGAGTTTTCTGAAAACGTTTCAAAGCGTAGATAAGATACTCCGCACCACTTTGAACTATATTGATTTTTCAGCACGAGCGTATTCATTATTCATACTTATCTCGAAATGATGTATTTAACTGGAATAACAGATTGTTTTAATGATTTGGATTCGGTTAGGTTAAGGTTAGGTTATGTGATAGAGAATGAACGTAGTTTTTAAATCCAACATTCCTAAAAAAATAAGTCATACGACCAATGCGTACTGCCAGTTATGATGTATGGATGTAATGCTGAATTCATGATCCAATACACACAGAGAAGCATGGAAAGACGTATGTTCTTTATAACAAGAAGAGATCGTAAGAAAAATACATGGGTAAGAAGTAGCAGATATAGCGGAACGTGTGAAAAAGTTGAAGTGGAAACATAGCGAGAAGAATGGATGGCAGATGGATGCTAGAAATACTGGAATGGTATCCGAGAGGATGTGAAAGAAAGCAAGGTAGACCGAGTGAACGATGGGCTGATGAATTGAGAAGAATGTGTGGAGTCAAGTGGATGCAGATTCCTCAAAACAGACAAGGAATGGAGAAGGATTGGAGAGGCCTTCATTCAGCTGATAATTCATAGAATTTACTCTTGTGTAGTATTATACTTGTACGCTTTAATTTTTTTGATAAATTGTTTGGTACATTTTGATTATATTGTACATATTTCTTATAATGTATCTATAATGTAAATGTAAAAGATCTGATTATCCGTATGACTTTATTTGTCTAACTATGAGTCGGCTCACTTGATGATTAAAAGTAAACAAAGATTAATGGAATGATATGACAAGATAGAATCATAATTTAAAAGATAATGTAAATATCAAAAGTCGATTTTAATTTAAAGCGATTATTGATAAACAACCGTTTAATCTGGTATTGATAATAGATGCATTTAGTTGACCATGGTCATATATATATATATAGATATACATTTTAATTGCTTTATCAATTCTTGACGAATACCGTATAAGGAAAAAAAAGTTTTTTGAGTCGATATTGAAATAAATTTTCATACATACATATATGTATTGTGTCAACTGCAAAACTCGTCGAGTGGTCATATGTACATACATAGTACATGTCACACACGTAATGAAGTATAATTGTGTGAATGGCGCTCTGCACTCGACAATCAGCAGCTGCCACTAGTATACCGTAAATGGGAATGAATGACTACTCATCCCAGAGAGTATTGCACTCCTCTCCGGTTGAAATGTCGGAATGTCTGGAATTGTTGCACTCGGCATTGTGCGACGCGAAGGTCGTGCTTTTAATTTTTCACTTCACCGTCGTCCTCGTCCGACCATTTACATTAATATTTATGTATTTGTAAATTTGACTTGTGCTTGAGCTGGAATGTTAAATTGTTTTCAGATTCACAAAGTGCTACAAGGTAGCGCTGCCGAACGAGATGGTAGACTTTGCAAGGGGAACAAAGTTGTGTCCATCAACGGACATTCGATGAAGGGAGTCACTCATGCTCAATCCGTTGCCATATTAAAGGTAATGTATCCCAATTATTATATTGTTCAAACCCTGAAGTAACCGTTTTGTTAAGATTCGATTGAGTAATGTGCAATCCTTTATTTTATTTAGGATCCTCAGCCAGAAGTAAGCATTGTTATCCGTGGTAAACGACCTGCCACCGATGTATCCAAAAATCCACCCAGTAAGTTGCTTCCCCTCCATTTAGTTGTTTTTTAGTATTTTTATTTATATTTCATCATACAATTATACCTGTATATTAAAAAGGTGAGCATTTATAAAAATTATATATCCGAATCTCATAACATTAATTTTACAAAACTAATGCGTTTTCTTGTAAAATTTTTGCAAACGTTAATTTTGGTATTGATATTATTCTGTTTGGCATAAAACACCATACCGATAGAAAGATGATGAAAAGAACTTGAAAATACATTTGCTTAAAATCACTGTAGCGTTATTAATTTCGGAGATATAATTTTTTGAAAACCCTATGATGTATTTAAAGCAATTTTTAATGGATTCATTATCTTTTTCAGTTGTCACTAATGCTATTTCTACTACTATTGCTGTTGAATTGGAAAAGGCTGATGCGCCCGGTGGAGCTGGATTAGGAATTTCTCTCGAAGGCGGTGGAAATAAACCTCTTCTCATCAATAAATTGTTCACTGGTTTGTTTAAAATACTTTGTTTATTTATTCTGTATTACATTATAGTATAGTAAACTTGATTTATAAAATAAATATAGATTGTGTTAAGTATTGGTTTATTATTTTTTAGGTGGTGCAGCGGCTAGAAGTGGTCGAATTGTATCAGGAAGTGAACTCCTCGCTGCCGGTGATACTAAATTTACAGGATTGACACGAACGGAAGCTTGGGGACTGCTCAGAGCTTTGCCGTCGGGTCCAGTGACTCTTCTTCTTCGGCCTCCCTAGTATCTAGTGATATTGTAATGGAAATTAAATTTTGTTTTTTGTTGTTGAATTTTATAATGATATGTAATACAAATAGTAATTGAAGTATTTTCTTCGTGTAACGAATGTATCTAATCTAATTCAAATTTTTTAAAAGTCTAAAATAAGTCAAAAGTCTGAATATTTAAAACGAATTGTGGTGAATATTTTTAAATTTAATTTTTAGGTCGCAGATGTTATGTGCAATTTTGTTTTCATAATGAGTAAAATGCAAAAAAAACGTAGTTTGTATTTCTAATACAATTTAGATTGATGCAATTGTTAAAATTTTTATTTTTTGAACATAAATAATATTTGTTTCCATATACTCAATACTATTTTATTGAATCTGAAATTATTTTTCAACTTGTATGTTACAAAATGGAAATGTATGTAGAAATTGTGTGCCAATTTGACTCACTGTTGTGTATAGACTGAACACGTGCCTTAGCATTTAATGAGTGTTGTGTTTTACCACTTAAATATTTGAAATTTAAAAATCATCGAAGAATTACTAATTGGTTTTTGTTATAACTGAATAGTTTATAATAATACAATCATGATATAAAATATGAAAAAATATTATTTTTTGTATAGAAAATATCATCAATGCCTTGAAATTTAATGAATATCCTAAAAAAAAATCAAACTTATAAATTAAAATGATTTCATTGTATAAATATTGTCATTCAATTATTGTAAATCAAAAATCGTTGATTTATTTTGCCATTTACTATTGAGAGAAATTTTGAGGTTACTAGAATTCAACTTGATGTAAATCACATTTTTATTTTACTGTTTAACGTTTAAGTAATATAGTAATTTAAAAATCGTGGATCAATTTTTATTATTATTAATTACTAATTTCGATATAACTTTATATAATTAATGTACCTTACTGCATTTTATACATTAAATCTTGCCCTTTCTATTATTGTATTAGCATATTATTTTGCTAGACATAATAAGCTTATTTTATTTTAACCATTATATTTCTCATTGATCAAAAGAATTTTTTGCATGTATATTTATAAACAAAATCTTCACTTAATTTTTTAATACTGATCTTATTTGACAAATTTTGATACATTGAGAATTAATTTTATCATTAGTTCCTAAAAATATATTTTATTTTATTATTTTTAACTACATAACTATTTAATATATGTGTTGCATGGTAATTAAATATAAATTTATTTAACTACTTTTACGAGTCAAAAGTGATACATTGATAAATGTTTTCATTATTATGTGCTAATTCTTAGCCCGTACCTTGTATTATACATTATTATTGTTAATGCTAAAAGCCCAATTTCTCAATGTGATTAATCATTAATAATAAATTATATTTTATTTATTTACTTTTCTTTAAGTATGCATGTGTAAATTTAATTTAAAAAATTGATTTTATAGTACTTAATCCACGTTGCCTTTAATTTAAAAGGGTAAGTGCAATTCACTATTTGCAAAGTATGCTTTAGGAAGAAAATCTTATCCCAAACGTTTCTAAGTTTGTGTGATTTTATTTATCTCTTTTATTATTATTATTAATGATTATTTTATTTTAAAATGACTAGTTATTCTATTATTTAGTTTGTCTGTGAACATTTTGTATCAAATACTATGATTATATTATAATGTGTTATCAAATTGAAATAAAATTCATTTATGTCAATTTATACTGTTGTTTCACAATTTATACAACTATCCTAAAGTATAAATCCTTTTGTATTTAGAACTTGTTCTCTATAGTTTATTGTTGTTTTTATTAACTTTCCACATCGATACACTTACAACGTATCAATTTTTATTACATCTTCGACACATATATAATATATAATTACTCAATTACGAAATATTATGTATCTTGAACGTTATATATTCAAGGCTATAGACACAGTGTGGGTGTTTTGTGCGTAGGTGTGGTTTGAGTTTGTGATTGAAATTCAATATCGGAACGATTTTCCATAGAAATCTTTACTTACTACGGATGCTTATACACGATAGAATATAGATTGTATATCATTTCCTCTTTTTGAGCGGTAATAATTAATCGTAGCACTCGGAGTGTTAACCTCGGTACGAATCATTGCCGAGTAATTGCTTTTTAAGTGATCGGCGTTTCGTTGCTCTGTACGGGGGCGTTTTAACAGGTGATTCGAATTTATACGACTGTGTACTATTTCATACAAATTTGACCCCCTATTTGAGACTTTGTATGTAGGTATGCTATTAAAACTATATTCAACTAACTATACGTGACATAAATCGGTCAAAATACATACATACATACAAGACATTCGGCAATGCAGTTGACAAAATATTAAAGAGATATTTCTGCTTTGAACTAAATATTATTGCATAATATGTAGTATAATCCTATCTATAGAGTATAGAGTGATCGTTAAAAATCCAGTCTTATTTTAAAAAAAATATATCTCTGAAACTAACAACGTTATGTTGATGAAAAAATTTTACAGACATATCTTTCTCTATCTAATTATATGGTGGTTTTTGCTAAATGAATGATTAATTTGATTGCCAAAATTAGCCCTCAAAAAACATTTACAGTAAAAAGAAATAACGCATTTTATAAGGGAATTTCATACATACATACATATGTAAATATTCGAATTTTTTTTAATGTTAATTTTTTCAATAGTATAATCCTCTTCCTTTCCCGTCTGTCTTGAGCAATCTGCATCCACTTGACTCCCATCTTCCACTCGGTCTACCTTGCTTTCTTTCACATCCTCTCGGATACTATTACAGTATTTCTCGCGACTATCTGCCATCCATTCTTCTAGCTATGTGTCCACTTCAACTTTTTCACACGTTCGGCTATATCTGTCACTTTGGTCATGCTTCTCACCCACGTATTCCTCTTACGATATTTTCTTGTTATACCAAACATATGTATGTACATCTTTCCATGCTTCATAAGAGTCTTAAATGATAAAAAAATCAATCTGATACATAGTTTACTATATTATTAATGAAATCTGTATTTTATTTTTCAAGCACTAATTTTTGGCATTAGCAATCATCAATTAGGCAAAAACCACCATATCGTAAGAAAGAGGACGACATGATATTTAAAATGTTTTATACATCGTCACTGTAGCGTTATTAGCTTCGGTGATTGGTTTTTTTATCCCCATCTGTATAATATGTCAACGACACCATAAATCTAGTCTCGGAATTAAAATCGCTACTGGCTAGCACAATGATAGTTGCAATAGGCATGACCTTTATATAGCGAAATGTCATTAGCCATGCCAATGTCTGCTATTTTTGAATCAGTGGGGGCGGATTGGCGACCACTTCTAGATCAACTATCCATATTGGGCCATGTCCGAGCTCGCCCAAAAGGACCCACGACTTTGGATATCACTCACTTTGATGTGTCCAACTGGTTTCGCGAGAGCCGTTTCCATCTATATATTATTACATTTTGCATTAGTCGCGTTTTTTCATTGTTTTGTTGTTGTAGTTGGTATAAAACGACTTGTGAATCGATCACAACGACGACGAACAATGACGATTGGCCTCATGGCCCCTATAATTACGTTGAGGGTTCGTCATACCCGGAGATCGTCCCAGAACGGGTGAAGGTTGTCGGATAATTGGAATATATTCTTGTTTGTTTACTTCAACTGCGGTGACTTTTAATAATTGAGAATCTTAGGGATTGAAAGTGATTATAATTAATGTTGCAAAATGTGTGCGTCTGTATGAAATTCACTTTTATGCATGCAAAAGTTTGGATAGCATCATCATTACTGAAAATACACATACATATGTAGTTTGATTGAGTTTATTAAAGTATCATCTGTTTTTACGATAAAAATTAAAACAAATCTGTGAAACCGACTATAATACATAAATCGTAACAATGAATGAAAATTTTATTATCATAATACATATGTGAGCCGCCTAGTTCCAAATCCCGATAAGTCCATAAAACTCACTTGTTCGCAAACGCGGTTTTTCTGCTACAGACTTATTTGCTTACTGGCGTTTAAACTCATTTTAACTTAATTTTGTTGATATTAAACAAAATATTGAGATTAGAAACATGGAGTTATCGTTGTTTGTTTCTAAATATGGCTTTTATCAGCTTTTATCATAGTGCAATTGTCAGTTTTTGGAACTAACACTGATTTTCAATATTTTTTTACGGCGCACTTGGCGGTATTTGGAATAATTCAAGTATAAGGCATCGTTTGAAAACATTCTTAGAACCAGAAAATATTTTATCCTCGTTTTTTTTATATATTGTGGAACTAGGCGACTCATGTATGTACTTGTCAAGGTTCAGTTTTTATTATAATATAAATGAATATGAAAAAAATATGTCGATAAAGTTACAAGTGAATATTATTATTCATTTTACCCTAATGAATTTTTTTTCAATCGCAAATTTTGGCAAAAACTATCATCCGTTTTGTAAAGACCATAATATCATTAGAAAGAAGAATAAATGTACTGTAAAATGGTTTTATTTTCATCACCGTAGCGTTATTAGTTAGGTATAAATTTTTGAAAAAACCAGTTTTTTATAACCCGCTCTGTTTATTACTGTAATAAATAATTAATATCTATATATTAATAATGTTTAATAAAGTTGGTGAATGATTTAAAGAAAGCATCATGATATCAACGTTTTTATTTTGTTTATTTACTTTTTCAATAAGGTTATCCCTCAATATACATACGTCACATACTTTAAAGCTAAAATCTATAGGTACATATGTATGTAGGTATATATAAAATTATTTGACAGTATTAAGGTTCATGTTTCATGTTTAGTTAAAAACAATGTTATGCAATATAAAGGGGTAGCTTGTGCATTGAAACGGCACGACATATTAAATTCAATCAGAGATTCTTCAACTTTTCTCCATTTTAAATACAATTAAACAACACGTTCGATGCGAATCGTTAAATTACACAGCGATTAGACTAAAAAGAGTGAATTAAAAATTCATCGCAGGACTCGATAGATCCATCTCTTTGTGTGAACCGTTTGTACCCTCATCATTATGCGTGTTGTGCGTTATCAAGAATGTTGATAAAAAGCGAGATCGAGCTCGATAAGGTTAAACGAGCGACGTGCGTTTAAACGTTAAAAGCGCGTGAGAGAGTTCAACGCCGTTTAGGATTAATAAATGATTAACCTGAAACTTTGGTCATTTTAAGGTCAAATTCCAGGTAAAATAATTTCACGCAGGCTGATAACGTTATAATGAAACAATACGAAAATAGCCGAAATTATACTCGGAGCTTAACGATCATACATATTTATGACTTTTGGGTCCGGAAATTCTCGAAAAACTTATTTCTTCGAAAACGCTTCGCAGAGCGTAACAGATTCGCTTTAATTGTTTTGTTTTTTCGATTGTCGCCGATAGTGAAATTTCGTAAACAACGAAAAAATACCTATTTGTGAACCTTATGCACGTTTCTAGCTTCTTCCTGTTCCTGTTTTGGAACACCTGTCTTCTGTGGTTCTCCCCCTCGACTTGTGTGCATTGCGTGAAGTGCACTATGCACTTGCGTTTCGAATACCAAATGATAATTTTAGATATATGTGGATGCGAGCAATATAATTGTAATTCAAAATGTACGCTCGGTGGAGTATATGGATGCAACTGTACAAAAGAGAGCTGTTGTTGTGAATATTGGTAAAGTTAAATCATAGGATTTATGCTTTTAAAATAACAAATTGAAACATTCTTGGCTAAAATTACGTGAATAAATTTTATAGTATAATAAATACAGGTAAAAGAAGCATATTTACATCAAATTCTACGAAAGAATGACAATATATTATTATTTTTAGTATTTGATGACATTTATGGTCTGCTATTAAATTTAATCTACTGTAGATATTCGATTAATTATTTATAAGTTATTACAAAATAAACTTGTCAACAAATGCATTATCGGAAGTTGATACATACTTTTAGTATAGTGAACGCCGTTCGTTAAGGCCACAGCTCAACGAACAAAATACTATTATTATATATATATAATAGCACTATTACTTTACTGTCTGTAATAGTGAATTAACTAGGGAACGATACTCTCCAGTAGTGAAACCATTGACTTTTGGGCGGTGTCAATTTTTTGGAACTCACATCTAAGTCGGATAAACTGGCAAATTCTAACAGATTTAACTTGTCAATGACGATATCATCATATCATATATGTATATAATAGCCCAAATCCGCCTGTCTGTCTGCTGTTAAATGATTAAAAGACACGAACCGTCCGCGCGCGAGTGGGATTTGAACCCGAGATCACCGGTTCGGAACAGTGAGCGCTTACGCTACGATCCAACGCCAATAATGCGAGATCTTACGAGACTTTGCTAAATTGTTACGTTGTTGTATTACATATAACGCGCCATCTATGCAACATCTATAAAAACTATTAAATACACATATACTCATCCACACAAACATCCGTTGATATTCAACGGGCTTACACTAGTTATACTATAAAACTGACTATAAATGATTATTAAAATTGAATCAAATTGTACAGTTTTTTCATAGATAATATCAAAACGAATGACAGTAACAATTCACACGGTTTGACGGTTCACACAAACAAGGATGTAAACCTTAATACCAAATAATAAGAAGAAGAGAATAAGACTGAGAAATCTTATGATAATATTCAACCTCTATAACCTTTTTGTTTAATTTCCGGTGACAAAAAAAACCATACTTTTTGCACAAGTCAGAATTGATATTTTATTTTGACCAAAATCTATCTATACATACAAACAACTATTCAAATTCTTATGCTTAAAAAAGAAGGCATACGACCAATTCCTACTGCCAGTTATGTCGTATGGATATGAAACGTGGATGCTAAATTCAAGAATGTCACGCAAGATCCAGTGCCCACAGAGAAGTATGGAAAGATGTATGCTTGGTATTACAAGAAGAGATCGTAAGAGGAATACATGGGTAAGACGCACCTATGTATTATCAAAGTGGCAGATATAGCAGAACGTGTGAAAAAGTTGAAGTGGAAACAAAGAATGGATGGTAGATGGACGCGATAAATATTGGAATGGTATCCGAGAGGATGTGAAAGAAAGCAAGGTAGACCGAGTGGAAGATGGGCTGATGAATTGAGAAGAATATGTGGACTCAAGTGGATGCAGATTGCTCAAAACAGACAGGAATGGAAGAGGATTGGAGAGGAATACATGGGTAAGAAGTATGACCAAAGTGGCAGATATAGCAGTACGTGTGAAAAAGATGAAATGGAAACATGGCGAGAAGAATGGATGGCAGAGAAATACTGGAATGGTATCGGAGAGGATGTGAAAGAAAGCAAGGCTGATGAATTGAGAAGAATGTGTGGAGTCAAGTGAATGCAGATTGCTCAAGACAGACAGGAATGGAAGAGGATTGGAGAAGCCTTCATCCAGCAGTGAATGGTGAACGGCTGAACATGATGTTGACTTATAACTATAGTCATTGTGTAAATCAGTATTATATGAAATAAAATTAAAAAAAAAACAACAACACAAGAAATTACAAGAAATCCAGAAATTACAGAAATCCCAAACCCAGCGTACAACATCACGAGGAGAGCAAAGCTCAAACTTATCCAAAGCCGCAACGTTTGACGCGCGCTCTACAAATTCTCGAAAATAAATTCATCCTCACCTACAACAGAAGAATAATATGATGCGCGTGACTCACCGAGTAATTAAAATACTCGTGGTGCTCAAGTGTCGGTCTTTTTGACCAAAAGCATATACATATATAAAGATACGTGCTCGTTGTAGCGTGGCGTAGCGGTCAGTGCACTTTCCGGCGAATTTATATCCACTTCCGGTCCGCGGAGAGGTACCCAGCCACCCAAAATGGCGATAGTTAACTAACGGGCGCATCCCCTCAAACGATCGGAAATTCCACGGTGACACCAACAACCCCTATATGGTGGTCTAACGGCGACAAGTACCGTTCTGTTGGTGTCGACGCGCTATGAGTGTTAATAAGGTTTGTTTTTTACGCAGTGTCCGTGAATGGCAGTTGTTGTTTGTCCCACGATGGTTCAATATATGGTTAATGGTTGACAGAAGGGTGGGGAAGGAAATAAATCAAAGCTTATTCCGATTATTGAAATGGGGTTGAATTTTCGAATAGGCGATCTATGAATGTCTATTTTCATGCGCTAATACGATAATGTTGAAACGTATGGATTCAAACGACCAATTTTAATGTGTTTATTTACAGTATCAATTTTATTGATATATGGTAAAATATGTAAAAAGTTGAGTCACATTCCGATAGGGAGAGTCTATATTTAAGTTATTACTAAAAAAAAAACTAGAGTATTTTTGAGATCATCTTGTGTTTATTTTGACTATTTTTATATAAATATTAGTCAATGCTAGTTGACAGTGTCGTCGTCGGTTGGTTATCATTTATGTATATACCTATAGTGTATTTCGTATTTCAAAATGTAGTTGGTAGTTAAAAAATGCCAGCGCTTCGCGCTACCCGTGCTGTGAGTGTGTGTGTGTGTGCGAGCGTTCCGCGGCTACCCTGCCAGGCAGACCCCAGCGCTATATAGTAATTCAGAAATAATTAGTCAAATGTTCAATGAAAATGAAAGGCGTGTGTCGAGAGTAACTGATGGGGAGACAAACAGACTGACAAACAAACAAATGCGGACAAGCAGATCGACAAACTGACAAGCAGACATATAAATAAACAGACAGATAAGAAGATGGACAAACAGATCGACAAGCAGACGGACAAGTTTACCAAAAAATAGTCAAGTAGACGGATAGATATATAAACAGACGGACAAGCAGACGGATACGTAGACGGATAAACGGATGGACAAGCAGATGGACAAGTAGACGGACAAAAAGACGGACAAACAGACGAACAAGCAGACAAACAAGCAGACAGACAAACAGACCGACAAACAGTCAAGTAGACAGACAGATATATAAACAGACAGACAAGCAGACGGATACGTAGACGGATAAAAAGATGGACAAGCAGATGGACAAGCAGACGAACAAGCAGACGAACAAGCAGACGGACAAGCAGACTGACAAATAGACCGACGAACAGTCAATTAGACAGACAGATATATAAACAGACAGACAAGCAGACGGATATGCAGACGGATAAACAGGTGGACAAGCAGACAAACGGACAAGCAGACGGACAAGCAGATGAACAAGCAGACGAACAAGCAGACGAACAAGCAGACAGACAAACAGACCGACAAACAGTCAAGTAGACAGACAGATATATAAACAGACAGACAAGCAGACGGATACGTAGACGGATAAAAAGATGGACAAGCAGATGGACAAGCAGACGAACAAGCAGACGAACAAGCAGACGGACAAGCAGACTGACAAATAGACCGACGAACAGTCAATTAGACAGACAGATATCTAAACAGACAGACAAGCAGACGGATATGCAGACGGATAAACAGGTGGACAAGCAGACAAACGGACAAGCAGACGGACAAGCAGATGAACAAGCAGACGAACAAGCAGACGAACAAGCAGACTGACAAATAGACCGACAAACAGTCAATTAGACAGACAGATATATAAACAGACAGACAAGCAGACGGATACGCAGACGGATACGCAGACGGATAAACAGGTGGACAAGCAGACAAACGGACAAGCAGACGGACAAGCAGACGGATAAACAGACAAAATTTTTATGTATTTGGCGTGTATTCAATTATTAAATTAGAAAAGTTTGGAAATCGCTGGTGCAATGCATTCGAAACATTACCGGTCGAGTTGACCCTTTGTTAGTCAAGGCAGTGAACTTGTCGACTTTCGCTTTGAATACGAACAATAATTACTAGCGTTTAAAAACAATAGTGAAATATAAACGAAAGAAACACAATCGCAAATTTCGATCAATTAACAATAGATGCTAATGTATAATTTCGGCGTGCTTTGGCGTTCTCCTGCAATTTAAAGAATTTTTTTTCCCACAGGAAATCCAAACGTTGGGACTTGGAAAAAAAATGCATTTTATTCGTTGCCGACTACTGCTTGTTGAGAATTTTGAAATTATCGTTACAATGTGGACCGTTTATTTTCATTGCGTAAAATCGTCATTAGAATATGAATGAAACTGAAAACGTGTGAATGTTTTATTTTTAAACATTGAATCTAATCGATTGTAGCTTGTTTTTGTACGTAAAATTTACCGTGAACTTGATATGTACATACATATGTAGATACTCATTACTATGTATATAGAATTGTGCACGGTGAAACTAAAACCACGATAGCGGATAAACAAATTCGGTCACGGTATTATACATTTTCATTATACACAGAAAGGGACAGAGCTAAATTGCTTACCGTTTAATTTAGCTCATTCCTTTTCTATGACCCACCTCATGTAATATATGGTTACAGGTGGCTAGATTCTAGCCCAATACCTTTCGAATACCTAGATATTGAAATATTGTATGATTTTTTTCGATTTGATTCGCTTTTGCACTATAGCCGATTCATTCGTATCCAATATGTCTTTCACAGTTCAGTGATGCTCGACGGGATGAAAACGAATGTAGTAAAAAGTTGTACTACTTTTCGAATGAAAATATTCAACCGCATTCCATTGCCTGAACGATGACCTTGATCGATCAACTTTACGGCATCCTATACTATGTACATACATACATGTGTATAAATCGACCCTATTGTACGATATGAAAGTTAGCATTGTCAAAACGACAAAAAAGTTACGTCAAGTTTTCCACACATGGTTCCAATTGATTGACCAATAATATAATTATAGAGACACATTGAGGATCTTGTGTAATTTTTCGGACAGGAACTAAACGTGCACTATCGATGATAAATATTATACAAATCTCTGTATGTAATCCGTTAAATCCGGTTCCACTATTGCGAGAGAGTTAAAAATACGAGAGTGTGACGCTTTCATACAAAATATGCATTCAAGGTCATATATTTTTTTTATCTTCATAATATGATTGTTCGATAGACATTAACGCAGAGACTAACTTTAACGATTACATCGTTAATTGAAATGGTTAATTTCGCGTTGGCTCAAATCTGCAGTAGTTTAATAAATAATCGATCATTGCAAAAAATATGTACCTGCTTGTAAATATGTACCTACGTTTACTAATATAAGATTAATGGATTTTTTTTAATTATATCATTATGTCATGGTTTTATCATTATATCGTCATTAAGTATATCATTAAATAATGTGTGTCGAATTGAATGTGAGAAAAAGTTAACGAGATTTTGACAATTTGATTCAATTATCAAATTGAACTAATGCGTTGAAGAATTATTTTTATACAACTTGTAATTTATATCATTTACAAATAAAACGATGCAATATACTTCTTAAAAAAAAGCTGTTTAAAACATGAAGTAATTCAATATGTGTTTAAAACGGAAACAGATGTCCAATCTAAAAAAATTAATAGATTCACTTTTTGGCATTTTCACCTCAAAATTGTATAGCAACGCAACATTTAGATATATTTGTGTTATTATATTTTTATACTTTATCAATATACGTAGTATACTTACTCTGTACTTACTAACTAACAATTACTGTTTACTTACTGATTTCTTAATTATTATTTCGTACTGACAATCAACTTGCTGTTTACTTACTCTGTACTTAATGTTAGTAACTGTCCAATTGCTGTTTACTAACTTAATTATAACTTATGTACTTCGTATTTATTCTCAGCTTACTGTTTAGTTACTCTGTACTTACTAACTGTCCAATTACTGTTTACGTACTATCTACTTACTGTCTACTAACTGTTCAATTACTGTATGTATGTATATTGAATCTCAACTTAATTACAAAAGTTGAAAGTAAGTAGACAGCTACGTACTTTCGACTTCTTGCCCACTAACTGTCTACTTGCTATCTACTTAATACCTATCTCAGTAGCTACGATTGATCATTTTCAATGAAAAAAATCATTACAACTTAAATTTAATTCAGGAACTACATATATAGTATATATACTGTTTTATTACACATTCAATGAACGGTGAAGTCGAGCAAGGGTTGATTTAATTAGACGCGAAAAACAGCAGGTGCGAATATACGGTCAAACGTGCACGCGACAGGATAGAGTCAATTAATTTCTATTTTTTCATCATAAAAGCGGTCTCAAGTTGCAACTCGGACATGATGCACTCGCCCACGAATGCTAATTGAGTGCATTCGAGTCGTAATTGATGCAACCACTACTGCATAGGTGATTAAGTAACCGAGTAACGAGATCTATGTGTAGTATAATATGTACATACATATGTACATACAAGTTGAGACCGTGCGATCACACAATGCCAGGTAGGTACATTTCACAACACGCACACTCGTATATACTATTAAAAATTAATTAAATTAAATTAAAAGTGTCGTGTGTGTGTGTGTTCTTGAACGTTCGGAAAATTGGATTTTCACTTTTAGCAATTACATAGTATAATCGCGCCAAATCGCTAATGGCCGACACACCGAAACAGTGAAAACGCGTGTTTGTTGCTTCATTCAATAAAATCGTACGATTCGAGTACGAGTCACGTGGAAAACAGTGGGCAAAGTCATATTTAATGATCGACGCGTGTGCGGCCTCGATTTTGCTATTTAATTGAAGAGCTTTTGAATTTTTTCATTGAAAAATAATTTACAGAAATATATAGAAGTTGATTAGCACTAACTGGTGTATGTACATACATATGTATGTTAACTATACATATGTATATACATACATATAAGGTAATGTTGGTTTGTTTGTCAGCAACACATTCCATTACCATTTATTTATTTATTTTATATAATATTAGCTAAATTAGCTAATTTAACTTACATCTATTACATATTAATAACAACTATTTAAATCTATTACACATTATACACTATACTTATACATAACTACTATCTCTCACAGAGGTGTCTCCTCACACTTTTCAAAAATGCATCTATTGTCTTAGCAGACTTGATGCACTCCGGGAGGGCATTATACATTGACTTAAAGATTAAAGATATTTTCTACAATCAAGTATTATTGGACCTAAATTAGAATTTTTTGTAAATATTTGGAACCCTAAGTTAAAAAAAAAACGTTTAGAAAAGGTTCAATGAAGGATTACAAGAATGTCATCTGAACTTCGATCCCTACCCTATAACGAAAAGTTAAAAAGAATGAGTCTGACCTATTTGGAGACGAGAAGATTGAGAGGCGATTTAGAAGTGTACAATATAATAAATATAAATAAATGTCCAATAAAAAAAGTCACGTTCAAATAAAACGCTCATCTCAGAGGTCATACTCTGAGACTCATAAAAGACAAATATAACAAATTGAGAGGGTGAAGTTTGGAACCGCCTCCTAAATCAACTAGTAACTACTGAAAATATAAATCTCCTTAACAATCATCTCAACAAGTTTTTGAATATACATACATACATAAATGGATTTTTGTAATCCTTCAAATATAAATAACTAAAGTACAAATTATAACAGACCTTTGGGCTCTGCCCATGTATTTTTAAATGAATAAAAGTAAATCTCCAACTATCTGTCACCATTGAAAGATAGTTGCCAGTTGTTATAAAATACAATACATGCAGTTAAGTTTCAATACAAACAAAATTTACAATCGGGCAATGGCTAGTATTTCGGGTTAGTATTTAATTAAACCAATTAACATCGGTTTGATATGTTTTACATTGTAATAAAATCTAAATAGTAGTAAAGCAACGTTACAAAGTTGTATTTCACGTAGTTTTATGTGCGCGCGTACGCAAGCAACAATGATTAATTATCATAATGTGAACTATTAACAAAAAATTGTATGACATATGAAAGGCATTGTTTAATTTTTTTGTAATAAAACTTTATTGTTTATTTTATAAGTGCGCATAAATCATATTGTAAAATAGGTTCGGGTTTCGTGTGCAACCGCGCGTTGAAATCTCTCCGAATGAAAATTGTAAGGAAAACTCAATCGAACCAATGCGCTAAAATATTATTTTACAACATGATAAATAATATGAGCCTCGAAAATATCTCGAATTTTTTTTATGATTATTTGTAATTGTGTCGACACGTACACGTACGCAAGATAAGCGAGATTTTTCTCACGAATATCCCGAAATATGATACCGCCACTGCGTATCGTTGAAAACTGTATAAGGTACACCTACTTGTACATTGTACTTATGCTAATAGTGCACCAGGGGTGGACAAAGAAGTGAAAAAAGCCACTTAAACGGAGATTCGGACACGATTATCCGACGGGTCTTTATGTCTGGCAATCAACAATGGATGTTGGTTTCGGTTATCGCACCAGATGCAATGGCGACACCTGTCCATTGTTTTTGAAAAATCGACCTTTTCGCAACATCTGCATTTATACGGTACCGAGCGACGTTTGTCGGGTACAAAAGGTTATTATTTTTATGGCACACGTACTGACTTATTTTATTGAACTTGCAATATATCATCTGTTATAAAAATCATCAATATAACACCTTGTATGGTAGCCGCCTGAAAGAAATGTATCGTATTACACTTATGTAGGTACTATATATATGTATATATGATGTTGTTGATATTTCTGGTTTTGTGTCCTGTCTGAAATTAAATTAGCAAGAATACTCAACCGGAAGGGGGTTGTATTTTGATTGGTGTTTTTACTTATTTTTTGGAGACTTTTTGGGCTTTGGCCTGTAAATAAATAAATATAATTCCCGTAGGATTATAGGAAATACCTCTGCAAAGCTTAGTCTTAATTGAATAAGTCAAACGGTGTAGAAATGTATTAGGCATTAATAAACGGACTGATTTTGTTTATTTGGTTTACTTGTTTGGTTAACAGTTTAACCCAGGTGAAAATTTTTATACATTTTTCTCATAGATTGCTTATTCAGCGAAAAGTAGACTTTTTTCATAAATATCGACGAAAAAATGCGTCAATCGTAAACTGAATTCGAGCCATCCTGTACCCAACCTAAATTAGCGAAAAGTAGACTTTTTTCACAAATATCGACGAAAAAATGCGTTAAACGAAAACTAAATTAAGGCCATGATGTACCCAACTTAACGTCGCAAAAAAAAGACTTTTTTCACAAATATCAAGGAAAAAATGCGTCAATCGGAAACTGAATTCAAGCCATCCTGTACCCAACCTAAATTCGCGAAATTAGACTTTTTTCACATATATCGACGAAAAAATGCGTCAAACGAAAACTAAATTAAGGCCATGATGTACCCAACTTAACGTCGCAAAAAAAGACTTTTTTCACAAATATCGACGAAAAAATGCGTCAATCGAAAATTGAATTCAGGCCACCCTATACCTAACCTAACTTCGCGAAAAGTAAACTTTTTCACAAATATCGACGAAAAAATGCGTCAATCGTAAACTGAATTCAAGCCATCCTGTACCCAACCTAAATTCGCGAAATTAGACTTTTTTTCACATATATCGACGAAAAAATGCGTCAAACGAAAACTAAATTAAGGCCATGATGTACCCAACTTAACGTCGCAAAAAAAAGACTTTTTTCTCAAATATCGACGAAAAAATGCGTCAAACGAAAACTAAATTAAGGCCACGATGTACCCAACTTAACGTCGCAAAAAAAAAGACTTTTTTCACAAATATCAACGAAAAAATGCGTCAATCGGAAACTTAATTCAAGCCATCCTGTACCCAACCTAAATTCGCGAAATTAGACTTTTTTCACATATATCGACGAAAAAAAATGCGTCAAACGAAAACTAAATTAAGGCCATGATGTACCCAACTTAACGTCGCAAAAAAAAGACTTTTTTCACAAATATCGACGAAAAAATGCGTCAATCGAAAATTGAATTCAAGCCACCCTATACCTAACCTAACTTCGCGAAAAGTAAACTTTTTTCACAAATATCGACGAAAAAATTCGTCAATCGGAAACTGAATTCAAGCCATCCTGTACCCAACCTAAATTCGCGAAATTAGACTTTTTTCACATATATCGACGAAAAAATGCGTCAAACGAAAACTAAATTAAGGCCATGATGTACCCAACTTAACGTCGCAAAAAAAAGACTTTTTTTTCAAATATCGACGAAAAAATGCGTCAATCGAAAATTGAATTCAAGCCACCCTATACCTAACCTAACTTCGCGAAAAGTAAACTTTTTTCACAAATATCGACGAAAAAATGCGTCAATCGTAAACTGAATTCAAGCCATCCTGTACCCAACCTAAATTCGCGAAATTAGACTTTTTTCACATATATCGACGAAAAAATGCGTCAAACGAAAACTAAATTAAGGCCATGATGTACCCAACTTAACGTCGCAAAAAAAAGACTTTTTTCACAAATATCGACGAAAAAATGCGTCAATCGAAAATTGAATTCAGGCCACCCTATACCTAACCTAACGTCGCAAAAAAAAACTTTTTTTCACAAATATCGACGAAAAAAATGCGTCAAAAACTGAATTCAAGCCATCCTGTACCCAACCTAAATTCGCGAAATTAGACTTTTTTCACATATATCGACGAAAAAATGCGTCAAACGAAAACTAAATTAAGGCCATGATGTACCCAACTTAACGTCGCAAAAAAAAAGACTTTTTTCACAAATATCGACGAAAAAATGCGTCAAACGAAAACTAAATTAAGGCCACGATGTACCCAACTTAACGTCGCAAAAAAAAAAGACTTTTTTTCAAATATCGACGAAAAATGCGTCAATCGGAAACTTAATTCAAGCCATCCTGTACCCAACCTAAATTCGCGAAATTAGACTTTTTTCACATATATCGACGAAAAAATGCGTCAAACGAAAACTAAATTAAGGCCATGATGTACCCAACTTAACGTCGCAAAAAAAAGACTTTTTTCACAAATATCGACGAAAAAATGCGTCAATCGAAAATTGAATTCAAGCCACCCTATACCTAACCTAACTTCGCGAAAAGTAAACTTTTTTCACAAATATCGACGAAAAAATGCGTCAATCGTAAACTGAATTCAAGCCATCCTGTACCCAACCTAAATTCGCGAAATTAGACTTTTTTTCACATATATCGACGAAAAAAATGCGTCAAACGAAAACTAAATTAAGGCCATGATGTACCCAACTTAACGTCGCAAAAAAAAGACTTTTTTCACAAATATCGACGAAAAAATGCGTCAATCGAAAATTGAATTCAGGCCACCCTATACCTAACCTAACTTCGCGAAAAGTAAACTTTTTTCACAAATATCGACGAAAAAATGCGTCAATCGTAAACTGAATTCAAGCCATCCTGTACCCAACCTAAATTCGCGAAATTAGACTTTTTTCACATATATCGACGAAAAAATGCGTCAAACGAAAACTAAATTAAGGCCATGATGTACCCAACTTAACGTCGCAAAAAAAAGACTTTTTTCTCAAATATCGACGAAAAATGCGTCAAACGAAAACTAAATTAAGGCCACCCTATACCTAACTTAACGCAAAAAAAAAAAGACTTTTTTCACAAATATCAAGGAAAAAATGCGTCAATCGGAAACTTAATTCAAGCCATCCTGTACCCAACCTAAATTCGCGAAATTAGACTTTTTTCACATATATCGACGAAAAAATGCGTCAAACGAAAACTAAATTAAGGCCATGATGTACCCAACTTAACGTCGCAAAAAAAAGACTTTTTTCACAAATATCGACGAAAAAATGCGTCAATCGAAAATTGAATTCAAGCCACCCTATACCTAACCTAACTTCGCGAAAAGTAAACTTTTTTCACAAATATCGAAAAAATGCGTCAATCGGAAACTGAATTCAAGCCATCCTGTACCCAACCTAAATTCGCGAAATTAGACTTTTTTCACATATATCGACGAAAAAATGCGTCAAACGAAAACTAAATTAAGGCCATGATGTACCCAACTTAACGTCGCAAAAAAAAAGACTTTTTTCACAAATATCGACGAAAAAATGCGTCAATCGAAAATTGAATTCAAGCCACCCTATACCTAACCTAACTTCGCGAAAAGTAAACTTTTTTCACAAATATCGACGAAAAATGCGTCAATCGTAAACTGAATTCAAGCCATCCTGTACCCAACCTAAATTCGCGAAATTAGACTTTTTTTCACATATATCGACGAAAAAATGCGTCAAACGAAAACTAAATTAAGGCCATGATGTACCCAACTTAACGTCGCAAAAAAAAGACTTTTTTTTCAAATATCGACGAAAAAATGCGTCAAACGAAAACAAAATTAAGGCCACGATATACCTAACTTAACGTCGCAAAAAAAAAGACTTTTTTCACAAATATCGAAGGAAAAATGCGTCAATCGGAAACTTAATTCAAGCCATCCTGTACCCAACCTAAATTCGCGAAATTAGACTTTTTTCACATATATCGACGAAAAAATGCGTCAAACGAAAACTAAATTAAGGCCATGATGTACCCAACTTAACGTCGCAAAAAAAAAGACTTTTTTCACAAATATCGACGAAAAAAATGCGTCAATCGAAAATTGAATTCAAGCCACCTATACCTAACCTAACTTCGCGAAAAGTAAACTTTTTTTCACAAATATCGACGAAAAAATGCGTCAATCGTAAACTGAATTCAAGCCATCCTGTACCCAACCTAAATTCGCGAAATTAGACTTTTTTCACATATATCGACGAAAAAATGCGTCAAACGAAAACTAAATTAAGGCCATGATGTACCCAACTTAACGTCGCAAAAAAAAGACTTTTTTCACAAATATCGACGAAAAAATGCGTCAATCGAAAATTGAATTCAAGCCACCCTATACCTAACCTAACTTCGCGAAAAGTAAACTTTTTTCACAAATATCGACGAAAAAATGCGTCAATCGTAAACTGAATTCAAGCCATCCTGTACCCAACCTAAATTCGCGAAATTAGACTTTTTTCACATATATCGACGAAAAAATGCGTCAAACGAAAACTAAATTAAGGCCATGATGTACCCAACTTAACGTCGCAAAAAAAAGACTTTTTTCTCAAATATCGACGAAAAAATGCGTCAAACGAAAACTAAATTAAGGCCACGATGTACCCAACTTAACGTCGCAAAAAAAAAGACTTTTTTCACAAATATCAAGGAAAAAATGCGTCAATCGGAAACTTAATTCAAGCCATCCTGTACCCAACCTAAATTCGCGAAATTAGACTTTTTTCACATATATCGACGAAAAAATGCGTCAAACGAAAACTAAATTAAGGCCATGATGTACCCAACTTAACGTCGCAAAAAAAAGACTTTTTTCACAAATATCGACGAAAAAATGCGTCAATCGAAAATTGAATTCAAGCCACCCTATACCTAACCTAACTTCGCGAAAAGTAAACTTTTTTCACAAATATCGACGAAAAAATTCGTCAATCGGAAACTGAATTCAAGCCATCCTGTACCCAACCTAAATTCGCGAAATTAGACTTTTTTCACATATATCGACGAAAAAATGCGTCAAACGAAAACTAAATTAAGGCCATGATGTACCCAACTTAACGTCGCAAAAAAAAGACTTTTTTCACAAATATCGACGAAAAAATGCGTCAATCGAAAATTGAATTCAAGCCACCCTATACCTAACCTAACTTCGCGAAAAGTAAACTTTTTCACAAATATCGACGAAAAAATGCGTCAATCGTAAACTGAATTCAAGCCATCCTGTACCCAACCTAAATTCGCGAAATTAGACTTTTTTCACATATATCGACGAAAAAATGCGTCAAACGAAAACTAAATTAAGGCCATGATGTACCCAACTTAACGTCGCAAAAAAAAGACTTTTTTCTCAAATATCGACGAAAAAATGCGTCAAACGAAAACTAAATTAAGGCCACGATGTACCCAACTTAACGTCCCAAAAAAAAAAACTTTTTTCACAAATATCAAAAAAAAAATGCGTCAATCGGAAACTTAATTCAAGCCATCCTGTACCCAACCTAAATTCGCGAAATTAGACTTTTTTCACATATATCGACGAAAAAATGCGTCAAACGAAAACTAAATTAAGGCCATGATGTACCCAACTTAACGTCGCAAAAAAAAGACTTTTTTCACAAATATCGACGAAAAAATGCGTCAATCGAAAATTGAATTCAAGCCACCCTATACCTAACCTAACTTCGCGAAAAGTAAACTTTTTTCACAAATATCGACGAAAAAATGCGTCAATCGTAAACTGAATTCAAGCCATCCTGTACCCAACCTAAATTCGCGAAATTAGACTTTTTTCACATATATCGACGAAAAAATGCGTCAAACGAAAACTAAATTAAGGCCATGATGTACCCAACTTAACGTCGCAAAAAAAAGACTTTTTTCTCAAATATCGACGAAAAAATGCGTCAAACGAAAACTAAATTTAAGCCATCCTGTACCCAACCTAAATTCGCGAAAAGTAGACTTTTTTCACATACATCGACGAAAAAATGCGTCAAATTAAATTAAAACGATGTACCCAACTTAACGTCGCAAAAAAAAATGCGTCAATCAAGGAAAAAATGCGTCAATTCAAACCATCCTGCCATCCTGTACCCAACCTAAATTCGCGAAATTAGACTTTTTTTCACATATATCGACGAAAAATGCGTCAAACGAAAACTAAATTAAGGCCATGATGTACCCAACTTAACGTCGCAAAAAAAAGACTTTTTTCACAAATATCGACGAAAAAATGCGTCAATCGAAAATTGAATTCAGGCCACCCTATACCTAACCTAACTTCGCGAAAAGTAAACTTTTTTCACAAATATCGACGAAAAAATGCGTCAATCGTAAACTGAATTCAAGCCATCCTGTACCCAACCTAAATTCGCGAAAAGTAGCTAAAAGTAAAAAAAAAAATCAATAAACTATTTACTATAAAGATATGTACTTTAATAAATGTAACAACTAGTGTTCCTGCCAACTTCTGTTGCGAGATTGATGTGATGAGTGACGATTTGTCCGAAAACTTGCATCTTCAGGATATGCACCTCCAAGAGATAAACTATGCCACTTTTCCAAGAAAGTGATTTTTTTTGTTAAAATACGGGAATCCCGAACGTCGTCAAACAAATGACGAACGGTCGTCAAATAAAAGACGAACGGAAAGTTAGCCATGCAAATCTACAGTTTTCAATTCAGAACCACCAAATTTGGTATACCATCTCATGGTACTCTAACTTAGACCGTAGATGGTTTTTGGAATTCACCCGCCCGAGCAACGCCGGGCAATTGGTAATAGATAATAATATCAAGAACAAAACAAACAGACATTTACTCAATTTGATATGTACAGACAGTTTTTTTCAATGTGAAGCTTTGATTCACCGTCAGTCTCGTGCCGGAAAAACTCGGAAAATTCCTACACATTATACAACATCATCATACGAATGACTGTTTGAGAAACAGCGATCGTGTCGTAACATCAGAACAGTGATGAAGTTTCGCGCAATACAACACGCCTAGGTAAATTAGCGCTTCACATTACGCGAATCGCCAACATACATAAAACACTCCGAATTAAAAGAACAATGGCCACGATAATCGTAACAATCGCGACTCACATCTCACATTTTCTCAAACTATTTTTCAACTCGGTGGCGTAAAGCAATTAAAGAAGAAGATGTTGATGCCATTGCACGAATCGCATTACGTGTTACATCATCGACGACTGTGAGTCCTATAAATAACAATCAAACAGTATTCTATGTATGCACATACAAATTAGTATTGGAAACTAGACTATGTATGTATAATACCATATATCATTACCATATAAACATTCTTAGACTGGATAAAATCCAAAAAAGGTTCCACACATACTTGCAATTTAAATTCCACATCCCAATTATTCCTAATTCTTTGTTTATTCCCAATTTAACCCTCCCACTCGTAACAAGAAGAATCATAAATGACCTCTGCTTTTTGTACAAAATCCTTAACAATTTAGTTGATAGTCGTTATCTCCTTTCTAAAATCTCCCTTAATTGTCCTTTCAGAACGTTCCGTAATCCTAATTTATTCCACCTTAAGTTCTTATCCTCAAACTTATCTCGCAACTCATTCATCAACAGATCATGCAATACTTTCAACAAACTTCCTATTTCATTTGATATATTCACCTCCAACCTCTTTACTTTCAAAATTCATCTATATTAACACTTTTCCAATCCCTAATCCTACCCACACTCTTCCAAATCTCCCTCTCCCTTCTCACTACTTTCTTTATGTTTCTTACATTCATCATCTTTCTATTCTTTATTTATGTTATATCTAATTTTACCTATATAAACTATATCTATTATCTTTCTATTTCTTCACCTATGTTATATCAAATTTATTTATAGAAACGACTTTGGTTTATGTTATAACTTTGTTCATCTCTATTTTGTATTTCTTTAATTATAACTGTATGTTTCTTTCTCAAATAAAAATAAAATAAATAAAAAAAAAAAATAAAATAATTTCATGTGTTTACTTAAGACTTCAAAAGGAAACAACTTCATACTCTAATGGCTCAATATATTGAATAATAGCCTAAATAATCGTTCCCAATTTACAATCTAAGGTCAAACTTATGCCTAAACATAAATATTACAACAATTATCTGAATTACCTTTAATATTATACATACGCGAAGCCTTGATCCATTCTCATCGTTTCCGCTTCTTAATGCTATTGTTTTTAAAGTCGAACTTTCTGTTGTTGTTTTACGATGGAAATACGTTGAAAGGTATGTAAATAATAAATGCGTACATATAAATAATAAACATTTATTTAATAAGCAATGAAATATTACATAATGGTAAAAGTGTGCAATTTTTCTGTTTGATATAATTTAATACAAGTGCGTTTCCGTTGAAGTATCATACTTCAATTGTAAACGTTTCTTAGTTGTATGTACAATAGTTCGGCTTTGATTAGATTTTTTTGGTTTTAAATCATTGTATAGTGATTTGATTATTAGGAGCGCTCTTTATGTGCCATTTATGTATACCGGATGAACACGAAAGCGATCTAATTAATTAGAGAATAATAGGCCATACTCATTTTTAATCCGATTCTATGTAATTATAGGTATGATGTATTGTTCTATAATCGTTTTTTTAGTTAAAATGATCGATTTTCGTGTTCGTAAGCTATGTAAATGATTGTGACGAAGAATATCTGGAAAATATATTAGATCATTGCGCAATGAATTTACATAAAAGCGTCGAAATAAATGGTAACGTTAAAATTTTGCAATGATACGTTTTAAAAAGGAAATGTTATCTGATATGCGATCGCTTATATGTATGTCCTGTCCACACGTTATATAAATTATTGTTGTAGATATTAAATTGACATTTTTAGAAGTGTGATTTAAACATTACAATGATACGATACGATTTTCCAGATTGCTTCATACAAGCTGCAATGCATACAATATTATTTAAAAATAAAATCTTAATTTTTCGACGTGAGAATTATGCAAATTCTGCGTTCGTTAAATTGAGGTTTTACTTTTCGATTAGTTGCCGATGAGATTTTATACTTACATATGTAAAGTTTTAACAAAACAGTTGAATTCGCCGCCTTGTCGGTGAATCTCGATTCAATCGATTCAGCGAATTGATAATAATAATAAAAAAAATGAATTATAATATTATGTTACGTGAAGGCAGCGTTTAAAGGGTCAAAAACGAGCGACAGCAATACGATTATGAAATTTCGAATCGGTTAAATCCGAATTTCAATACTATTCATTCAATATGCAAATCGTACTAGTATTGAGTCATTTTTATTTACATTTTATTATGTTTTGCCACGAGGAAATTTTAGTATTGGTTTGTTTTTCAAAATAAAAAAAAACATTGATTTTTTTCTGATATAAAATGTAATAAAAATTCTAAATACGTGTACGCGCTATTTTTATTATATGGATATGATTAATTTATTTGGCATTTTATTGTGATAAAGATTTTGTAAAACAAATGTTTGATGTTGGGAGATAAGTATCTACTAAAAAAAAAATTAGCATTGTCGTAAATTCGCATAAAAGAATAAATAAATAATATTAAAACGTACGTACGTGGAAAAGTATGCTGCTATAAAAGGAAATGCAAGATTTCTGATATAAAATTAATCTTAAATTATTATTTTTATTATAACAATATAAAACGTTAAATATTTTATTCACTTCTCATGAATCACTAGATAAAAAAATCACTCATTTAAAATTCATAAATGCATTCCATCAATTCTTTCAAAAATAACTACATATAATTAAGTATTATTAAACACTACAAGCATATTTTTGGTTATTTTAATTGTAAAAATAAAATTTTAATACATAATACCTTAAAAAAAAATCGAAATACTAAACAAGTCACATTATACATGTACAAACAAAATCACGTTTTATATTAGATACACATTCGAACACAAAAAGAGCCATAAAAAATATCGATTTTGTATGAAGCGAATTATAAAGCATTGAGTGATCTATTTTTGGATTCCCGGATACAATTTCAATTGGCGGTATAGATTTTACATTCAAAAGCGTGCCAAGCTTGACGCTTTGCAGTCCCGAGACTTCACCAAACGACCTACGACCTTGAAATGAACTTTACCATATACGTTTTTTTTTAAATTTGAATTCATCTGAGCTGTTGCGGCTTACAGGGTCTCGGAGGAGGTGATCCTCCTGGAGTATTAGAAGGTGATGGAGCTGGAGATGCAGAATGAGAACAATTGGTAGTGTTCCTCCTCTTCACCTGAAGCTTTACAGCACCTCTACGAACGTCCCTGAAGAGTCTGACAGCTTGAGCGTGTGTCAAACCGCTAGCTGTCACACCATTGACAGTTACAACTTCATCGCCTGAAATTAAAACAAACAATTAGTACAATGAAATTCTCAGCGAGGCGAGAATTCAATAGTTAGTCCATATAGTGAAGGTCCAGAGCACGATACCCACGTGTCGAAAGGTTTTTTAGACCTTAAATATCGTAATTGGCAAGATTTGGATAAGACTAAATGCAGATCGGTCGTCTACTGTTAGAATTTTCCAATTTATCTGACTTAGTTGTGAGACGATTCCAAATTATAGCAACCATTATTTTTACCATTCCTACATTCTATGTATAATGCGGGTATTACACAGGGATAGTTTACTAGCCGCTAGTAAACTAGCTCGTGTAATAGGCGAAGTTAGTAAACTATCTGGCTTTTTCGGCCGAGCGAGTGAAGTTCGAATGTATGATCGTTACTCGATACTATCTGGCTAGTGTGACGTCACTTCATTTTGACAGTTTGAGGTTAAGCGGTTCATTTTTATGAAGGTTTAGTCAAAATTGTATTATTAAAAAAGGCATATTTATTTTAAAAAATGTATAAAAAAGGTAAAAGTAAAACAAGTACTGTAGACTGTGTACAAACACTGTAAAACAACAGCGGCAGCAAGTGGCACGTCTAATAGGATTACTAGCTACTCGCTACTAGCTCTACGTGTCGACTAGTAAACAAGCGAGATAGTAGCGAGTAAACTATCCCTGTGTAATGCCCGCTTAAGACAATGGTTTCACTACTGGATAGTATTTTTCCTACGTTACTTTACTGTGACGATAAAATGTTTGTCAAATAGTGAAAAGGCAACGCTTGATATCAAGCATTGAAGTACGCCATCTTCAGAAGAATCTTATAGTACCTGTCTGTTCATCTTATATGTGACCTGCCTAAAAGCCATGACACATAGTCACACACACTGTGCGATCATCGCCTGAAAATCTCAACGGTTTTTTTGCATGCGTATTAATAGTACTGTGCACAATAACGGTCGTTAATTTTTTTTATTCGGTGTCTTCTTCACACTATCAATTGCAGCATTCATATATATATAATATACATATGGTGTGGCTTCATCAAAGAACAATTTTAGTTTTTTTTTTGCTTTGTTATTTCCAGTGTGCAAAAAATTGAGATAATAAATAAACGCATGACCCACTAGCTAGCAGTTAAATTGAAGACTTGAAGGTCTAACGAGAAGTGTTCGAGTAATGAGGCGTGCAGATAAAAGTTGGCGAATTAGACGAACTTCTATGGCTATTGTGGATTTGTTATGAATGATTTGCTATCTATCCGATTGCAACTATCTTACTGAATCCCAAATATTCCACAAAAAAATGGATCAAAATCGAATAAGCACGGATAAAAAATATAAATATGGCATATCTTCATATCCATTGCCCAATTTGAGCATAAAATTTAACATTCGACATTTTAAAATTAAGATTTGTTTATGATATTCTTCAGTTCGTAAAGTTTATGTAAACATAAACTATCTGCTCCAGTTGAGATAAACAAGATGGCAAAAAACTTTTATCGACTAGAACAGTGGTCGGAAACCTTCTTCAAGCTAAGAGCGAAATTAGGGAAAAACCTTGCAAAATTGGTAAGTTTGGGAGCCGCAACATTATTTTCGAATTAAATATTCAAAATTAAATTAAATGTTACCATTAATCATAAAAAGTTATCGTCGTGATATTTCTTAACGTTCGACAGTTTATTACTAAAAAGTATTATAAAGTTATATCTGGCAAACGATCTTAAAGCATTTTATAGCCATGACGTTTGTGGAAATGGGATTCATATTAATCTTCTGTAAACTGTGTGTCAACATTTTGTATTTCACGCAAAACGTTGGATGACAGTGAGAGCAGCAGATTATCATACAAAGAGCCGCATGCGGCGCCAGAGCCGCCAGTTCCTGACCACTGACACTAGAACATATTTAGTTTAAGTACTAACGAGTCACATGTATCATGATAAATTCCTCGAAGATGCTCTTATTAAATTATACGATAGATTCAAATGTGACGGTAAAATTGAAGCGAGCTTAGATCACATATAATATTTCACTATTTATTTACAAATGTTTATATAAACGACAGCAAGTCGCTACAAACAAACTTTATATATTTGTACGACTTTCAAATGTGTAACAGACATTTCTAAACACTGCCAAGTAAAGCGAATAGATTGATAATAATTAATTAAATTGCACAAACCACTGATTTTCCAATATGAATATTTTAAGTTCATTATATATTTGCTTCATTGTATAGTTTATATATGGCTCAAAGTGAATCACGATGATTCTTTATATGTATTAATAATACGCACACGAAAAAAAAAATCGACTCAAGCGATCGTTATTAATTCAGATGGTTAACGTACATATGTGTCGTTGAGTCATTTTAACGTATCGTTCAAATTTGTCACATGACCAAAATTTAACAAAAAAAATAACAGCAGACATTCCAGAACATCGCACTTTTGTCACGTGATCGATTTAACGGTTAAAAATTTATGTTAATTGAATACTTTCGAAAACGAGTTCAAAGTTCGCGGTTTTAAAGTGTTGGGCGTGCGTTTCGAATTAAAACATTCGAATTGTTGTTTTATTTTTTTATTATTTTAGTTAAAAAATCACGAGCCACATCGATTGACCGACCTTCACCAGGAAACACACCCAAGCGTGCGAAGTGTGTGCGAATTATGGATACGTAGGTGATACCATGATGTCTTGAAATTACAGTCACGACATGATTAATGCGATGGTGAGTCATAATTTTTATTATAACACAATAGATAGGCGATCCTTTTTTTTTATTATTTTATTATTACCATATTAGAAATTACCATACGAAAGAGTGAACCAAAATCAATGAAATATATATTTTCAAGCACTTATGTATATGTATATACAAATATATACAAATGATGAACATGACTGGATGTAAAGAAGAAGAGATAAAAGCTTTCGGAAGAATGAACATAGTTTTTAAATCTAACATCCCGCTATGCTTAAAAAAGAAGGCACACGACCAATGCGTACTGCCAGTTATGACGTATGGATGTGAAACGTGGATGCTGAATTCAAGAATGTTACGTAAGATCCAGTGTACACAGAGAAGCATGGAAAGATGTATGCTTGGTATAACAAGAAAAGATCGTACACGAGTAAGAAGTACATACATATGTATGTACATACATATATAGCGGAACGTGTGAAAAAGTTGAAGTGGATACATAGCGAGAAGAATGAATGGCAGATGGACGCGAGAAATACTGGAATGATATCCGAGAGGATGTGAAAGAAAGCAAGGTATACCGAGTGGTCGATGGGCTGATGCATTGAGAAGAATGTGTCGAGTCAAGTGGATGCAGATTGCTCAAGACAGACAGGAATGCAAGAGAATTGGAGAGGCCTACATCCAGCAGTGGATGTTGAACGGCTGAAAATGATGATGACTACTATAATACTGATTGTATTAGCTGATTTTTACTCCAAATCCAAACTGACCCCAATTCAATGAAAATTTGAAATTGTCTCTTTCATTGTGCTATAAATTCAATCAATTAATTGAAAGGATAAGTAATTTCGCTCAAAATCTAACTTTGACTCTTTTAGAACTAAGCTATGGTTTGTTAATGCTTAAAATGTTAATTCATACTAGTGTAAGCCCGTTGAATATCAACGGAGCGGTTTGTGTGGGTGAGTATATGTAGTTTTTGTATAGATGGCGCGTTATAATACAACAACGTAACAATTTAGCAATTTAGCAACCTACTAAGGATGTATATATTCAAATATAGGAGATCTCGCATTATCGGCGTTGGATCATAGCGTAAGCGCTCACTGTTCCGACCTGATGATCTTGGGTTCAAATCCCACTCGCGCGCGACGGTCCGTGTCTTTTAATCATTTACTTCGGCGAGCGTTATTAGCAGACAGACAGACGGAATTAGGTTATTATATATGTACTAGTGTAAGCCCGTTGAATATCAACGCCCGCTGAATTTTAAATTACGTAAAGCGCTTTTTTAATAGAGATCCCCAATAATTGATCGCACGGTTGTAAGTGACAAAAAAAAAGTTTATATAGCTCCATCTATGTATTATAGCAATCCCGTAGTATCGATAGTATCGATAGAGTGATTTTGTAAAAATCAAAAAAAAAAATTTTTATAACTTATTTTTATTAATTATTATATATATAATAATTATATAAGTAAATTTATATAATATATAAGTAAAAAAAATTATATAAGTAATTTTGTAAGTAAAAAAAAAAAAAAAAAATTATAGTTTTTATAGGTAGGTAGGTATGTAGGTAAAGCAGTCCAGAGCGCTTGTATGTACATATATAGCTAAAAAAGGACTCTCTTAGCAGCGGCCGTAGCCGATACGTCAGTGTTCTCAGTTACCGACTTGTCGTTCCGAGTTCAAATCCCACTCATTCTGGTATCATTCTCATATGGTTTAAAAGGACAAACTCATGGACGGGCGATAGAGTGAGCGTTAGCGTGATACCTCTTGAGCCTAAGGTCGTGGGTTCGGTCCCCCACTCGTTCTAGTGGTTTTTTAATAATTTTTCCTCAGCGAGCGTTATCAGCAGACAGACAGACGGATTTCGGCTATTATATATATGTATAATAGTGATGTGAATTTTCAGCGAGTTGATAGTCGACCGATAGAGTTAACGAAACTTTTAAAATCTAACGATCGGGTCAATTGAACTTTTTTTTTTTTTACCATTTTAGCATATTAAGTGTACCAATGAGCTTTTAAGCTTTTAATTCCCTTTAAGTACGGCATAAAATATATGAGAGTGCCTTAAATTCTCCGATTCTACAATCAAATGAACTTTTTTCTTATGCAAAATATACCAATTTAAATCGTTTAAAATTTCAATATCCTTTTAGTACTATCCCGATCCCTTTACGCAAATTCACAATTCACGTAAGTCGAGGAATAACTGTTATATGCGATTGTTGTTCTTCGGCGAATCAATCATTATCTCTAACTAGAACGTTATGTTTGCAAATCGGTACAGAAATCCATCAAAGCACACTACCTACATATATATGTACATAATAGTTATTTATACAACTCGTTCAAAGGCGTTCAGATAAATATATAATAATTATGCTCGAGTATTAAGAGTATTAATTCTCTATAATAGGCGCTTTGCAAAATGTCTATGACGATCATCGTCAGCATTGGTTTTCATCATCGAAGGTGTATTGGCTTTCGCCTACGTAATTATAAGGTGACTTGTGCTACGCGTTCGGGTTTTTAGCTTTTAGCACAGACTCGATACAGCTCCCACATTTGATTTTTACGCGGCATAAATTATATGTATATATATATATAGATTTGTGAGATATAATGTACTGTTAGTCGTAAGACATATCAATTTTGGAAAGACGCGTAGCGTCATAAACGATTGAGAACGTGCGATGTCATAACAGAAACATAACTCAATTGTATAAAGAGATGTCCTTATACGTACCAATAGTATTATGCGTTCGTTTTTTTTTTATTATTTAAATTGTATAATGTATCATCGCATTTTTTAAATCACTGTAAACATGCTGATTTGTGTTTGTATTTAATCGCCTTGTACAGTTGAATTGGATTAGTTGAACTAGCAAGTGATAAAATTCGATGTTTTTCGATTTTCTTTAATATTTTAGAGGGATAAAGAACTTGGAGATGTGAAATAAGGTCGATTTTAAATGGCAAGCTTGAAATGACGCGAAGAGAAGGACAAGACAATGAACTATTCCGTTTAAAAAATAACAAAAAATTGAATCACTTTAATCTTTAACGTAATTTAAATTATGCCGTAGTGGCATTTTGGTTAAATTGAACGCCATTTTTTACACTGAACACTTGAGTATGTAAGTACATATATTGTAATGTATTGCAATATTTCAGATTAAAACCAGAAGCCTGAAGCCTACAGATGATATAACTATTAGTCTCAAGCTGTTATATAACTATTTTGATTCAAATTTCACACACATGTATGTATTTTATCCAATTACACAAATACCCTTTTATGACGGGCAAGAGACAAGATACAATAGAGAGCTAATTTATATGAAAACATGTAACATTTCAGATTAAAACCAGAAGCCTGAAGCCTACAGATGATATAACTATTAGTCGAAAACTGTTATACAACTATTTTGATTCAAATTTCACACACATGTATTATGTATATGTATTTCATCCAATTACACAGTGTCCGTTCCAAAAATTTCACTAGAGCTTTTCCGATCGCAATTTAAATTCGCTAAATATTTCAAATTGAACTGGAATTCAATTTCCTTTGCCGAATTAAAGCCATGCTTACATACACACATACGATAAATCTAATTTGTACATGTCTATAATCGATTACGAGCATAAAAGACAACGACGTTCTACAGTGTGATTTACGCTAATGCTCGCGGGGCAATGTATAATAAAAATAGACATTAGTACACGAAATATTTAGTATGAAACCCACTTCCTTTTGACCCGACATTATTTCGTGAGATAAACCGGATTTTAATTCAAGTACGCGAACCTACATATGACTATTTTCTGTTCTAAAGCTCGGCGCATAAACACACACAAGGATCAAACAAATTCAAACTGTTCATTTATTACCTTGTTCATTGCATCGTACGTACAATAAAGGGACTAAGGTTATATCTGAGATTACGAAAACGCTATACTATCATTGTATAACCGTTTATAAATCAAGTATTCAGGTTGGCTGCACTTTAGAAGTGCACACATATACAACCTTTGTGCAATGCAGATTGTCACACGTTCGCTACTAATGAACGTTTTAACCTTTCACTCGAATCGAATGGTTGAAAGGCCTCGTTCCAGAACAGATGTATACGCTTGTGTAAATATTATAATAAAATAAAATAATAATATATGTATTGTATAAAGCGAAAATTCGTAGAAGGTGACCGTGAAAATTGCGCGTCAAATCTCGAGCTGTTTTGCGTGTTATTGTTTCAACGGATCGGCACGTCGACATCGATACTTTGATTTTAATAAACATTTGTGTTACTCGATGCGGAAATCTCCACCATTGGGATGACGTTGTAAAAACTCGTTTAGACGTTTCAAAGTCGACCGGGAAATGCCTGGCGCCAATGTCTAGTTACTGCGGTGTGTTTACGTCAACCGCTATGATGAATTAGTACGATGTGTAAACCGCAAATATTTAATTTGAATTAATGATAGTGTTTAACCGTTGACTAATGTGATGTTTATTTTATTGTTGTTTGGATAACATTTCACGATCGGGATGTGGCGAATTGCACTTTCTATGCAAGGCTTGTGGAATGCGGCACAATAAACTGATGAACTTCAAATAGCATTTGCACACAAACAATGCGCTATGATTCGATAAGTTTTACACAAAAGGAAAAGTTAACTAAATGTCATTATGTTATAAAGATTTTGTATGGGAAGAATGTATTAAAAATTATATTTAAAATATATACTAGCCCGTTGAAAAATTAACGGAGCGGTTTCTCATCACCTGTACTGAAAAATAATATTAAATTTAATAGTTGTTGCATAGATGGCACGTTATAATACAACAACGTAATAATTTAGCAAAGTCGCGAGCCTATTGAGAAATTATATTGTCATATTGTAGCAGGCTCATTATTATCAAGTTTGGATCATAGTGTAAGCGCTCACTGTCCCGAATCGGTGATCTCGGGTTCAAATCCCACTTGCGCGACGTTCTGGTTTTTTAATTATTTACCTCGGCGAGCGTTATCAGCAGACAGACACACAGACAGACGGAATAGGGCTATTATATATATGATAACCATTTTAATTCCAAACAAATAATTCAACCATTTAATACAAATGAATTTTTAAACTTAAATTTAAAACATTACCAATTATAAAAGTTGTATGTATGTATATTGTCATAAAACTTGAAGATTGGATTTTCTTATAATTTTAATTATTTCATAGTTTCAAAATGGCAATCTAAATGACCTTGAGAATCTACAAAACTATTATTTCATGACAAAATACTACATTCAAAAGCTTAATCCTTAATGTATACCTAAAAATATCAATATGAATAATTTCATCAGTTTATTGCAGTGCCGCACCTAATTTTTGGGTATAATGTTTTATGATTTTTTTTAACAAAATAACTGATACCATCTTATCTACGAGTTTGCTCAATACACTATGGCACAATAAACAAATTAATTTCATAACAAAAAATAAATAGACACAGAGAGATAACAAAAATGCGTTCACCTTCTTTCAACTGTCCGGACTCTGCAGCTTGGCCATTTTCGAATATAGTTTTGACGAAAATTCCCATATTTCCTTTCGGCGAATCCCTACCGCCTACAATGCTGAATCCAAGACCTTTACCACCAGCGCATTTGGTAAAAGTCACCTAAAAATAACAACAATGAATAAGTACCCAACCGCAAGCGTAACTTTGGACTTAAATTCACAGAAACCAAAAAAAAAACTATCTAACGTAATATGATTAAATTTTAGGAGTGTCACACACACTCACACGTACCTGAGTAAGAGGCGAGCCGTCACGTTCTTCCGGCCTTTGTTCTACGTGACGACGATTCTGCTGGGTCTGGACTAGGACCTGACTCGGAGCAGGAGCAGGAGGTCTCAAACTTGGCCTAGGAGGTAACCCACGAGGTCCACTTCCGGTAGTCAAACGTTCCGAATAAACCGGCTGGTATTCGGGAACCGTAGGCGCCCAATAACTATTCCTATCATTAGTATACCTCGAAGAGTAATGACTAGATCTATCATTGTTGTTGTATTCGCTGAAAGGACGCTGTGGCTTAATTGGACTATCGCTATCTATACAAGTTGAAGTCCTGGAAGCTGTTGAATTGCCTCGGTGCAGTCCGTTCATTCTGTATTCGTACTTGTCTTCGGTGTAGATCTTTTGGGATGGACTTCTAGCTAGTTTGGTAGGTCGCACGTTCGGTATGCGATTTTCTCTGTGATGGTACACGTCTGGTGAGCTGCCTCTTCTGGCAGATGTGGCTCTATCTGGAAGTCTGGGTGCTCTCGGTGGTGGTGATATGTCTTCGGAGCGCGTTGGTGTTCTTCTTCCAACGTCCCAAACGGATCTTCTGTAGTCTATGCTCGCTTCTTCGGATCTTGGTGGTGATCTTCTGGGTGGTAGCGATGTGGGTCCTGTAGGACTAGGAACGTAGAATGTGGCATGTGTGCAGAATACGTCTTGGACAGACAGTGCTCTCCTTCTTCGTAGTCCAGCTTGGAGACGACCCAGACCTCCTCGCAAGGAGCGTTGTAGTTCTTGGACGCTCGAGCCACCGGCTCTTACTGAGGACGATTTGAGTATTTTGACTCGGTTTCTAAGGGATAGTTTGCCCGAACACTCTTGGGTATGTTCCTCGTTTTCGACCTCGTCACCATTGTCTGACAGAAGGGAGTATTTCGATCGTGACTCGGCTGGTATTGGGGAGTCACGGTCTGTGGAGTCGAGGGGTGACCCTTCGCGAACTGAAGTACCAGCTCGCAGACGGGAACAACGTCTGCGCAATCTTCGCCAGCCTTGGGATATGTTGTGACTCCATATGCCTTCTTCTGTGGACGATAAATTTATAAATGGTCATTCAAATGTTCAAAATATTCAAAAATTGTAGTAAAAGTTATTTTCAATGTCAGGTAAGGGGGATATTTAAAGGAAACTTTTGATGAAACTTTAGCTGAGTGTACATAACCAGTTCAAAATAATGAGTGAGTTATTTTTTCAGAACTGTTCTAAAGATTGGCCATAAATATTAATTTTAATTTAAAAATTGAAAGACTACACTGCCGTCCTAAGCCCACTTAACGTAACTGACAAAAATTACGAAAATGAGTTAGATGTGTTTTAGGGTTTATGGGAGTGTATTCTTGCGATTTTTCATATCAAAATTAATGTATCTTCATCCAAAAGTTACTTTTTTAACCTATTAAATTTAATGTATCTGCAGGCGCAGAGAAATAGTATCTCCAATACTTAGCGAAAATAACGTATCCAATATCTATGTACTTCGGTCACTACCTTATCACGAAAGATTGAAAAGATTGAATCTCTCCACATTGGAGACGAGGAGATTAAAAGGTGATTTAATTGAAGTATTCAAAATAATAAATAATCATTATTCATGTGAAATGACCAACCTCATTATGTTCAATGAGAAACCTCATTTAAGAGGTCATACTCTTAGACTCCGAAAAGAAAAATCAAATAAGATTGTTAGAGATTCATTATTTTCAAATAGAGTGGTTGAAGTTTGGAATAGTCATATGTATACATTAATAATGAATAATTAAGTGACGTAACTACTAAAGTATTCATTTTTTTTTTAATTTTTCCTTAGAATGATCAAAACACAATAGAAAATACCCTCATGCACTAAAAAAAAGTTTAAATAAATCAGTAATATATGAAGAAAAACACAAATTTGGAATAAAACTTTCAAGTCCATTTATCTCGATATTGTTGTTTTGTCAGTTACGTTAAGTGGGCTTAGGACGGCAGTACAGTGGTTCAATCATAGATGTAGAATAGTCTATATATGCCCTCACGCTCTAAAAATATTCTGACTCTAACTTAGACACCTAGTTGTGGGAGTCTAAGTGTTGAAAAAAAAAAAAGGTCACTTCTTTGTTATTCGAGTCTCGGGTTCTATCCATTCATCCCTACTCTTGCGACGATTTTTGTCGACCGAAAATTATTCTATGGGTTCAATACAAGCTTAATTATACAAATTCGATAAGACAAATGAGAAATTTTGAGAAATCAAACAAATAACCACTACCGAGTATGAAAAGTAATTTTATGCGTATGAAAATTTAAACTGATGGATTTTGTCAATACTGAGATTAATTAATATTGACTATACGCTTAAAATCCCATCCATTCATCATCAAATTTTCTTTCGACATTAATTAAAATTAACGATACTATTAACGCAAATTGATTATATAAATAATAGCCACTAACAACCAGTCAAATCCCAAATACCTATATATATATGTATGTACATAAATAATTTAAAACGATCATAATTAAATTCAAACATAAAAACGAGACACGATTATACACCCGACGTACTAATTAGATTTCAAATCAATTTACCAAAAAGCACCGTTAATTAATATAGTATTACAAACCATCATAATTTACCTTATTCCCACATGCCAAGAGCGCGGGTTTAAAAGTCATCATAGACGCGATCAACAGTTATGTAGAATAGCAGATCCAAAATGCAAACGAGCACGAAGCGTCGTACAAATTACACAAGTACACACTGACAATCATAATCAAAAGCTTAATTATACATAGAAAGCTTAAGGGTTAGAACGAATAGTCTTTCGTCGAAAGATTTTCTCGGTAGTTTTTGGCTTTAAATATCGTCTTTGGTAAGATCCGAATATTAAAACGTAGTATGAAGGCGCCCGCACACCGCTGCGAATTTCGTACGAAATTCATGTAGGAAAATCGCACGAATTTCGCAAGTCAATTTTATTGCACACACAGGCACGATATTCCGTACGGCTACCGGCCGAATAGCGAACTACCATCTGTCACCACGCTTTCGGAACGTTTGTATTTCACGCATGATTCTGACACGGACTCAGATGAAGACGAAGCTCCAATGTTGGCCGCATATTTATATGAATGATTAGTTAAATACTTTTAATTGTTGAATGTAATTTATAACGGTGTGTCGTCAAGGATCGGGTGACTATTGACAAAATCGTCTGATTTCTGTCACTCTGACATAACCTATCAAACTACCATCTTTCACCTCGCTTTCGGAACGTTTGTATTTCACTTTCTGACATGGACTCCTCAGATGAAGAGGAAGCTCTAATGTTGGCCGCATATTTATATGAATGATGTATGTAATGTAATTTATGACTGTTGACAAAATCGTCTGATTTCTGTCACTCTGACACAACCTATCAAGTCAGATCGTACAGGATGGGATACTTTTTAACACCGTCGCCAAACGTCATGGAATACGAGCGAATCGCTGAAAAAATCATGTACAACAAATTCCGCACGGTTTTTCTATCGGAAATCCGTCATGGTGTAGGTAGCGCCACCTGCGGCTATGCGATACAACTCCCCACCATACCAACCGTGCGATTTTCCGTGCGTTTCTTCGCAATGCGAATACGAATCCGCAACGGTGTGTGGGCGTCTTTTTGAATCTATAAAAATCCGTCCCACCTATCAAATCAAATCAATCAGTTGCTTCCCTGACTGCAGAAGGTAATGGTTTCACAACTGGAGAGAATCTCAAGTGGTTATTTCACTATCACTGTATAAAATGTTTGTTACCATATGTTACCATCATATTTTAGTAAATTTATTGTGAGAGGAATGGATGTATGTGAATATAATTTAACGAATAAAAATAATTTAATTATAAAAAATGTTAGAATAAATAGAAATAGGACAAGAATCGTGTACAGAGGTGTTTTGGAATATAATAGACTGCCGGATGGAATTAGACGTTCCAAAAACTATTGATAAATTCCTGGCAGTCTTAAAAAAAACATCTCTGTATAGGTGCTTAGTTAAGGATTATGTAATTAGCTTTAGCTACTATATTATATAAATAAATAAAATAAATAATGAAGAGACAACGTTTGATATCAAATACGCTACGTTCAGAAGGACACTTTTTAGAAATCAAATGAAATTTTAATTTACCTTTTTTGGCACGGCAATCAGCATCACTTGTGTACCCCCAGGTATCCTGAGGAGGTATTTTGGCAGGTGAGGGTGCTGCAAAACTGTGCCTCAAAGGAGCCATTCTCAAAAGACGAGGTCCAGCAGCGGCCCCCATAATCACAACACTTTGATATATCACTGTTGACACACACTCATGCTACAGTTATAAATGGTTAATTTAAAACTATTCACTTAATTTATTTATTAATTTTCTACTGTATGTAAGAACGACGTTCAACTGTTTTGTTTCCTGCAAAGATTATCTCGACAAAATGAGCAATTGACAGACAATGCTATTATGATAAATGTTAAATGTGCGCGCGGTCCTTGAGGTATTCATTTTGCGATAAAAGTACACGTATTGTTTGTATAAGTAATTGTTATTCGCGTAAACAATGCGACAACGTTAATCATTTTTCGTATTGAGAGTTTGACCGGTTGCGTTGACATTTCTAGCGTAAACGTGCCTAATTTAAAATCAATTGTGGTGTAATGTTATAGCGCGGAAACGTACCTAAGCATCATATATCGACGTGTTCTTAGTTCAGTTTCAAATTGTCAGTTACTCAATTGTTTCGTACGGTTACATCAGGTACACATTTGCATACAAAGATCGGTGATTCTCAACGTTTTGCTCGATTAGGAAAGTTCTATGCTTATCGAAAACACTATTACATAATATATAAGAAAACGCTAGTGCAATATCATTTAAAATAAATTGTTCAAAAAAATTTATACAAATTCTCTTAGGTTACATTGAAAATATTGTCTAGATAACCCAAAATATTTTAACTACAGTCTCTTTTTCAGTTAAGGTTGGATTTAGATAAGCTAGGTAATGTAAGGTTAGGTTTAGTGAATTTTCCAAGGAATTCTCAAAAGAACAAATGACACATTGAACTTGTATCTGGTGGTTTTAAAATAATAAGCATAAACCAGCGGCCGGGAACCGGCGGCTTCGAAGCCGCATGCGGCTCTTTGTATGAAAACCTTCGATTTTCGCTGTCATCCAAAGTTTTATGTGAAACACAACGTTCAAATAGAATTCTATTTCTAAAACTTCATGACTATAAAAAGCTTTAATTTTTTTCTTACAGCTATCCGTTTCATAAATGAGCAACATTAAATTTAATTTTGAATATCATCATCATCATTTTCAGCCGTTCGTCATCCACTGCTGGATGAAGGCCTCTCCAATCCTCTTCTTCCATTCCTGTTTATCTTGAGCAATCTGCCCATCGTCCACTCGGTCTACTTTGCTTTCTTTCACATCCTCTCGGATACCATTCCAGTATTTCTCGCGTCATCTATTCTTCTCGCTATGTGTCCACTTCAACTTTTTCACACGTTCCGCTATATCTGCTACTTCTTACCCATGTATTCTTCTTACGATCTCTTCTTATTATACCAAGCACACACCTTTCCATGCTTCTCTGCGTGCACTGAATCTTACGGAACATTCTTGAATTTAGCATCCACGTTTCACATCCATACGTCATAACTGGCAGTACGCATTGGTCGTATGCCTTCCAAAAGCAGTTTCATTCTTCGTTTTGTCACATATGTATGTATGTATAATCTGAAAATAATATGTTGCGGCTCCGAAACTTGACCGATTTAGCAAGGTTTTCCCTGATTTGGCTCTTAGCTCGAAAAAGGTTGCCGACCACCGACACTTGAACGAACTTTTCGCTACACAAATTGAACAAAATCGATACACAAACACGAATCGAGAACATCAATCGACTTTAAGGTCAAGTTTATCGAACGATGCACGCCAGGAGGTACGGGTATTTTTGGGAATTCGGAGAGAAAGTAGTTCGCGCACTCGAAATATGACGAAAATTATATTTAAAAACCGGCACAGAGTCGAGTTTTTTATTCGCAAACACATTCCGGCTAAGTGCATCGCGCTACGGGCGAATTAACCGTTTCCTGTGCAACGCAAAACACTAAAGATCCGCAGATACGCGGACAAGAAACGACTGGAAGACGCGATGACGAATTAATTGTGCGAGGAAAACAACCATCGTAAGGTAGACAGGTAGATATATATATCATCAAATTTGAGTTTGCATCGTGTGGGTGGGTTTGCTTCTTTTTAAGCGGTTCGCTTTTGAAACGCTACAGTGAGTTCCTAAGTAAAAAGTGTGGGTGTTTGAGTCTTCGAAACGCTTCGGGCTGTTGTGAAACCGCCGGTTTAAACGTCTCCTTATTTGTTTACAGTGTTCGATGACGATCCCGAGATGTGTTGAAAAGCACATAGGAGAGTTCTGGGTAATTATACAGTCCCGTTCCTCGTGAAATTGTGTCAACTTGTAGGTGGGAAGTGTTGTCGATAAGTGAAATATGTATGTAGTGTAAGTATTATAGATTGTGCAAATCGCCAGGTAACTGTATTGTATGTAGTAGATATTGCATGTTGTACTACTGTATATTTAATGGTCGGTTGTGAATGTTTCGGTGCCGTCAGCGGTGAGTATTTGAATTGGTCTAACTGTCACGGAAGAGTTTATTTTTATATAATACTAGTGTAAGCCCGTTGAATATCAACCGATGTTTGTGTGGTGAGCTTATGTGTATTTAATAGTTTTTATAGTTGTTGCATAGATGGCGTGTTATAATACAACACGTAACAATTTAGCAAAGTCGTGAGCCTGTTAAGATATTATATATGTAGTCAAAAACTGGTGATCTCGGGTTCAAATTCCGTGTTCGTGTCTTTTAATTATTAAACTCAGCGGGCGTTATCAGCAGATACACACACAGACAGACAGACGGAATAGGGCTATTATATATATATGTATAATAATAAGCTTCAGTATGCTTTAACTGTCAATATAATACTGAAGATTGGACCCAAAAGAGCCCGTCAAACTTTAACCACATTGATTTAAATGTGCAACACTCTTATTGACTCCTATTATTTATCCATTCAATGGAATCAAAATATCTCCAAAAAGGGCTAAAATATAAACCAAGTCATAGATTTATATATGTATGTAGTTTATAAGAATATTTTGAATTTCAGCATAGTTGCTATGTATTGTATGTATGTATAATCGATTTAAAATCCGTTGAATATGTCGAATTCAAATGAGATTACATCCAGTCTGTGAGTGAGTATGGAAAGAATACAATTCAAACGTAAGATTGCATCAATTAGAGTGCCGTCAATCGTATAGGCAAACGCTCGAGCGGAAATGTGTTATGTCGTTAAGTTCGCTTCACGTTTATACAATGAATAATTGTATTATGATAAATCGAAATGCGAAAGCTATACAGCAATACACAATACGTAATCCAATTCAAGAAAACATACACAGAATTATGCTAGAAGATTGCATTCCTCAGTTTATTATACTAAGTTTCGTACCTAGATTCACATTTTACAATCGATTTAATTGAATGCGAAAACTATAACATTTAAACCGTCCAATCGGTTTTAACTAAACGACATTGCATCAAGACGATATATTATTAAAGAATCGATACTTTTTTTTGATACAAAAACTTACACGTATCCATTCGTTAAGCCAAGCTGCGAATGCCCATTTTCATAGTGCGATTATTTAACTTTTTCGTTTGAACCGCGTCGATTACGGTAACCGTCTATTGTTCGTTTGTTATAAGTGCATTCGTTGTCAGCGTTTTTCCTGTTTCGTAAACACATTCATACAAAAGCACACAGACGAAACAACACACCGAAGACTATTTACGGGTATACGTGTCGAAATATCATAGCAATGGTGTAATGATTCATAGAGGGATGTGTTTGCGATGATTTCGAATATTTTATCTGTCCTCTGGAGGGAATCGAACCCCTCATAATTTATTCGGTGCGTAACGTTACGTTTCGCCGATCCCCGTAACAATGGCGGATCGTGAAGTTTTTGAATAATCAAGCTGATGATGTCTGTGTCTAAAGCTCTCTCTCTCTCTCTCTCTCTATCTCTGGTTTCTGCTTTTCTCATCGTGGTTTTTATATTTCGCTCAAATATGTAATGTTATCATTACCGTTAAACAATATCGCATTACTTGTAATTATACCATTCCTGATGCGTATGAACCGTTTACTGTTGGTTTAATTATTATTTTTTTGAACGCGTATACGGTATTGTTATATTAACTGTGAGTTGGAAAATTTTAGATTGAAATCTCGTCAATAGTTTGATGCTAGATTAGTGATACAAGTCAACCAACTGGAGAGAAAAGAATAAATACTGTGATCGGATACAATATACATTCTGACTAAAGAGTATAATTTTACACCTCGACAAATGACGACGTAATAGTTAGTTCTAAAATTGAAATGTAATACATTTGATTGGATTGATTCGTACATGAATCAATCTAATTATATAAAATTTGACTGATTTGATTTTGGAATACAAAACTGTGCTCAAATTAAATATAAACAAAAAAAACAACATTGCAAATTTTTGGATGAAAATGTAGTGAAATTGAACAAAACCAAGCTTTGAATGAAAATTTGAAGAAATATTTATAATTTAAAATACAAAATGGCTAAAAACTACTTAATTTTACCTTACACGGTAAAAAAAAGCAATGACAGTATTATTGATCGTATCAACTCGATATTGATACAATGACGCGAATCTGGATATTTTGATATCGGAGCATCAGTATTGGCGAGTGGATGGGATACTGTCATTAATGAAGGAATGACAGTATTATTGACCGTGTAATGTCCGCTTTAGACTTAAATCTGAAATCATGTCTCATCAATTTACGGTCTTATTTCTATAACAATGAACAGAAACTAATGATTAATTTGTAATATTATATTGTTTACAAGCACTACGTATTCCTTTATGGCATAAAATAATATAATTAATTGAATTTCCGCGAATGATTACAATACAATAATGCTACAAGTATTTGACCCGGTTACTAGTATATTGTTTCAAACAAAATAATACAATTCGATATGATCAAATAAATTTAGATTAACCCTCATCACTCGTATTGTACAGTCGGCGACTAGTGTCTAGGGTTAATATTTGCATTATTCATAACAGCATTTAAACACCGTGACGGAAAACGCAATTAAGATAAACAAACGCCGATACTGTTTGCTAGCAGGATACGACCGGGAAGAAACATCCTTTTCCATGCAAAGACTCGCCAAATTGCAAAAGAAACACTTTAACACTGTCAGTGTTCGACAAAAAGCGAGGAAAACCTTTCAATTTTACGACGTTTACACACACAACGTACGTTAACCCCTAACATAATTGCATTTGACATTTAGTCCGATCGGCAATTTAAAATAATGAACGATCGGATCTCGTTTGTCATCTGCTAATGCTCAAATGTCGAAATGCCAATCCGAGCACATCTCTACACATTGCCAGTCACGATTTTAATTTCTTCGAATCGTTGTTTTTTTTTTTGTTCATCGTACTCTAAAGTAAACTTTCAAGGTTCTGCGAGTGCATTCGGAGCCTGCTGTAGAAACAATAGCCGTGACATTAGTCAAAAAAAAAGAACAAAACCATACAACGTATAATAATATTTAAAAAATCGAACATACATACATAGATCTCTACCGATTGTGCAATGGTTAATTTGTTGCGCAAACGGACAAGCCTAACCTTTATAATGTGCGATCCTCAAGGTTGTCCACGCCTATTTATTGTGTTATTATAATGGCTTGTTATACCACATAAATAAACGTGTCGGTATTGGAATTGTGCTCGTACAAAAATTGAGTCGTTAATTCGGACTAATTTAAAAATACAACAAATTATCGCTAAACACTTCCTGATTCGATTCATATTTATCGCAGTTCAAAGATATTTTTATGAGGATTTATTAACCACGTAAGTCACTAGAGGTGTTGAAAATCGATGATCGAAAGACTTACGATGGCAAAATGCGTATTTTAAACAAAACTATCTATAGAAAATTTGTATATATGTATGTATGTATGTATGTATAATAGCCGAAATCCGTCTGTCTGCTGATAACGCTCGCCTCGGTAAATAATTAAAAAAACCAGAACTTCGCACGAGTGGGATTTGAACCCGGTATCGCCGATTCGGAACAGAGCGCTTACGCGATGAGCCAAACCAGATAATAATAGGCAGGCTTCAACGTGACTATTTAATATGAAAAATAGGCTCGCGACTTTGCTAAATTGTTACGTTGTTGTATTATAACGCGCCATAGATGGCGCATAGTTGCAACAACTATAAAAACTATTTAATTTAATATTATTTTTCAGTACGGGTGATGAGAAACCGCTCCTTTCATATTCAACGGGCTTACACTAGTACTTATATAATGATTATAGAAACACATTGGTTGATTTTACAATTGAAATACAATATATTATGATACGATGTAAATAAAAATGAACACGTTTCAGAAAACAAGCTAAAACTTTATTAATTAACCGTCAAAGTTAACGGGAGATTGTCGTTTATTTTTCTAAAGTACCGGAAGCTTTTAATTTATACATCCTGACATTATTTAAAATGTGCAAAGAAACATATATGTACATACAATTTGGTATACAACGAAATATTTTGATAAATGGAACACTTTAGTTTTATACTCTATTGAATTGTAACTGTTGTTAAATCTAATTGAATTTTTGTATGGGTGCGTTCGTACGCCAAAAGTTATTCATACGCGTAAAAGTTTGTAAGTCACTGTACATACAATTACTGGCTAATGTAATTCTTCAGCATTACATCACTACATCATTGTCAAATACAATTAGACTACGTTATCACCTTTGTGCTGCGCACACGCTAAAAGATTTTCAACAGTGTCGCGAAAAGTCGTCGAACTCTTGCGAATTTTCCGCGAGGTTTTTCCGGAAGCGCGCTACGCAATATTATTCGCACACTGCCGATCGATCCATTATATTATTATATTATAATTGTTAACGATGCTGCACTATTTAATGGTTAATTTATTACGTTCGTTTGCGTTTTTTGTCACGCTCGTTTTGAGTTGTTTGTTATTAGCGGTCGCGGCCAGTGGCGTCCGCCGCGTACGGACACCACTTACAGACTGACATACGGACACGATTGTCGCACTACAATGCGTAAATAACTTGCATAATGTACATAAATACACTCACGTGTACATAGACATTCTTAGTTGTAAAGTTTTCCCTGTTTAGTACCAAATTCCAGTAAGAAATAGTGCGAACTTGTCCCCAATTACACACCACGATGTCTGTGATAAATATCACTTAAGTTAATTTAAATTTTCCAATATCGGTCTGAAATGTTTCAATGGGGGATTCACTGCTGGATTATGTCCGTGGTTTGATTCTAAAAGGGCACATGTTAAAATATCTAGTTCCGATAAGTTTCGGTGATAGTTTGCAGCTCAAGCGTTTTAATGATAAAATGTTCGAGTAATGTTTAATTTACGATATTTTAAACATCTCCGTGCGGAGATGGGTTTTGGTAATCCAACATATTATATATATTATATTATATATATATATAGTAGCCGAAATCCGTCCGTCTGTCTGTCTGTCTGCTGATAGCGCTCGCTGAGGAAAAATAATTAAAAAACCGGAACGAGTGGGGGGTCGAACCCAGGACCCCAAGCTCGAGAGGACTCGCACGTACGCTATCCGCTGTCGCCAGTTGTCAATTTAGTCCTTTTTTTTTTAAACATTACCTATACAAGGAATCGTCACTCTGCTAATAATACATAGATGGCACTATAAAAACTATTATTTTTTTGATTTTTACAAAATCACTTACAAAATTATAATTATTATACCTATATATAATAATTAATAATTATAATATACATAGTAAGTAAAGCAAAATAAAAATTCAGCGGGCGTTGATTTTCAACGGGCTTACACAACGGGGTATGTATATAATAGCCCTATTCCGTATGTCTGTCTGTCTATTGATAACGCTCGCATCGATAAATAATTAAAAAACCACGTCGGACGAGTGGGGTTTGAACCCGGTACCACTGATTCGGAACAGAGCGCTTACGCGGTGAGCCAAACCAGATAATGTAGGGCAGGCTTCAACGTGACTATTTATAGCCGAATATAATAAAAATAGGCTCGCGACTTTGCTAAAATATTACGTTGTTATTATAACGCGCCATAGATGGCGCAACATATTGTTGCATAGGCAACAACTATAAAAACTATTAAATTTAATATTATTTTTTAGTACGGGTGATGAGAACGCCATGTTGATATTCAACGGGCTTACACTAGTTATATATGTATATAATAGCCGAAATCCGTCTGTCTGTCTGTTGATAACGCTCGCCTAGGTAAATGATTAAATACACGAACCGTCCGCGCGCGAGTGGGATTTGAACCCGTGATCACCAGGTTGGGATGAGGTCGTGCTAATACTTTCATCAAAACGAAGGCGATGACGGGCCTACTACGATTTGACAATATAATATCTCAATAGGCTCGCGACTTTGCTAATTTTTTACGTTGTTGTATTATAACGCGCCATCTATGCAACAACTATAAAAACTATTAAATACACATATACTCACCCACACAAACATTCGTTAAATATTGTAAAAATTCACATTGGCACTTTCATCACTGTACATAAAAGCGAAAAATCTGCCCGGCCACAGCTGGTGAAACGTTACTATAACGACAGGTAAATAATTTTCGTAACACGTCGCTCGCGTAATCGGTCACGAGTGAACACGCGTGACGTGTGGCGTTTGACAACCGAATTGTTTGATTGCATTGCATCGGTCTAAAGGTGGCCATTCACGGTCCGTATTTCTCGACTCGCATACGGACGTATTATTTAAATGAATTGTGAATGAGCTGAATTGATCGTACTGATTACGAAAATCACAATCAATTTTAAAAACACTGAGCAACTATTTTTGTGCTCAAAGTGAGTATTGAAATCATTAGTCAGATATTTTTCCTATTGATTGTGATTTTTTATTGCTTTGAAATACTTATAATTAGTTATCTACTGAATTTTTAAAAGTCAAAAATATATTTTTTTTACACATTTTTTCCCCGTGTTATGAGTTTATTTGGCCAGTTTTTTTATTTCACCACGTTTATAAAGATTGATTTTCTATTTCAATTTTTTATTTTATGCCACATACACACATCTTTGATATAAATGTATAAAAAATCAGGTTAAAATACGAATTTGCATAGAATAACCTGTACGAATAGTCAGTGTTCCATTGAAAAAGATGCAAATTTTCGAATGTTTATTAAACAGGAAATGTATATTTAAATTTATAAGACTGTGACGTGTTTCTAAAAGTCAAAGTTATCACACGTTCAATTATTATTACGTATAAATAGGAATAAACAGTCAACTTGGGACTATTCATGAATTATTGCGGTCAAGACAGGAAAACGAATTTACCCATTGATCAAAACGCATGCAATATCCTGTCGAATCTTACATTATTTATAACAAAATAGTATGCAAATATACACAAAGCGGAAGTATTACACTATTACGACACGATAGTTCGCATTAGTCGATCAATTAACATCAGGATTAACTTGCACAATACCACTAGTGTACATATGTACATATACGTATGTAATTTCCTAACACAAAGCAAAACCGAGCACTCGAGAGACTGCCCACTTCATGATCTTGAATCTAAAAAGCAAAAGCTCCACATTTTATTATACCAATCTGATACTTCCTAATCGTTCTGCTTTAGCTCTCGGACGCGAGTGGGCATCGATAATTATTTTTAATGCATTTTTTCAACCATTACGATCGATCCGAAAATAGCAAATGACTGAATTGCGGTCATTTATTTCGAGCAAATTGCGTTGATTGAGTCAGCGAAGCTTATCAGTTTAATTTGATTTTCCACAACACGTGTAATTTGAGTGTCACATTACATACACTCGTACGATATCGAATTTTTTCGAAAAAGTAAAAGTAGAACACTCGGTCAAGTTTGTTATAACAAGTTATAAAATAAACCGTCGCGCGTGAAAGTGATTCTTCAACGTTTTAATCGATCAGTGTCTATTTTCTCCGGGTTTTTTTTGCGCGTACTGATCTACTGATATGGGTTTGATTGATTTTTTCGTCCATCTTCTTTACGACATACATATGTCAAAGCGTAAAAAGTTACATTATTTTTCATTGTCAGATGTATTTGCGATACTGAAATGTGTCAACAATACAATTAGAAAGTCCATGATGGATATTTATCAAAGCATTTTCAAGTTTAAGCTTGATGAAAAAAATTACACTGTATATGGAAACTTGATAGGACGAGGAAAAATTAGTTGTATAAAATGCACAACAAACAAAGAACTATACAATTTGTATACATGACTAATTTATATTAAATTGTTTTGTGTACAGAAATTTCGCTATCTTTCAACATACATAATTGAATACTGGAAATAAAATAAATTTGTTCGGATAAACAGATTCGGATTCTATCTGCCATCGTCAATAACCTTAAATAAGTCCCAGAAAAATATATTTTAATTACTATAGTCGTTTGAACATGACGTTGAGTGTAACTCCACGAGCTTTAATTTTTAAATTGTGGTTATTTGGTTTTTTTTGGTAAATGTTAATTCAATCGTCTGAACAGTGATAGTAATTAAAATTAAATAGACACTTTTGTAATGAGTTTTGATTTTATTTTTAAAAATGGGTATAACTCTATAATCTACATCAAGTTTTTGCATTGGAGCCTATATTACATTTCCAGTATTCATATGTATGTATGTACTTGTAGATACATGTTGTTTGTAAATAAAAATATTTTTTGTTCTACGAATTTAGTTACTATACCTACATATGTATAATGTATCTTTTTCATTCGCCGATTTTTTATGATTTTTATTCAATAATATGTATGTACATATATAGATTGTACAAATGTATGTATGTATGTATGTATGTACATATTGTACACAGAGAGGAAAACTGTAAATTTTTTTAATAAAATTATAACGACATCTATTGGTGTATTTAACTAAATTTTACACTAAACTTTACTACTTTTACACAACACTAAATTTTATTTTAATTTTTAAGTCATATTTTTATTTATACATTTTATACTCCAATTAAAAATGGTTGAATGTATTATTTGTATTTGATTTGATTGGTCGTATGCCTTATTTTTTAAGCATAGCGGGATGTTGAATTTAACTATGTTCATTCTTCCAAAAGCACTGCATCCTAGTTTCATTCTTCGTTTTATTTCTTCTTCTTTCTATATTCACCAATTATCCTAGGTATTAATTAATAACTATCAACGATCTCTACAATCTCTACAATATCTCTACAGTGAATACGTTTTGCGTGCAAAATTCATTTAACATAATTTTAGTTTTATTAACTCTATGAACTTTTTCTACTTTGACTTCATTTTTTAGATGAAAACTGACTGAAACCAATATTTTTTTTTTGCCAATTAATTAGCGTATCTTGGAGAACAACTGGTCTAGTTTTGGAATTTTTGTTTCACGCTAGTGATTTTCAAACATTAGCTTTCCAAAAGCGTAATTTATTTTTAAGTAAAAATGGTTACTTGACAGAGGTTAAAAAAAATAATTTTTGTATTTATAGATTCTCAAACATTGTCTTTATTTTAAAAAGCCTCAAAAATATCCCTGATGCAATTTTTCATCTGCAAATTTCATCAAAAGTGAAAATATATTATTTGAAAAAAAGTTTTGGAACCACTAATTGGAAATTTTTTTTTTGAGAATGGCTGGTTATTTTAGCAACAGTGTGGGAAGATTTTTCATCACAATGATAATATGTAAAATCATTATTTATTGAGAAAATAATTTTTTTGTCGAACGTTTTAAAATTTTATGAAGAAAGGTAATCATGATTTTCAAATCAATTTTAACCCATGTTCAGATTTTGTCTCGTAAACTTACTTACCCTGGTCGGACGGTCCGAATTCTCAAATAATTTATTCAAGAAACAAATTTAAAAAAAAATCAAAATCCCCGAAATTATGGTATTTTCAAGTTGGTAAAGATAAAATGGATATGTTTCTGTAGAAAAAATTGAGGAGCACTGATTCGAAAGATTCATCTAATGGTTTTTCATCTTATAGAATGCCGAGGATATGTGTTTCACGGATTATTTCTTGTCCCAAGAGGTTAAAAATATTTTATTTTTGTAATTGACTTTCATCGTTTGGAAATTGAAAAGTGTCATAATTAATTCCGAGTTTTAATAACAAAAATCCGCAACTCGATAATAGTGATGCCGAATGGATTTCGTATCCAGTCATAATTTTCAATCTTCAAGGAAGGAAAGTTACTAGCAATCTTTTCTTCAAAAATTGATTAATTTTCCGAAATAATAATTTTTATCACGAAATGAAAAGGGAAGGCTTTATTTTCGTGTTGTGTATACCGAAACCGAACAGTGGATTATAAAATAGTCGAAGATGTCGATAAATGCGTAGAATCCCACTAGTTAAAATTAATTTTTAAGCCTACTTTTATACTTTAGTTCATAATTGTGTTAATCTATTTTGAGTCCCATGCAACTCATCAATTTCAGCTATTCACCATCCACTGCTGGATGAAGGCCTCTCCAATCCTCTTCCATTCTTGTCTGTCTTGAGCAATCTGCATCCACTTGACTCCACACATTCTTCTCAATTCATCAACCCATCTTCCACTCGATCTACCTTGCTTTCTTTCACATCCTCTCGTATACCATTCTAGTACATCTCGCGTCCATCTGCCATCCATTCTTCTTGCTATGTGTCCAGCCCATTGCCACTTCAACTTTTTCACCCTTACTGCTATATCTGCCACTTTGGTCATACTTCTTACCCATGTATTTCTTTTGCGATCTCTTCTTGTTATGCCAAGCATACATTTTTCCATGCTTCTCTGTGTGCACTGGATCTTTCGTAGCATTCTTGAATTTAGCGTCCAAGTTTCACATCCATACGTCATAACTGGCAGTACGCATTGGTCGTATGCCTTATTTTTCAAGCATAGCGGAATATTGGATTTAAAAACTATGTTCATTCTTCCAAAAGCGCTCCATCCTAGTTTCATTCTTCATTTTATTTCTTCTTCTTTACATCCAGTCATATTCACCAACTGCCCTAGGTATAAATAACTATCGACTATCTCTACAATATGGTTATCCACTGTGACTACGTTTTGCGTGCAACATTCATTATACATAATTTTAGTTTTATTAAAATTAATTTTTAAGCCTACTTTCGTTACTTAATTCTGTTAACCTATTTTGTAAATCTACTGAGTTACATGCAACTATAACTATGTCGTCAGCGAATCTTAGATGGCTCAAATGTCTTCCGTTAATCTTGGCCCCTGATTTTTGACATTCCAGCGACCTAAATATGTCTTCGAGCACCGCATTGAATAATTTAGGAGAAATGGTGTCTCCTTGCCTAACACCTTTCTCAATATCGAAATGCTCCGTGTCCATGCAACTATAATAAATAAATAATATTGTAAATATTAAAAAAATAAAAATACTGGCGACATCTATGTAAATTTTAAAAAAACTTTACTAAAATTGATCAAAATGCACCAAAAAAATAATAAACAATTAAAATGAATTTATCCAGAACCCAAACCAAAAAGCTTACTTACAAAAAGCACAGATATCCCAAGCTTTATTCACAAATATAGCATTTCCGACAGGTTGTTGGCGTGGGGCAAACGCCGCAGGTGCTCTCAGCCAGTTCAGTTGTTCCGCGGCTTTCGTTCGCTTCGCTATCGTTCGGCGCGGTTCGCTCAAACGACTTTGACTTACTTTGACACTTGTTGGACGCGAATACCGATCAAACTTCCCGAGAAATTGACCGAGTCGAGATTCAAATCTCGCGAGTGTCGACGACGAACTTGGAAAATATTGGAAAATTCCAACGATAGTGCACTTGATACTTTTGAAATAGTTTTACGAAGAACGCCTATACGACACTGGCGCGTTGAGTGTAGATACTATTTTTTTTTTTTTTGTTGTTCGTATGCCACTGTAAAAAATAAGATTCAACTTTGAAACTGTTGCAACATCGCAAGTGTTCGGCGTCCTGTTGCGCTCCAGCAGGTGATACCAAGGTAAGGAGCTGCACATGCCCCTCTCGAGTTATTCACTTAAGAAACCCACCACAATACACGTTTTATTTGCCATTTACACACTTGTATCATCATACTAAGAAGAAATAGCCAAAACATTCAGCTACAGCTTCACATCAAAGCTTTCGTGAGAAAATATGCACTTGTACTTGTAACTTAAATATCGATCTAAATTGTTGTATTCGTCATACTTATAGGCATATCTATGCACAGTAAAAATTTCATTAAAATCACTCACAAGAAAGTCACAGTTTACTCTTGTACTTTTTAGTGTTTTTTTTTGCAAATTACACCTTACAAAGTTACAAAGTGGGCTGAAAATTTCAGTCAAATTGTCGTTTACTTTTGTACTTTTTGTATCTGTATCATACTTTAAAGGTTGCTTTGTAATATTTAATGTGTAATGTATTATGTATTAATATTGATTAAATCGGAAACGAGGATTTTTTCATTCAATATATAAAATAAAAAGATGTACCTATCTATGATCCCGTCGAATTTTTTGTCCCCGTATAACCGTTCGCTAGTCCGCTGCTGATGAAATATGTACCGTTTATCCGGCATGTCAAAGTGCCGGGTTTATTCAAATAGAATATTTTATCAATTAGTGTGTTTCGGTGATCTTTTTTTGCATCGCATCTCGTCTATGTTTACAGTTAACAACCGCTCGACAGGTGCTTGATGTAACGAACGGGCATTATAAAATAAATAATAATCGGTTTAAATGTCGAATTCGATAAGTGAACGTTAATTATACATTACCCAGCGATGAAGAATCGTCATAAACCGCACTTGACGTAATAAAACGCAAACATCGCGTAATTATTTGGAAAGTTAACTAACTGCACGTTTTTACACATTTCAAACGTTCATGTAAATTTAATTTGCGTATGTATGTACAAGACGCTTAACTCCACCGTTAAACGTTAACCGTACGATATATCAACTGACTTGGCTTTGCATATTTCAATCAAAAGCTCTCCCGTAGACCGCATACTACTGTGACGCAATCGTCGTGTATAAATAGAATATGTAAATGGACAAAAATTCGTATTGTATGTCGGAATGTTGACGTACTTGTACATATATAAATAAATCGAATTCTCAGTATGTGTATAACTGTTTCAGTATTCAAGCTCGATCGATAATATGATCCAGCTATGCATATTAAAATACTGAACGAAGTTAAAACGGGATAAACCTTTTCGATATTATATATTAAAACGAATCATATTATGAATGTTGACTTATTGTTGTTTTGTGGAAATACGAGGTTTGCATTTCATCTAAGCAATCTATGTATGTAGATGTTTTTTTTTAATCTTTTTTTTGATACTTTTGTTCGTAAGGATTCAAATTATTATGTCCTTACTTACATTGTGTACTAAAACCAACAGGATTTTTTTTAATATGAAAGAACAATTTTTCTCGTAAACGTTTTGCGCTTAATATGAAAAAAAAGGAACATGTTCACACTTTATAAACTTTTTTTAGAATTTCAAGTTGTCTTTTGTGTTTCAAACTGCTTCTCAACAGTACTAAAATCTTTTTTGGACCATTTTTTTTAATTTCTATTTGCATAATACTTCGATTAAGAGAACGAAGTGTTAAAATTTTCACTGTCAAATAAAAAAAACATTTCAGTTTTGCGTCAAAATATTTTTGTCATCTCTACATACATATATACAGTTGATTGTAATATTTTTCGAACGGTAAAATAATCGATTCACATTTTGCTATGTTTAAATCATTTTATCGTCCTTAAAATGTATTAATTAGAAGCTCGTTTACGCGAAGCTTTTTTCGAGCGCCAATTAACCCTTGCAAAACGCGTTACACTTTCGTCGAAAATATAATATATTTTGATCCGCGTCGCTTTTCCACGATTTTCACAATTGTAATGTCGACGTCGTTATCGTCTCCTAATTGGGGAAAATCCCATCTGACGATGTCGATGATGATGATGATGGTTACCATGGCGAGCGTATTACGTAGCCTTAGCAACGCTCGCTCGCCATACCGAGAGATTATCGCTTGCGATGTTTAATTAATTAAAAACGAGTGCTTTTTAAATTAAATTGAATGTACATATATATGCACACAAGGATAATGTACATTGTTGCGAATTCGTGAGATCTTACGTTATCTATTGTTACAAATAGACGTGACTTTCGTGACGGTCGTGATACAACCGCAGGTGAACCGACTCACTTTGACTGATCCAGTTGAACTCTTTATTGAACGTTTTTAAGTTAAAATGTAATTGGTTTAGATTTTTCGATCTCTAAGCAAAAAATAATTCATGAAATTTAATTATGTGTATTTAAATTTTAAATTTATATATTATACAATTTTGCAAAACTTTTATAGTTGAAATTGCAACGGGGCAACGCCAGGTACTTATAGCTCACATACTACTATAAAATAACGTTGTATGAAACGTTATTGGTTATCAAAACTTTACATGTTATTTTGAAAAAATATTATTTGACCATTGTATTTATTGATTTTTGAAGATCTACATGTGCTAATTGTCATTTTATTAGTAGATTTTAGTTATTTTATATTTGAGAAACAAAAGAAAAAACAATAGTGGATATATTTATTTATTTATATAATATAGTAGCTAAAGCTAATTACATAATCCTTAACTAAGCACCTATACAGAGATGTATTTTTTAAAACTGCCAGTTTTGGAACTTCTACATAATTCTATCTATGTAGGGAAAATAAAACAAAATACTTTTGTTTGAAATTCCCTTACAGATTGAATTTATCTGTAAAATTTTTTCAAGCGCTAATTTCGGCATTAATATTAATCCGTTTGGCAAAAACGATCATATAATTAAAAAGAAGATTAAAAGAACTTTAAAATGATTTATTTTTTATCATTACAGTGTTGTTAGTTTCAGAGATGTAATTTTTTGAAAACACCACCATTTCATCCTTGTTTTAAATAATTCTTTCAAAATCGGAGCTTTTTAAGCGGCCAAAGTTCACTCTCGCACCATCTATAGGTATGTAATTTTGTATGGTAGTTTTTCTCTTTAGGTATACTCGCATATGGTTTGATTACAATTTATAATATACTAGATAGGTGTATGTAGCATAATAACGTTTTAGATATATTTACGAGATTTATGGACGCGTTGCCCCGTGAAAATGTGAATGAGAATCGTGAGGTCAGGGACGATACTGTGACCCTATCGGGTCCAATTTATTTTTCGACTGGTTCTCAAACATACACGCATATATGTATGGTCTCGTCTAGTGTTTTATTATATCGGGATCGATCTAACTTTTATCTATTCCCGCCTGTTTAATTTTTATATCGTGTATTTTTGTGCTTTGTGCTCTCGTGGAGGCGTAGTATTATTATAGCCGCTCGCTCTCTCTGTGCGGTCTTTGACTTTTATCGTTTGCCTTTTAACCCTTTCGCTGCTGCTAATCGGCTGTGCGGAAATCGAGCTTCTTCGGCGCGATTATTATGGCGATGTTAAAGTCGCATAAATCATCGACGATTGAACACTCGAGAACTCCCTAATTACACACTTCATTACCGTTCCCCGAAAGAGGGTTCGTTTTTTTGATTTTTATTTTCCTTGTTGTTTTCCTCTTCAGTGGGCTCGAAATTGACCGAAAAATTAATTTTTATTTTATCGACTGTAAGTTCTGTGTCTAGTTTTTGATTTAGGAGTAAACAAAATTGTATTGTACACATTATTTTGAATTTAATTTTACTCGAACAAAAGTGTCTTGCATAGAGCTTTTTTTTGGTAACTCTGTTGCTACTTAATAAAAAATATCATAAAATTGAAAATGTTTGAGAATCTTTCAGCTTTTATTGTTATTTGGAAACTTATATATATTTTTTCCCTTGTCCTACTTTCACTTACTAATAAATAACCAATTTTTTAATATAAAATTATCAAAAACAACTCTGTTTTCTAACACTTTTGTAATATGTACCTACTTAAACATGTATCTAAATGCATAGTACGTTTTCTTATATAAATTATTAATTTGTATGATTTTTTTTTGTATTATCTATATAAAATATTGGATGGATGCTTATCATATTTATAGCTCATAATAATAAATAATCAAATAGTTTCATCAAAGTCAGTCAAATGGAATTAAGTGGGTGTATGATTTCGTTCATTTTATTGATCGGAATCACATTTTGCAAATAGATACATTAAAAATATGGAGAAAGTCGCATTTTAGCCACATTTTTTTTATATACAGTATTATGCTATATATTAATTTTATAGCAAAATGAAAAATTCGTGCACGATGGATAGATTGTGTGCAATAATAATGATTCAGTACGCGACCGGGTAAAAAAAAAACTTTCTCGTCTTCAATGATTATCATTACAGCGAAATGAAAAAATTAAAGAAAGCGAATTTAAATTTCAAAATTGTACTAATGTACCTACTTGTTATTATTGTTATTTTTTTTCGGTACTTTTACTGCTTCAGCATGTAAATTGAGGTCGAAAATGATTATGGCATGTGCAATTCCATTGTTGGCGCGACAAACTCTCGCGCGGTATTTCGTTCGTTTGCGATTTCAATACTTCGGTAACGGTGAAATTGAAAACCATTAAATTGCAATTAAAGCCTCTCCGATTCTGTATCACAGTGCCACTTTAATTATATTATTATCTGGTTGCCAATACCGTTACTGTGCGAATTTAAATAAAATAAAAAAAAAAAAAACACGTGCGTTTTCATCGAATTGTATGTCAGATTTTCATCTATTCATGCTTTTCATTAATTTACAGTTGCACTTTTTTTACTTTATTTTTATTATTACGGAATTATTTATAATTTATATTGATGTCCAAATAAGGCATGACTCCCGTGGTATATAATATATAATCTCCGGTTGAAATCCTGATCTTTAAACGTCGTATATTATGGTGTTAATTAAAAGTGATCTTCAGGTAAGGATTTTACGATTGCGCGCTAAAGATTAACATACTGCATACTTCATTCGATTTATTTATTGTTTTTTGGTTTTTTTTTATTATTCATTTTGTATTGTTATGGCGATGTAATTTATGCAAGCTTTTCATTGAATATTTGTAGTTGTATGCAGATAATGCGTTGACAAACGACAACTAACCAGCGTACGATTTTGTCATTTGAATATTAAACACGTTACGTCTTATTTATAAAAATCCGATAATATGTTAATTTTATTAGGCGATTTATACGCTTTTTTTAATGTATAAATTATTATGTTTTTTTTCTATGTATGTATAAACAAAAAAATACTTTCCCGTGCTTTTTTTTGTATTGAACTGTCTTATTGAAATGTATCGCATTTTAAATAATCTATTGAATTCTTTGCCGAATTTTTGTTGCCCGATATATATAGAAGCGGTCATTGAAATTGCATCACTTTACTTTTTTTGTACTACTTCTCGCATCATAGATTTAAAAATTTACTGTAATAAAGTTCAAAATTCATTAAAAACTTCCATACATGTCTAAAAAATTATGCTAAAAATCTAATCCATTCCTGTCTGTCTTGAATAATCTGCATCCACACATTCTTCTCAATTCATCAGCCCATCGTCCACTCGGTCTACCTTGCTTTCTTTCACATCCTCTGGGATACCATTCCAATATTTCTCACGTCCATTTTCCATCCATTCTTTGTGTCCACGTCAACTTTTTCACACGTTCCGCTATATCTACCACTTTGGTCATACTTATTACCCATGTATTCCTCTTACGATCTCTTCTTATACATCCAAGCATACATCTTTCCACGCTTCTCTGTGTGCATTGGATCTTACGTAACATTCTTGAATTCAACATACACGTTTCACATCCATACATCATAACTGGCAGTGCGCATTGGTGACCCACGACCACGATATATTTGAAAAAGGCAAAAAATATTATTCAAACGTTAAGACGCAAGAAAATTGCATTCATCATCGTTTTCAGCCGTTCACCATTCACTGCTGGATGAAGGCCTCTCCAATCCTCCTCCATTCATCAGCCCATCATCCACTCGGTCTACCTTGCTTTCTTTCACATCCTCTCGGACACCATTCCAGTATTTCTCGCGTCAATCTGCCATCGATTCTTCAACTTTTTCACACGTTCTGCTATATCTGCCACTGGTCATACTTCTTACCCATGTAATTCCTTTTACGATCTCTTCTTGTTATACCAAGCATACATCTTTTCATGTGTCTCTGTATGCACTGGTTCTTACGTAGCATTCTTGAATTTAGCATCCACGTTTTACATCCATACGCCATAACTGGCAGTGCGCATTGGTCGTATGCCTTATTTTTTAAGCATAGCGGAATATTGGATTTAAAACGTTCATTCTCTATCACATAACCTAATCTGTTATTCCAGTTAAATACATAATTTCGAGATAAGTATGAATAATGAATACGCTAGTGCTGAAAAATCAATATACATAGTACAAAGTGGTGCGGAATATCTTATCTTAGCAGATACCATTACAGTATTTCTCGCGTCCATCTACCATCTAATCTTCTCACTATGTGTCCACTTCAACTTTTTCACACGTTCCGCTATATCAGCCACCTGGGTCATACTTCTTACCCATGTATTCCTCTTACGATCACTTCTCGTTATACCGAGCATACATCTTTCCATGCTCGGTATAACGAGAAAAAAATTTTAGTTTACTCTTTCAATTGGCGACCCCACAGAAAACCCTTCGCGACCCCATTTGGGGTCGCGATCCATAGGTTGAAAAACCGCGCTTTAGCTAAACTTTTCTTCTTTTTTTGCCTTTCGATTAAATTGGAATTTTTCGTGTATTTTGAATGTGGAGGCGTATATCAGTTTTTTTTTTTTTTTTTTTTTTTTTCTTTGGCGGGAAGTCCAGTCGAGATGAGGACGCGTCACTGATGCTGCTTCTGATGTTACTGATGTTGATGTCGTTCTGTTTGCTGGGTCTTTGGTGTCCGGTCGAGTTGAACGTCCTCCCCCGCGAGCCCACCATAACGGCAAACGTTCGCGTTAACACATAACCGGCCGCTCTGCTTTACCCGTTAACCCTATGCCGGCAACAACACTACATTATCAAACATCACTGCCTACTACTAACTACTGTTTGACCAGACTTTTACTTTCTGGCGTTTCTCGGTCCATCGCACTTGCCTACTATGTATATATGCATCCAATCCAATATTGAAAACTATCTCAGTGTAATAAATAGTTGTGGTTTTTGTCGTCGAGTTTGCGTGACTTCAATTTTTCTTTTCTCAAGTTACGAGTTGACTCTTTCACTGTTCATTTTGTTTCTTTGGTTCTAATTCACAGGTTTCCCAACCTTTTTCGAGTGGCGACCCCTTTTTATAAAAAGCAAGTGACCCGCGACCCCAAAATATTTGAAAAAGGCAAAAAATATCATTCAAACATCTGATTAAAAATGAAAATTATCTGTCTTGAGCAATCTGCATCCATTTGTCTCCACACATTCTTCTCAATTCATTAGCCCACCTTCCACTCGGTCTACCTTGCTTTCTTTCACATCCTCTCAGTATTCTTCTCACTATGTCCCAGCCACGTTTTTTCACACGTTCTGCTATATCTGCTACTTTGGTCGTATTCCTCTTACGATCTCTTCTCGTTAAGAACGTCAAAATTTCTACTAAAGTCATCACCATCATCATTTTCAACCGTTCACCATGCACTGCAGGATGAAGACCTTTTCAATCCTCTTCCATTACTGTCTGTCTTGAATAATTTGCATCCACACATTCTTCTCAATTCATATTCCCACCGTCCACTCGGTCTACCTTGCTTTCTTTCACATCCTCTGGGATACCATTCCAGTATTTCTCACGTCCATTTGCCATCCATTCTTTGTGTCCACTTCAACTTTTTCACACGTTCTGCTATATCTACCACTTTGGACATACTTCTAACCCATGTATTCCTCTTACGATCTCTTCTTGTTATACCAAGCATACATCTTTCCATGTTTCACTGTGTGCACTGGATCTTACGTAGCATTCTTGAATTTAGCATCCACGTTTCACATTCATACGTCATAACTGACAGAAAATTGCATTATAGTCAATATTTTTTTTTAGTTTACTGTTTCAGTCGGCGACCCCACAGAAACCCCTTCGCGACCCATAGGTTGGGAACCCGTGTTCTAATTGGTATTTTTGATTTGGAAATGTTGCGTGGTTTACTCATTAGCACTAAACTATCATGTTAAAATTTCTACATCTTTAAATCGAGACTGTGTTGTTTTCAATAGTAAAATTGACTATTGAAAGTATGTGGTTTAATTAATTTAACACAACTAAAGTCGGATTTTAAAAGGGGTTTGATTGAAAAATAGCTTTATAATGGTAGTTGTTGTACTAAAGCTTAGTTTGAGCTAACATTTTTCATCACTAGCCGAACAGATTCGTCTTCTCAGAGTTGTTTGATATTACATTTTGGCCTGTATTTAATGGGTCAGTAACTTTTCCGAATTTCGGTCAGTTATTTGAACCAAATTGTGAATAATTTTAATGGTCAGTGTTTTATAAAGGGTCGCTATAGTACAGTGGTTAGTACTAAAGTGATCAGTAAATATATTAAAAAAAGATCAGTAATTAATACGAAACGGTATGTATGTACATATATTTGACTGTAAAATCGTTATTTACTGAAAAAGTTATCAAAAAAATATTTTTTACAGACCATTTTCTAAATACGTATTATTGGCCGATTAATTGGTTGTCGTACATTTTCCGTTATTTTTTTTTATTCGTTCTATAAATAAACCGTACCAATTTAAATTTTGTTTTTTCAACTATTTGTTTGATACACTCGTCACATTCAATATGTCTGTACGTTTTCTAATACAATTATATGATTTTAAATTTAAATTACCGCTAACTTCTATACAAACTTCTTCTATTACTTTTTTGCTACACGATTGCAACTCATCTTTCGTGTTCCGTTTTACCTTTTTTCTCTCTTTCTTCTCCGTCACACATTCGATGACTCATTCCGCTTATCAAAACATCAATTGTATTTTCTCAAGCAATCGAAAAATTATTATGCATATTATGAATTCGAACGTTGTTTGTCGTACACCTGGCACTAAAAGCGTATTATTTAATGAATCGTACATTTATGAATAACCGTCATTAATTAATAATTTTATTATTAACGCTTAAGCATTTTTATTCTTATCGCTACCGACGATCTTGTACCATCTTATGAGAGGAAGAGGACAACGAAGCGACGTTCCGCGATGTTAATCTCGCCGTTATTTATTCGAAGAAAATTTTGTACGTTTTTATTATTAAGAATAATGTACAATTAATAAATTACGATACGCTTCTGTGAATATTCCTGTAAATGATAAATACGCCACATTACATACATATAAATCATTTGTAAGATATTTTGCTACAAACTCTAACATGAAGATACATTTTAATATTCATAAGGATATCGACTCTTGCACGTCTTATTTCTTTTCATATCCTCTTTCTTTCGTACTGGTTTCGTTCACAGCTGATGCAAGTCCCTTATATTCGACGTGTCTTCTTTTTGTATTGCATCCTGTCTGTGCGTGCTGCGGACACGTTTTCTCAACTATACAAAATAGCAGTTTAGTTCGCTTCGTTTGATTTCCTTATAAAATCTCACCTTTGTACCGACTTTTAGTGCCGAAGCGTGCCCACAAGTTTAAAGAATCGAGAAAACTGAACGTTCACACAATCAAGATTGTGTACCAATAAAAATACTATTGGATCCGTAAATTAACGTCGGCGCAAGTAATCGCAGACGCTTTGGTTGAAGCCATCAAAATTCGAATTAAATTGAGATGTGCCAGTGTACCTATGTATATGGTTATCTAGTCGGTGTAAATAAGATTGACGTTTCTCCTTTCGATTTGAAGCAAAGTTGCTTCTAATCAATAATTTATTTCGTGAAATGTAGTAGTAGTGTGTTAAAATTTTGTTTGGTGTTGCAAAAATTGTCAAATTATTAAAAGAATGTCGAGTGTTGGTCACCGTAAATTATTCCATAGTTTTCAAGGATCTACTGTACGTTCTGGCGTATTTTAAATATTCATGTTATGAGTTATAATGACGTTATTTATTTACTTTGAGTAATGCGAGATAAAAACACACCAGTTTTTGCCAGTGCGAGTACGTAGAGCTTTTCCAATTTCCCCGGGGTTGTTTTTGAATTTTGTTTTCGTGTTTTTCCTCTCTTCGAGATATTTTTTTTTTATTTTATTTTATATATGTACTTTCTTTACAAGATATTTCGCGTAATTACGATACGTCCATTTTAATATGGCCGTATTAGTTTAAAAAAAAGATCAAAGCGAGCGCTCGCGCTCCCAATTCGCGCTCATCTTGAAACATATCGAAGTATTTCTTTTTCTTCACTTTTTCATACGGCATGCTTTTAATTACTCGTGCCATAAAAATAAAGGTCGTCGATTAATATTGAAAGATATTAAAATAAAATTATAAAACTTTTAAAAAATGTAGGTATATATGATTATGAATATTGATGAGCGAGAAATACTCGTACGTATATGATAAATATAATTACATATACGACGAATTTATTAATATTAAAATTTTACGATTATAAAAATTGTTTATGTTTATATTTATAACGCTTACATAGTGTTGATGTTATGGAAATTACGACTTTATAATAAAATCTATTTTTAACCCCTAAGCGGCGACTTAAATCTTCGCGCTGAAAATAAACAAAATCACTAGTGTTCCTTATGAATGATTTATAATGCACTTAGAGACTTGTCATTTTTATTAGTTTTTACTTTACACATTATGTGCATTGCGTGTGCACTTTTAAGTTGCATCCTTTTAAAATTAGACAAGCCCCACCACTTTATTCCTTTTTATTGTGCATCAACTAGTGAGGTGTCTGTTGTTTAACAACCGGTGTACAGTAAGTACAGTTATAATAACATCACCGAAGTTGTTCATCGGTCATCATAGCACTGTTTTGGAGGCAACACACTTTTCGCAGTTATTACATACATATATATATCCGAAATCCGTCTGTTTGTCTGTCTGTCTGTCGGCTGATAACGCTCGCCTCGGTAAATGATTAAAATACACGAGTGGGATTTGAACCCGGTATCATCAGTTCGGGCAGTGTGCGCTTACGCTGTGATCCAAACTAGATAATAACGGCCGTGCTTTTGCTAAATTGTTACGTGTTGTATTATAACGCGCCATCTATGGAACAACTATAAAAACTATTAAATTTAATATTATTTTTCAGTACGGGGGATGAGAACGCTCCGTTGATATTGATGTCTGTCTGTCTGTGTATGTGCGTGTGTGTGTGTGTGTCTGTCTGCTGATAACGCTCGCCGAGGTAAATAATTAATAAAAAAAACCAGAACGTCGCGTGAGTGGGATTTGAACTCGAGATCACCAATTCGGGCCAGTGAGCGCTTACGCTATGATCCAAACGGAGGTGATTACGAGCCTGCTACGATTTGACAATATTAATTTTCAATAGGTGCACGACTTTGGTAAATTGTTACGTTGTTGAATTATAACGCGCCATCTATGCAACAACTAAAAAAACTATAAAATTTAATATTATTTTTCAGTACGGTTTAGTTAACTCGTTTGATTTATCTCTATTTTTATTTTTCGAACGCGAATTGAACTGAATTAATCGTTTCAATGCACAGTGGTAATTTATTCACGTCTGTCGAGGGATGAATTTGTCGCATTCGCTTGCATTAAGCCAGGGGTTGCCAAGTCGCACCTGAGCTCTACCGAATCGTACACACTACTGCAAAATAAAAATAATTAATTTAATTCAAAGCGGTAGCAGTCAGTCTCGATACTTTTAGAGGGGTCGCCGTGTAAATAGACGAAGCGCACGTTTGTTAATTCCTCGCTCACTCTTTATGGATATTTGGGTATAGATAACGTCAATGACCCTCAAACTGCGGCACAGGCGACACTGTCACAAAATTTATCGCCTACGAGTGTTCTATCCGAGCTTACAAAATCTTTTTATTTTGATTCTGTATGCATTTTTTCGGTCCAGCGACACGCTTCCGTTTGTTTGCTTATCTTTTTTGTCGGTTTTTATTTGCTTGTACGGCGAAGTGCGTACGTATGTATAGGTATATGTTTATTTATTTAAAAAAAACTAGTGTAAGCCCGTTGAATATCAACGGAGCGTTCTCATCACCCGTACTGAAAAATAATATTAAATTTAATAGTTTTTATAGTTGTTGCATAGATGGCGCGTTATAATACAACACGTAATAATTTAGCAAAGTCGCGAACACTTTAAGATTTAACTATAGCACGTACGTCATCTCCCCCGTTTAGATGATAGTGTTAGTACGATTCATCCCAACCTGGTGATACCGGGTTCAAATCACAATCGCGCGACGTTCTGGTTTTTAATTTTATTTCCGTCGGCGAGCGTTGTCAGCAGACAGACAGACAGACGGAATGGGGCTACTATATATACAATAATATTAATCCCGTATTATTATTCCAGTGATAAATTCCAATGCACATTTTGCGTCCCGTAAAAGTTAGGAATGCAAAAAGAGAGGATCAGTTTCATTGGTTGAGGTTAAACGGTTCAGTTTACGAGTTTCTTCGTCGATGGATGATGTGAGGTGTTTTATGTCTTTGCGTGCTACTTTGCGAAATATACTCAAGCGGTCGATAGGGACGTACAAACGATGATGGTGATGATGATGATGATGATATTGTATATTATGCAAGGTGCAAAAAAAATTCGGGCTTTGGTTACGTCCGTCAAAAAAGTTAGCTCACCGAATGATAGTGTGTTTTTTTTTTTTACTCTATTTTAATTACTATTATGTTTATATTTATTTAATCTTATTTTTGACGACCGCTTAAGGTTTAAGATTAGAATTTTAATTAAAAAAATCGTACTATAAATTTTTTTCGCTATTAAAAAGTGTTCGCGCTCGCGCGCGCGTGAGAAAGTGATTAATTTTTACACAGGATGCGGGAAAAGTTGTAAAATTTCACTGAATAAATTTTCTGAATTTCTCGATAGGTAGTTCCAAGTAATACGTTTGCCCAGATTTATAGTCGCAAGTCTGAAACTTTACGACGGACTATAAATTTGATGGGTCGTTTTCTTTGGCCGCTTTAGATTTCAGGAATCAATTAATTTTTTACGAATACTTTTGCTTGAGATCGGGCAGACAGACGGGCGTTCATTAAAATTCAATTAAACAATTATACGGATAGAGCTTTCGTTGTTTTATTTATTTTCAACTTCGAATACATTGGAGACCGCTTACTTCATTCAGACGGATGCCTCATTCTAACTTATTAGTTTGTTTTGATCGGTCTTAAAGGATGTACATGGATATGTACATACATAGAATTGGTCGCCATTCACGTATAGTCAATTTTTTTAACATGACAGTATGCTGTTTGGTTTCTTCAAACTACGTGTGTTAAAAAGCGATGAAATTTTGAGTGGCGTAAAATGTACCAATGAAAGAAACTTTTGTAACTTTTTAACACACGATGTCAAACTGCATACTCTCTCGTTATTAAACTCACTATAACATACTACATAGTATGTCTGTCTGTCTGTCTATCAGACTTTTACTTTTGAACAATTGTGCGACGAGCATGATAATTCGGTAAACACAGGTAAACCCATACACTCGAAAAAACTAGTGGAAATCTAAAGCTTCTCAATTTGTTAAATTAATTTTATTAAATTTTAGAGTCATTGCGTCCGAGATGTAGCAATTAATTGAATTTATGTTAAATTGTTAAATATTCAAGTTTATTGTCGAATGTAAATGAGTTAAGCGTATTCGTTCTCAGGTCACGAAAAGGTTAAGGAGAAACAATCTCACTGTATGTGTGCGTACAATACGATAAGAACATCGATTGTTTATATATTGACATGTTTATTGTTTTGTTTTCGAGCACGCAAAACAAATAAATCACAAACGAAAATAAAATGTATTAATTTTGAATTATTATTATGACTTTAGTACTTGTACGTACATACTCAGTGTGAACAATTTTGACACTTTTTCTGACATAGAAAGTAAATTTATTGTCGGCAACGGACACCGACATGACGCTTGTCATGTTCACGCATACAAATAGTCGCTTTTGGATAGTTTGTTATTTCGTTAAATGTAATATTATATTATAAAATATGTCAACGACAATGTAGCGCGAATCCTTCTCATACTTTTCTGTATGTATAATATAAATGTCGTACCTTACGTTTATACGCATTCGAAGACTAATGACATGAAGACGTATAAAAAAGAATATTCATTCTTCACGAAGGCAGATTGAGTGGGAGTAGAAGCGGGATAATATATATTTTCCCTTTTTTTCCCACGCAGGGGTGAACTTCTCTCGTAAAAAATGTCTGAATATAAAATATATGTGGGTCAATGGGACGAAGGTTTCATTCTAATCTTCGAATTCGTCCCATTCGGCACAAAAACGCCAAGTATTACATCATACAGTTAATCATATCACTTTTTTGGCAATTTATGTTTCACACCATACTCACTCCCAAGCTTTACAATATGGTGACTTTTACCGTGAAATATTACCGATATTTATTTCCACGTATTTTACCAATGCTATTCCAATTATTTTAATTCGTTAATGGACATTTTAAAGTGTGATTCAATCGATGAGTGTCGAAGATTAGTTTCGATCGACGAGGGTCATGGTTTTTAAGTTAGTCTTTCTTTGGTCCGCGATTGACGTTCCATTTGTTCTATTTGTGACCGGTTAAACTTGTCAGGTCGCGTGTTATCCGGCAGCCTATCGGTTACCGGAAATCCGTTCAATTAACTGAATTACATACGAATTAGAATGCCGCACCCGATCCTGCTCCAGTTCTGGTAAAATTTATCTCGACGTGTATGCACTATTAACTAACTAACTAACTGCAGCTACCGATTATAATTGACGGACATTTGTATGGCGCGTTTTGTGTTTAATTTTCCCACGAAACTCAAAATTGTATGTAAATTCGATTAATTAAATCCAAACATAATTAATTTTCTTGTTAGATACCTGTTTGAAGGAAATCCGTTGTGTCTTATCTGCGCGCGTATCTTGCGAAAGCTTCGCGGGCTACATGTGTAGCACTTTTACCATTTACAGATAAGATCAATTTACTATTTAAACGTATAACTACAAAATTTTCATTGGAATTGATCGTTTTCGAAATACGTATAAAGAAAAAAATTTAAATTGTATAGTAGAAGACTAATATTACGAATGCGTACGATTTCTGTGAAAACTTATCAATTGACTCTTTATGTAATACAAGCTTTTCATTTTTTTTTAAGAGTTGGTTTTGGACTAGGTTTTAGTTCTATAATGATGTTATTAAGCTTTATACTATTTATAGTTAGCTTTATGATTTACATGCGTATGTATACATATATGTATATGTATATAAGTACAGCCCTTTTTTTCTGTATTTTGTTTCAAATAGGATTAATAGTTGTATCGTTATATGTCATTGTATGTGTTTCCTATAAATAGTGTAAGCCCGTTGAATATCAACGGAGCGGTTTCTCATCACCCGTACTGAAAAATAATATTAAATTTAATAGTTTTTATAGTTGTTGCATAGATGGTGCGTTATAATACAACAACGTAACAATTTAGCAAAGTCGCGAGCCTATTGACAATTAATATTGTCAGATCGTAGCAGGATCGCCTCCGTTGGATGATAGTGTTAGCACGACCTCATTCCAACCTGGTGATTACGGATTAAAATCCCACTCGCGCGCGAACGTTTCATGTCTTTTAATCATTTACCTCGGCGAGCGTTATCAGCAGACAGACAGACGCATGTCGGCTATTATATATATAACTAGTGTAAGCCCGTTGAATATCAAAGCCCGCTGAATTTTAAATTACGTAAAGCGCTTTTTTAATAGAGATCCCCACTAATTGATCGCACGGTTGTAAGTGACAACAGAAAATAATAGTCTTTATAGCGCCATCTATGTAGTATAGCAATCCCGTAGTATTGATCCCGTATTCGTAATCGTAGGCGATAGCGAATAGCATTAGTGCGAGTTCTCTCGAGCCTGGGGTCCTGGGTTCGATCCCCCACTCTTTCTGGTTTTTTAATAATTTTCCTCAGCGAGCGTTATCAGCAGACAGACAGACATACGGATTTCGGCTATTATATATATACTAGTGTAAGCCCGTTGAATATCAACGCCCACTGAATTTTAAATATCGTAAAGCGCTTTTTTAATAAAGATCACCTATCGACATATAGAGCACGGTATCGAATCCCAAATCCCAATTTTTTTTTTACTTTACTATTTATATTATAATTATTAATTATTATATATATGTATAATAATTATAATTTTGTAAGTAATTTTGTAAAAATCAAAAAACAAAAAAAAATAATAGTTTTTATAGTGCCATATATGTATTATTAGCAGAGTCACGATCCTTTGTATATGTATGTAATGTTAAAAAAAAGGACTAAATTGACCAAGGGCGATGGCAGATTAGTCTAAGGACGTTCTTCCCGAGCTTGGGGTCCTGGGTTCGATCCCCACTCGTTCTGGTGGTTTTTTACTTATTTTTCTTCAGCGAGCGTTATCAGCAGACAGACAGGCGGATTTCGGCTATTATAAATATAGTTTAGTCTAGTTTCGTGTGTTTAAAAAATAGTTGTGTGTTTCTGTATTCAAAGCAAGAAGGTCCGGTCCGCTTTTTGAACATAGTTTATCGTATAATTACATAATTACTTCCGTTGGAGGGTTAGCGGCAGTGTTTATCTCAACGCACCCAGAAGACAAATGACCATCATTGGCCATTTCTGAATAGTCATAATAAGTCATAACATCCTTCTACGTATGTATGAGACCTATGTACATATATAAGGTTGAAACATCATATACATACGTACAAGTTCCAGCATTGATCCTTTTTAAACAATGCTGCTATGACCTCAATGAGTATCTAGCAGCATTGTTAACATCCAGGACAATAATAAATACAGCAGAACTGCTCGCACATCGCCGAATTCGGCTCGCGAGATTGTAAAACTGTTAAGGAATCTGTAGAACCGGACGACCGATGCGCAAAAAGGAAGAGGATCAGCGAATTTCTCGGATGAGCTCTCCTTATAAGGAAGAGGTCTCTCAGTCACTCTCGGTATCTCTTTCACAGTCTTCGTCGTGAGTCACATGACTCCGAGTCTTCGTCGTCGGTCACTCGTAGGCCGCGGAGATCGGATTGAATACAAATTGGTAGCCGAGGACATTCCAGCGCGACACCAGGATGTACCGCCAGGACACTGATCCCATCCCAGACCGTCTAGAAAAGCACTTGTACAATTCGGAAAGTGCCTTTTGAGCTATCTACGCATGTCGAAGAAGCGTTTTGATCACATTTTGACCTTTCGTCGTTCGCGTGTGTCGTCGTAGAGGTGCTCGAACGCGCACAACAATAGACTGGACAATGGAAACGCACGATGAAAGACCACGTAGTGTACTTAGATCAACGTTCGCCAACCTTTTCGATCTTACGGACCACTAAACTCAAAATCTCTAATACCGCGGAACACTACCATAATTTTCTCCATAAAAATAACATTCTAAATATGAGATGGTAATTACACTTGTATTTGCACTCCGAGTTATTTACAAAAAGTTGGATATTATATATACATACATATAATAGCCGAAATCCGTCTGTCTGTCTGTCTGCTGATAACGCTCGCTGAGGAAAAATAATTAAAAAACCAGAAAGAGTGGGGGATCGAACCCAGGACCCCAGGCTCGAGAGAACTCGCACTAATGCTATTCGCTATCGCCCTTCGTCAATTAAGTCCTTTTTTTTTAAACATTACCTATAATTAAAATAAATAGGAAATGAGGAAAAATAATTAAAAAACCAGAATGAGTGGGGATCGAACCCGGGACGCCAGGTCGGGAGTTATCACGCTAAGGCCGGCTTCGCACGATGCGGTTTTACGGCACGTTTTTTCCAGGTATAAACCGGGTAACTCCAGTGATACATTGTTTTGGATGAGGGTATTCCCATGGTCAAGATTTGGCCGTGATACGGCTACGGTCGCCGTTTACAGCCCGTACTTGTCACTGGAGCGATGGCTCCCTTTCCGGGGACCACCCACGCTGCTACCTGAAATCTATGCTTCCTTCGCTAGTTTTTACGAAAAATCATCAGTCGAGTTTCGTCACCCATTATGCCGGTATGCCCGTCATCTGGAAAGGGGCTGGTATTTTGCCAACCCGTCCATATTTACCATATAATGTGAACGCGAAGCAAAAACGAGGGCTCGGGCTATTAAACCGTAAAACCTTGTCGTGCGAACCCGCCCTAACGCATACGCCACGGCCCCTTGTTGATTTGTATATACTCTGCTAATAATACATAGATGACGCTATAAAAACTATTTTTTTTTTTTGTTTTTTGATTTTTACAAAATCACTTTTACAAAATTATAATTATTATATACATAATAATTAATAATTATAATATAAATAGTAAAGTAAAAAAAAAATCGATACTACGGGATTGCTATAATACATAGATGGTGCTATTAAAACTATTTTTATTTTTTTGTCACTTACAACCGTGCGATCAATTAGTGGGGATCTCTATTAAAAAAGCGCTTTCCGTAATTTAAAATTCAGCGGGCCTTGATATTCAACGGGCTTACACTAGTCACCTTATAATAATAGAAAAATTATAATAAATAAACGATATATTCATTATTCATTGTGAAAACTACCAGTATGACGTATGGATGTGAAACTAGGATGCTAAATTCAAGAATGCTACGCAAGCTCCAGTGCACACAGAAAGACGTATGCTTGGTATAACAAGAAGATATCGTAAAAGGAATATATTGGTAAGGATTATGATCAAAGTGGCAGATATAGCAGAACGTGTGAAAAGGTTGAAGTGGAAAGCGAGAAGAATGGATGGCAGATGGACGCGATAAATACTGGAATGGTATCCAAGAGGATGTGAAAGAAAGCAAGGTAGACCGAGTGGAAGACGGGCTGATGAATTGAGATGAATGTGTGGAGTCAAATGGATGTAGATTGCTCAAGACAGACAGGATTGGAGAGGCCTTTATCCATTTATCCAGCAGTGGATGGTGAACGGCTGAATATGATGAATATTATGAAGGATGCGGACCACCGGTTGGCGACCGCTGACTTAGATCATTGCCGTCATCGTCTGCGTACATGTGGGCGTGATGATGATGATGATGACGATGAAAAGAAGGCACAAAAGGTTTTGTGCTTTGTGGAGTTACCATGCATAGAGTATCGGACTTCATTTGCAAGCACGAGGAAAATCAACTACATATGTTTTTTTTTAACAAGTACTGCGTCGGTTCGCGTTCGGTTCGTCGGTGTGTACGCAGCATAATGCTGCGTACACGGAATAGCAAAAGTGCTCGAAGCAAATGTGCTTTTAGATGCTTTAATTCGTTTGTGGCGCAGTAACACTGATTGCATTCATGCTCGTAAATGGATTGATAAAATCTGGTTTACAGCTATGTACATATGTATGTACATACATATATAGGTAATACTTGGAGCTCCGAGTATTCAATTATTCGTATCGAATTGAAATATTAAGCCGGCGAACTTATCGGAAAACGTACGTAGAGTCCTTGCAGTCTCGTTTCGCTCGTGTGTGCGATTTTAATCCGATAGGATTTTCCATATTAAAATTTCCTATCACTTGAATTAATCCTATGTGCGTTATGTTATGTTGTCGTGTGTAAGGTATGTGTGTCAGTATTAGAAAACAAACAAACAAACGGTAGATTTTACTTTCAACCGTTATGATTGATAGTGCGTTGAAAGTAAAAACGTTCGTCCCATAATGGGTTAACCCGGCTCGTAATAGTACTTCACTCGGTCGTTAAGATAATATTTAAAATTTATTCAAAAATAGCTTACGTTTTCCTTTTTATAATTATTTATGAGCGATGGCACTCATTACGATACTCATAACGTGAAAATTTTATGTAAAATTACATAAATCGCGTAACAGATTTATTATATTGCGATACTTATCTCATGTCGGATGTGTCTCTTTTTTATTATTTTACTTTATATGCATCATATTATATATATAATTATATATAATATGAAATCCGTCTGTCTGTCTGTCTGTCTGCTGATAACGCTCGCTGAGGAAAAATAATTAAAAGACCAGAATGAGTGGGGGATCGAACCCAGGACCCCAAGCTCGGGAAGAACGCGCTTACGCTAACTGCCAAAACCAGTTGTCGATTTAGTCCTTTTTTTTTTAAACATTACCTACGAATGAGGTCGTGACTCTGCTAATAATAAGTAGATAGCACTATAAAAACTATTATTATTATTTTTTTTTTTTTGTATTATAACGCGCCATAGATGGCGCTATAAAAACTATTAAATTCAATATATAATTTTCCAGTATGGGTGATGAGAACGCTCCGTTGATATTCAACGGGCTTACACTTGTATATATATATATATGTAAAATAGCCCTATTCCGTGTGTGTATATGTCTGCTGATAACGCTCCCCGATGTAAATAATTTAAAAAAACCAGAACGTCGCGCGAGTAAGATTCGGTACACTGAGCGCTAACGCGGTGAGCCAAACCAGGTAATAATGGGCTGGCCTCATTTGACTATTTTATATAATAAAAAATAGGCTCGCGACTTTGCTAAATTGTTACGTTGTTATTATAACGCGCCATCTGTGCAACAACTATAAAAGCTATTAAATTCAATATTATTTTTCAGTACGGGTGATGTTCGATGTAATAGCCCTATTCCGTTTGTTTGTGTGTCTGTGTGTCTGCTGATAACGATCACCTCGGTAAATAATTAAAAGACACGAACCTTCGCGCGCGAGTGGGATTTGAACCCAGTTCGGAAGAGGGTGCGCTTACGCATTCATCCAAACTAGATAATGACGGGCCTGCTACAATTTGACAATGTTAATCTTCAAAAGGTTCGCGACTTTGCTAAATTGTTACGTAGTTGTATTATAACGCGCCATCTATGCAACAAATATACTCACAGAACGGGTGATGAGAAACCGCTCCGTTGATATTCAACGGGCTTACACTAGTGTAGGATAGTTTTAGAATAGATTCATTGAATATGGTATGTAGTACAGATACAGTGTATTGTATATACTGTTGGGAAGGGTTGGTTGTATTCAAAATGTATTTCCCTCAAAAGCCAGTGGAGCATTTTCGCAAACGTTGCGAAAATACATTTGTCATTATTTGGTGCGGAAAAATATTCATCTTGCGCTTTTATTAAATTAAAGTACCAACTTTGAGTTGGCCGGATAAATCTACGCTATTTTTATTTCGTACGTATAATATATCATACGAAACCCTTGACATTTGCGCTAATTTGTATATTTTTACTATAATTGTTATATATGTACGTATATTATGTATATTTTTTTCATTCGGTGTATTATTGCGTTAAACGAAAAGTAAATAACGATCGTTACAGCGTGCTCCTTTTCGCAGTTCAAATTTTAATTTTCTTTCTCGATTTTTCGCTACTCTGCGTGTGCATACATACATATATTAAAACGAAAAGAAAAGCTCTCGTCGAACCGAACGTTTGAAAAAAAAAAAGGTCGAGTTTACATGTTATAAAACGCTTATTAAATGCGCGTCTCATTTAGATTTTAATATTTTTGCCGAATTAAACGCAAATTGGATATATGTAGTATTTACAATAATATCATTAAAAATTCTAAAAAGATTGTTCGTCCTTAATTACAATAATACGTATCGCCTATGGATGACGTTGATAATTCTTCATTAGTAATAATAAATTTATGGAGTCGTAAGGATATTGCCAGTTAATTTGCTATAAATCTTTCGCTCGACTTACTGCGAGATAACTCGTTCGGAAAACACACCGTTTCGAAACGATTTCACTTTTGAAATGTTTCCTTTTTGGTATTCGAAATGCTTTTTTCTGGAATTGAAGTGATTTAATACGAATCGTATAAATACGAAATATGCAAATTTCATATAATGAAACAAACACGACTTTGAAATTCTATAATCATTTTTTTACGTATTCAAAACTACTATTATTATTTAGCATTTGGTTAATATTGACACTCTAACGAAATAGCGGTACGACTATTTTCATTAGAAGGTAAAGCTTATTTCTCTTTGGTATATTGTATAAATTAGTTCATTCACCATCCACTGCTGGATGAAGGCCTCTCCAATCTTATTCCATTCCTGTTTGTCTTGAGCAATCTGTATCCACTTGACTCCAGACATTCTTCTCAATTCATCAGCACATCGTCCACTCGGTCTACCTTGCTTTCTTTCACATCTTCTCGGATAGCATTCCAGTATTTCTCGCGTCCATCTGTCATCCATTCTTATCGCTATGTGTCCACTTCAACTTTTTCACACGTTCTGCTATATGTATCTGCCACTTTGGTCATGCTTCTTACCCTTGTATTCCTATTACGATCTTTTCTGGATATGCAAATATACATAAATGATGACACTGTCGACGGGCAGTAATAATATAATATATGTATGTATGTATATTACCCAGAATTTGTATTTTGAGTGAAGAACAGCATTTTTCAAACTTTTTTTACTACTACCCACTGCAAGAACTGAATTTTGTATTGCGGTCCAGTATTCAGTATATGTACATAATAGTGTGGATATCAAACACAAACTCTGCCCATTATGTTCCTTTATTTACCATTGATACATGATATAAATATGCATATTTATGGATGTATCTTGATTTAATTGAGATAATGTGGAGAATTCTAGTTCACACAAATAAGTTGAATTAAAAAGTAATAGTATTAAGATTGCTGTTTTACTTAAAAGTGGAAATTCTCCTTAAACCTTCTTCCTCCTACGATCTCTTCTTGTTATGCCGGCGCCAGACATGATTTCAAAGAAGTGATCACTTCTTTGAAGACTTTGCTCACACATTTGGTCACATATTGTTGTATCTGCCAGATATGTGTTCAACGATTTGATCACTCCTTTAAGCTCACAGTTTTCAAATAGACTTCACAAAACATGGACGACCTAGACCAGTGGGTTATTTCAGTAATTTTTGCAGAATGTCTTCTGAAGACTTTGAAATACTATTACAAAAAGTTTCTCGTATGCCTTATTCCTGTCAGTCTTAAGAATTCTAATTCACAGGTTTCCCAACCTTTTTCGAGTGGCGACCCTTTTTTATAAAAACCAAGTGACCCGCGACCCCAAAATATTTGAAAAAGGCAAAAAATATCATTCAAACATCTGATTAAAAATGAAAATTATCTGTCTTGAGCAATCTGCGTCCATTTGTCTCCACACATTCTTCTCAATTCATTAGCCCACCTTCCACTCGGTCTACCTTGCTTTCTTTCACATCCTCTCAGTATTCTTCTCACTATGTCCCAGCCACGTTTTTTCACACGTTCTGCTATATCTGCTACTTTGGTCGTATTCCTCTTACGATCTCTTCTCGTTAAGAACGTCAAAATTTCTACTAAAGTCATCACCATCATCATTTTCAACCGTTCACCATGCACTGCAGGATGAAGACCTTTTCAATCCTCTTCCATTACTGTCTGTCTTGAATAATTTGCATCCACACATTCTTCTCAATTCATCAGCCCACCGTCCACTCGGTCTACCTTGCTTTCTTTCACATCCTCTGGGATACCATTCCAGTATTTCTCACGTCCATTTGCCATCCATTATTTGTGTCCACTTCAACTTTTTCACACGTTCCGCTATGTCAGCCACCTGGGTTGGTTTTAATTTTAATTACTCGGTGAGTCACGCGCATCATATTATTCTTCTGTTGTAGGTGAGGATGAATTTATTTTCGAGAATTTGTAGAGCGCGCGTCAAACGTTGCGGCTTTGGATAAGTTTGAGCTTTGCTCTCCTCGTGATGTTGTACGCTGGGTTTGGGATTTTGGGATTTCTTGTAATTTTTTTTTTTTTTTTCATATAATACTGACTTACACAATGACTATAGTTATATGTCAACATCATGTTCAGCCGTTCACCATTCACTGCTGGATGAAGGCCTCTCCAATCCTCTTCCATTCCTGTCTGTCTTGAGCAATCTGCATTCACTTGACTCCACACATTCTTCTCAATTCATCAGCCTTGCTTTCTTTCACATCCTCTCCGATACCATTCCAGTATTTCTCTGCCATCCATTCTTCTCGCCATGTTTCCATTTCATCTTTTTCACACGTACTGCTATATCTGCCACTTTGGTCATACGTCTTACCCATGTATTCCTCTCCAATCGTCTTCCATTCCACTTGAGTCCACATATTCTTCTCAATTCATCAGCCCATCTTCCACTCGGTCTACCTTGCTTTCTTTCACATCCTCTCGGATACCATTCCAATATTTATCGCGTCCATCTACCATCCATTCTTTGTTTCCATTTCAACTTTTTCACACGTTCTGCTATATCTGCCACTTTGATCATACATAGGTGCGTCTTACCCATGTATTCCTCTTACGATCACTTCTCGTTATACCGAGCATACATACATGTGTGTGCGCTGGATCTTACGTAACATTATTGTATTTAGCCCGTTTCACATCCATACGTCATAACTGGCAGTACGCACTGGACGTATGCCTTATTTTTTAAGCATAGCGGAGTGTTGAATTTTAAATCAGCGCTCCATCCTAGTTTCATTCTTCGTTTTATTTCTTCTTCTTGAGGACTTGAGCATATCTAAATTATATTTTGTCTTGTTACAGGTGTCTCGGTGAACGCGCAATGTGCTCGTGAGTGCTCGCGTGTGCTACTCAACAATCAGTATGCAGTGGATGTGCGGTGCGGGCCGCGTGCTCGCGTGCCGCGTCGTGCTGCTCGATGAGCGCGAACAATTGCACGATGTACAGGTAAATCTATTTTATTATTATTTGTCTATTTTATCCCATTTTTAGCACATTAAAGCCGTTTGGATATTTAATTTTCAAAAATACAGACGCACGCAGTCGTTAACGTGTTAACCTTTCGACGACGTTTTACGCGCATAACATACGAATATTCATTTATGCAAACCGTCGATATTCAATTACGCACAATTTATTTTCATTTTTTTTCCCCCCTTTCGTTCGGTAATTGTAAGTGGTTTGAATATCATAAATATTGATTCAATCGAATAAATCGTACGCGCACTTGAAATTACTACACATATGTATATGTACATATGTATTGTGCGTAGATGATCATATTATTATATATGTATATAATAGCCGAAATCCGTATGTCCGTCTGTCTGCTGATAACGCTCGCCTCGGTAAATAATTAAAAGACGCGAGTGGGATTTGAACCCAGCTCGGAAGAGGGTGCGCTTACGCATTCATCCAAACTATGTAGATAATTATGTAGGGCCCATGTAGGGCTTGCTACAATTTGACAATGTTAATCTTCAAAAGGTTCGCGACTTTGCTAAATTGTTACGTAGTTGTATTACAATGCGCCATCTGTGCAACAAATATACTCACATAACGGGTGATGAGAAACTGCTCCGTTGATATTCAACGGGCTTACACTAGTGTAATAACGAATAAATCGTACGCGCACTTGAAATCACTACACATGTATGTACATACATACATACCTGTATGTATTGTGCGTAGATGATCATATTATTATATATATAATAGCCGAAATCCGTATGTCCGTCTGTCTGCTGATAACGCTCGCTGGGAAAATAATTTAAAAAAACCAGAGAAAGAGTGGGGGATCGAACCCAGGACCCCAGGCTCGAGAGAACTCGCACTAATGCTATTCGCTATCGCCCTTCGTCAATTAAGTCTTTTTTTTTTTAAACATTACCTATAATTAAATGAAATAGGAAATGAGGAAAAATAATTAAAAAACCAGAATGATTGGGGATTGAACCCGGGACGCCAGGTCGGAAGTTTAAAACATAACCTATACAAGGGATCGTGACTACATAGATGACGCTATAAAAACTATTATTTTTTTTTTTTTTTGATTTTTACAAAATTATAATAATTAATAATTATAATATATGTAAATAGTAAAGTAAAAAAAAAATCGATACTACGGGATTGCTATAATACATAGATGGCGCTATAAATTATTATTATTTTGTCACTTACAACCGTGCGATCAATAAGTGGGGATCTCTATTAAAAAAGCGCTTTACATAATTTAAAATTCAGCGGGCGTTGATATTCAACGGGCTTACACTAGTATAGTTAATAGTTATTTATACCTAGGACAATTAATTGGTAAGAAAAAGAAATATAACGAAGAATGAAGCTGGAGTGCTTTTGGAACAATGAATATAGTTTTTAAATTCAATATTCCGCTATGCTTAAAAAATAAGGCATACGGACCAATGCGTACCGCCGGTTATGACGTATGGGTGTGAAACGTGGATGCTAAATTCAAGAATGCTAAACACAGAGAAGCATGGAAATATGTATGCTCGGTATAACGATAAGAGATCGTAAGAGGAATTATGGGTAAGAAGTGGTAGATATAGTAGAACGTGTGAAAAAGTTGAAGTGGACACATAGCGAATGGATGGTATATGGACGTGAGAAATACTGGTATGGTATCCGAGAGGATGTGAAAGAAAGCAAAGTAGACCGAGTGGAAGATGGGCTGATGAGTTGAACAGAATGTGTGGAGTCAAGTGGATGCAGCTTGCTCAATACAGACAGAAATGGAAGAGGATTGAAGAGGCCTTCATCCAGTAGTGGATGGTGAACGGCTGTAAATGATGATGATGATATAATAGCTTTGGTTTGGCATCTCGCTCGAACGCGTGCTGCTGCAATCTGCAGCACATGTTAGAGCGTGCTGCAGCACATGTTAGAGCGTGCTGCAGCACCTGGCACGGCACGTACACATACGTTCACCCACGCTACATAACCTCACTAACTCACACAAACACTCTCAGCAGCGTGTGTTGCGTGTGTGGCGCCAGAAAACCAATACGTTTGATATGTTTCGATCGGTACACTCGGCCGGCCACTCACGCCATACACACTACGACACACCATACGCGCTGCACGAGCATTACCGTACTACGCGCTTGTAATTTAAAATAGAGACACTGGTACATAAATGTTTAAGGAATGCTGGTTTGTATGTTTTGAAAAAAATGTTTTTGTTTAGCTCACCCTCATACGGTATGCAAATAATGTAAAAACTCAAGATGAAGATATCTCGTCGCAATGAACATGTTTTGATTAAATGCATTTGTTGTCTAGTACGTGTTACGAATTTGTTTATTTAAAATGCATTTGTTGCGACTTAAGTTGGGGGGGTATCGTGTGTAAAAAAAAGTTTGACAATCAATGGTATTTTTGTACGCTCGTTTTCCTGTATGTATGAATTTTTCAGTTTTTGTTACTCAATTATATGCATATTGAATCTTGAATTAATAAACAGTATAAAAATACATATGTATAGGTACATACAATTTTCGTATCGTTATCATAAATTATTTTAATGTAATCATTAGCTTATTCAATGTAATCTTATAATTCTTGTAAGCTTATTCAAGAAACAGTATAAAAATATATACATATCAAATTGTATCATATCATTGTAATCAATAGCTTGTATAATGTAATCAAATTATATTTGGCTTACTATAGTTAGCTTTTTAGACTTCGAACTTTCTTTGGCTAGCATCTATAAATCTCTAATGATTTCCAATGATAAACGACAATCAGCTTTGCCTTTCAACAGATGACAACTTCCAAGTTCAAATCGTTCTTGGCATACAAATTCTCATCCAAATAATAACACAAAATATTTTAAACCATTCGCGTCACGTTCTTAGTCTATGGTCGCAGACAATGCGATATTGTAATGCATTCGAATAAATTTATCATTGAAAGTATTTCATAATAACAATAATAGGGTCTTATAATATAATTTGTACCTATGTCTTTACGATAATGAGAAATGCCAGAGTAGGGTTTCGGATGATCCGCGATTAAATAATCTCAATTAGTTTAATACGGCAAACTGATAATAATACAAATTCGCTCGTCTATGTATACAGAATACAGCAGCGGTTCGCAAACGGTTCACAAAGTGCGGATTACCGCTCTGCGAAATTCAAATGTGCGAATATTGCACAATTCGATGGAAAAAAAATCCACTTTTACCAAATCCACTTAGTTTAATCGAAATCACGAGCTCTCGACATTATGATTATGTTTTTTTTTTTTTTTGTTTTATTGCATGTATAGAATTTGATATAGAACGAAATTATTGCGTTATTGAGTGAATATTATAATTTACCATTGTTTGTAGTGTGTGCAATTTGGGGCAAATTCGAAAGAATTGCGATAAAGTAATTAGATTTAGTCTACGCATTTTTTTTTTTGTATTTAATTGTGTATCTGTCTGTATTCAATTCTTAGTTCGCTAATGAAAAAATTACAACTATGGTATGAGAAGTAGAGAAGAATATGTACATTAAAGAAAACAATACTAGATATATATGTATGTACTAGTGTAAGCCCGTTGAATATCAACGGAGCGCTCTCATCATCCGAACTGATAAATGATATTGAATTTAATAGTTTTTATAGTTGTTGCATAGATGGCGCGTTATAATACAACAATGCAACAATTTAGCAAAGTCGCAAATCTATTGAGAAATTAATATTGTCCAATTGTAGCAGGTCCGTCGTCACCTCTGTTTGGATCATAGCGTAAACGTTCACTGTCCCGACATACGTAATAGGGCTATTGTATATATGATGTATGTATTGTAGTGACAGTAAGACATAAAAAACATACATGGTATGTTTGCATACATTAAACAATAAATTACAGAAAATTTATATTGTTTGTTTTTAAATGGCATCTTCTAGCTACTGTCACATATGGCCATGTCACGAATCTCTAAGATCGGTGACCCTTCTTTCTGGGAAAACATTGATCTATCCATTTGGTTACGACAGCTTTTATGATGTGATCGTAATGAGTCACACGTTGTTTATCGGTCGTTATAGTAACCTTGAGCACGTAAATTTCGCTTTGTAATGATTCAATCGACAGTTGAACTTACAATATTTTAAACTTTTCTAATCCGAAATGGAAATTTTTTCGTCTAGTTTAATTTTTGTCATTAATAATACTGTATGTAATGTTTTAAGATATTGGAGTTTTAACGTACGAAAGTACACTTTGAAATCGATCCTTTCAGAAACACGCCGCACAATATTACAATATATCCGTTTATTTTTTTATAATTTGAGTTAAATTACGGTTTAATTTGTTGCTCGTATCCTGCGGCCTACATTTCGACGAATTATCCTCCGAAATTATTTTAGCACGTTAAGAAAATGGAGGCAGTGAATGGGGAGGGGAAAACGCGCCATTATGATATGTTTGTTTTTGCTTTTCAAGGGTTTTCCCACCGCGTCGGTCGCTTATTATGAAGGGTTTTAGTTGTGCCTATTTATTCTCTGACAATCCCATCATTAATTTTAAGATTATTTTTCGGTACCGAAACGGCTCCCTTTCTGGCCGCAAACTATATATTATTTATTTTGCCGTCGCTCTCGCAAATATAACAATCCGTCAATGGTAAAAATGCGTAATAAATTATATATAATAGCCCTATTCCGTATGTCTGTCTGTGTGTCTGTCCGCTGATAACGCTCGCTGTGGTAAATAATTAAGAGAGGCGAACCGTCCGCGCGCGAGTGCGATTTGAATCCGTGATCACCAGGTTGGAATGAGTCGTGCCAACACTATCATCCAACGGAGGCGATGACGAACCTGCTACGATTTGACAATATAATATCTTAATTTTATTTTATATGTACATATGTATATTTAATAGTTTCTATAGTTATTGCATAGATGGCGCGTTATAATATAACACGCAACAATTTAGCAAAGTCGCGAACACTTTAAGAATTAATATTATAGCACGTTCGTCATCGCCTCCGTTTGGATGATAGTGTTAGCACGATTCATCCCAACCTGATGATACCGGGCTCAAATCCCACTCGCGTGTTCGTGTCTTTTAATTATTTACCGAGGCGAGCGTCATCAGCAGACAGACAGACAGACGGATTTCGGCTATTTTACATACACTAGTGTAAGCCCGTTGAATATCAACGCCCGCTGAATTTTAAATATCGTAAAGCGCTTTTTTAATAGAGATCCCCACTAATTGATGGCACGGTATCGATTTTTTTTTTTACCTTACTATTTATTTTATAATTATTAATTATTATATATATAATAATTATAATTTTGTAAAAATCAAAAAAAAAAAAAAAATAATAGTTTATATAGTGCCATCTATGTATTATTAGCAGAGTCACGATCCCTTTTATAGGTAAGGCAGAGTCACGATCCCTTGTATAGGTAATGTTTAAAAAAAAAAAAAAGGACCAAATCGACAACTGGTTTTGGCAGATTAGCGTAAGCGCGTTCTTACCCAGGACCCAAGCTTGGGGTCTTGGGTTCTCGATCCCCCACTCGTTTTGGTTTTTTAATTATTTTTCCTCAGCGAGCGTTATCAGCAGACAGACACTATTATATATACAATATATATAATAGTGAAGAGGCAATGCTTGATATACTACGTCATCTTCAGAAGATGAATAATTCGCCGCAATCGTGTGTACGTATGGTTATATTTTTCCCTTTGTGCAATAGAATAAAGTTTCGTTCACACTCTATTACCCCGGCGATGATTATTCTTTAATGTGAGAAAAACTCATCCATATGTTCGATTCAATGGCTATACATTGTGTGTAGTAATTCTAGTGAAATTACATACGAAAAAAAAAAAAAAACAAAACAGGAACATTCTCACGTTGTTGTATAAACGAGTAATTGCTGTAATTTATAACTGTGCTATTTGCTCGGGTTCATCGATCGCTTTATAATCTCAATTTTTGAACGACACAGACTTGGGACGGATTATGGGGAGTGAATTTAAAAATGTAGAGGTAAATCTTCGAGGCACGCTTTGCGTTTCATCCCGGTTAATTAGTTTAATAAGAAGGGAATGCGAAGTTGGTGAAAAGATGAGATAATGAAAGGCATAGTGGGTGGGGCAGTTAGGCAGTGAATGATTGAAAAAAGGGAGGAGTAGACTTCGACGAAGATATCTTCATCTATTTACGAGAGTTTAATTCGTGATATTTGTAAAAGTCTATTCGAGTTTTTAACATTAGCGCTAACAGACGTAAACGATCGGAATGGTTGAGTTAATATGCTCTTCGTGTTTTTATTCAAGTACTAATTGTAAGTTAAAAAGTAAAGGGCATTTTTTCATATCATACAAATTGGTAACACTAACGATAAAACATACAACCTACAATCATACACAATTTATTGTTGGAACAGTATCGCTATGGGTTGCGTTTTAGTTTGTAAACAGCCGTTTAAAATGAACGCGCTGTTTACCTGCACTTATCTACAATGTACATAGTCTGCTTTTGCATTATTTTTTTAAAAATTCGAATCTTCTGGACGGTAGTTCGAGAAGCTGTGAGAAAATTGTAGCTTAACAAATATTCGGCTAATGTAAACGAGGCGAATATTCCGGAGCCGGCTTAATAAAACATTAACTTATCAGTAGGTGCAGTTCACTTTAAACGTTTAAATGGATGAAGTTCAAATTAAAATGCAACCCATGTGCATGTATGTATATGTTTTATCCAGAAGGCTTAAGTATTGCTAGATGATCTAATGTTAAGTTTTCCTTTACATTATCACTTAACCATATAGGAACTATTAGATATGTTACAGCGAAAGCATATTTCAAGTGAAAATATATTTTCACTGGCGTTTCGGTGAAATTATGTATATTCAAGCACATTTTAACCAGTAGATAGATATGTATGTATATATTTCTACTAGTGAAAATATATTTTAACAGATACTTACTGGTGAAATTATATTCGTTTCCGAACTGTCATTGAATCTAAATTTGACAGTTGTGAAATGAACATAATAATCTAGATTTATATTTGATAATGTATGTACTGTATTCCTTATATGTATGGTGAATATTTACTACTAGTGTAAGCCCGGATGTTTGTGTAGGTGAGTATACATATGTGTATTTAATAGTTTTTATAGTTTTTGCATAGATGGCGCGTTATAATACAACATCGTAACAATTTAGCAGAGTCGCGAGCCTATTGACAATTAATATTGTCAAATTGTAGCAGGCTCGTCATCACCTCCGTTTGGATCATAGCGTAAGCGCTCACTGTCCCGAACTGGTGTCTCGGGTTCAAATCCCACTCGCTCGACGTTCTGGTTTTCTAATTATTTACCTCGGCGAGCGTTATCAGCAGACACAAACACACACACACACACACACACACACACACACACACACACACACACACACACGCACACACACACACACACACACAGACGGACAGACGGAATAGGGCTATTAACTATTATATATATGTATATCTATGATGATTACAAGTACTGATTTGTAAGTGATTGATTCTGTTTGCGATTCGCTATCGTCTTATGTTTCTCCCTCATAAATTTCGATTGACTTTCAAACGATGGACGTCACAACGTCAATCAGCTCAATTATCTGATTATAACGAGACTGTCCGGTACGTAAACACAAATAAAAAACGAAAATAACCTACGAAGAAAACAATGTTGTCGTACAAATATATTCGAGATTATCGACAGGTAAAAATCGACAGTCCAGTTTCGATATTCCGGTCACGTATTCGAACTTGTCCCGGCCACAAAGGAAAATAATAAAAAAAAAAAGTTAACGGATACGTTATGTAGTAGATATATTCTTCGGGTATCCATCCATTCATCGACTTTCAATGCACAACACACATCTTATGGTGATTTATTGCAAACGTCATATTTTATTTTAAGCTTTTGCAAAAGTTGCACCACTGTGCGCCGATTTATGAATATGGGGAAATGAAGGATTTGTTGCATAGCTAATTGGGATAACTTTTGCTTTAAGATGCGTGAATACAGTCTGTTTTGTTTTAATCGAGAAACTATGCAGTTTTAGTTTGAGTATTATGTTTCTTATAACCGCATTTACACTCAAACTGCATAGTATGTAATTATTATTCATAGTTTACTTTGAATATATGAAAATAAATAGACTTTTAGGGAAATGTGCGATACTTTTTTTTTTATTTTCAAATCATACTATAAAGCGTTAGCTTTTTTCTCGAATGATAACAATACTTGACTGATTGCATTGTTATGACGAAATAAAACAATAGTAGAGGCAGAGAGGGCGCCGATACATTATCACTATACGCAGCACGAGAGGTAACAAAGAGGACTCATTTGCTATATGTGCTATTTTTTTATTTTTGCATTTTTTTATTGTCGATGAGGGTGTACACGGATTCGCAGACCGTATCCCCCTCGATTTTGTTATTTTTAATTTCGGTAAAATCAACAACGTCGTACAGGGGTTAAATCAAAGCGCGATGTGAATGAGTGCTGTTTTTGTTTTGGAATGGTAACATTTTGAAGCGAAAATATTAAACGATGTTTGTACGAATTTTCGTTAAACATTTAAAAATGCACTTCTCTTATGGTTCAATATGATTATCCATGTGTTGATTGAATTGAATTTGGAGAATTGAAAAAAGTACACGATTCATTTCAAGTGTTAAACTTAAAATATTAAAATTACTATGACGAGTTATATACAATACATATGTATTTACATAGGTGTACTTAATTTGTCCTTTCACAATGCTTGTACGAAGTTTATTTTCATTTGTATACTATAGGTACATACATATAAAATCCTCAAGTCTGTCTGTCTGTCTGTCGACCGGTAATGTTTCGAATGCATTGCACCAGCAATTTCCAAATTTTTCTAATTTAATAATTGAATACATGCCAAATACACAAAATTTTTGTCTATTTATTTGTCTGCTTGTCCGTCTGCTTGTCTGTCCGTTTATATACATATTTGTCTGCCTACTTGACTTTGTCGGTCTGCTTGTCCGTCTGTTTGTTCGTCTGATTATCCGTCCGCTTGTCCGTTTGTTTATATATCTGTCTGTTTACTTGACTGTTTGTCGGTCCGCTTGTCCGTCTGCTTGTCTGTCCGTTTATATATCTGTCTGCTTACTTGACTTTGTCGGTCTGTTTGTCGGTCTCCTTGTCCGTCTGCTTGTACGTCTGTTTGACCGTCTGCTTGTCGGTTTGTTTATATATCTGTCTGTCTACTTGACTTTGTCGGTCTGCTTGTCCTTCTGCTTGTCCGTCTGTTTATATATCTATCTGTCTACTTGACTGTTTGTCCGTCTGCTTGTCAATCTGTCTGTTGGTATGTCTATCTGTCTTGACTGTCAGTCTGTCTGTAAGTCAGTTAGTCAGTCAGTCAGTCAGTCTGTCTGTCTGTCCGTCTGCTTGTCAATCTGTCTGTTGGTCTGTCTATCTGTCTGACTGTCTATCTGTCAATCTGTCTGTAAGTCTGTAACTCGATCAGTCTGTCTGGCACATTTGTATTATTTCATTGAGAATTTGAATTATTATATATTTTTTCCCGTACCTCATAGTCACCTCAATGGTTAACCCAGTCATATGTGAATAATAAACACCCGTTGCTTGTCAACGGGCGATACCGTATTCCAACGCTAACATATTCCTTCCTTTATTATGCGATGAAGTTATTAGAATATTTATTTTACGACCGTTTGTATTATCTATCTAGCTATTGAGCCGCTTACTTAGTGTATACATATGTACAAAAAAAAATTAAATTTCACCATCCCCATTTCCGAACGAACGCGTAAATTTGTTTGTGAATTTTCGCCTCGTTTTTGAGACACTCGAAAACTCTCACTATATTCCAGACACGCCCCACTTGAAATCACTTGCATTATTTCACTCTCAACACGATCCCTTTCTTAAGTAAACGTAATATACCATTCCACTCTAGAAAACGTCGAATCAATTAACCGCACTAACCGCAAGGGTCGCCCTCGCTTTGAACTTTTTCGACAGTACGGTAATAAATATTGTTTAGGAATTGGTTTTTGGTGTTTTTGGTGTGTGTTTTTATTTACCCACTTCTTTTATTTATCTCGGCGAACATTCGTCAAATTTGGCAAGTTAAGTAGAGCGGCTAGCAAGCACTCGCATCCGAACGGTGCGCCTGAAAGCGGTCGATAGCGTTTCGCTGAAATAACGTCAGCGTAATCACATTCGCTTCAGCAATATTATATACACACTTGTAATGCACACTAAAGAGATCCATGTACCGACTGTGATAACGAGAATATTCTAGACTAGTTTGCTTTCAACCTTCCATGGGTAGTTTTCCCGACATCAATTTCAGCTCACAAAGCCCCACCCCCATCTAGTTTCGTCCTTTTCCTGTAAAACTGCGTCCTCGCTACACTACTAAAGCAATATTATTCCAGCTTCCTTACGCCCGGACGGTCCTGCTAATTGGGACGGCTCTGAAGACCAACTCTCGTGTCTGCGAATGCGGTTTCCGATGCATTTGGTGCATCCACCTCGGTGCATCCTTCCCCCGAATGCATCCCTTCTCCCCTCGTCGATCCTTTTCATCCCTGTCCTAACTTTTCCCCGGTCTCGTTTTATCGGTTTCAACTTGGGTTTCTTCACGCCCATCGCCCCGTAGTCTATGAATTTGATTTGCATTGTATGCGATTTGGTTGCAACTGGCAGCACTCACTCGATGGCTTATTGGTACCTCGTTATGCGACGTATTGCACTAGGATAATCAAAGGATATCTGTACGTACATAGATCTGTCATAGCAAATTGAGTCACAGTGTTTGATTGTTGACGTATTGGGTACAATGTACAAATATAAATTACCTCGTGTCATTTTATTTTAGTCTTTGAGACGGTTGCGACTATGATTCTCCTTATTTATTTTTTTCCCCCTCCTTCTTCACTTTCTTTCCTCTGAAAATCTCTGAAGTTTCTTCCCCAGGATAGAATCACAATGACAGCTAGCAAAAATGTTTCACTTGTGAGTGTACTTTTCCCCCCCCAAAAAAAAAAGACAATAAAATAAGCAAACTCTGCAGTTTCTCTACCGGGATACATGACAATATCAGTAAAAATGTTAGTTACAGTACATATTGAAATAAATTTAAGTAAAAATACTCAAGTAATTTGTTATTTGGCGTATGATATTGGGTTTGATTAGGCTCGGTTCTAAGGCCCGTAACGCACTTGGCAGCCTGGCTGCGCGGCCATAGCCGCGGCGGCCACAACGATGTTAGGAAATGTATGTGGCTGCCTGTTTGACAACGCACTGAGGCAGCCAGGAAACTCTGGCTGCGCGGCCACAGGTACCGGCTCCGATACGCAGCAGCCAGACAGGCAGCCACTGGCCGCCGCGGCCAACACGAGATGTATTTAACAAAGCAAATGTATGTGGCTGCCTGTGCGATGCACGCACTAGCAGCCTGGCTGCTCGGCAGCCAGTCAATTCACGTTTGCCATTTCTGATTTTCAGCCGCTTCGGCTGAAAATCTGAATAAACAATTCCAATTCCATTATAAATTTTACACTAAATTCAACGAATAAGATAAAAATATAAAAAAAAAAAATCTCGCTAATATTGCGCGCTGGAAATAATGTATATAAAACTATTTTCAACGAATTATTTGCATCTACATATGTACATACAGTACAAAAGGATCCGAGATCCGAGATTACGAACCAAATATTGCATTGAAAATAATATGTTGTATCGCTGTCCATTTGTGAGCATCTTTTGTTTGAGAACTTGCCGCTAAATTTCTGAGAACTGAGCTCTGGCTGCCGCTTTGGCTGCTTGAACTGGGTGCACGTCTTTCTGGCCGCCGCGGCTATGACCGCGCAGCCAGGCTGCCAAGTGCGTTACGGGCCTAAAGGGTCTACTTACTTATACTGTACGGTTTAATAAGACAATAAGAAAACTCTGCAGTATCTTTCCCAAGATATATCACAATTGCAGGAAAAATATTTGTTGTATATTTTGTATTTATATTAAAGGGGTGTAAATTTGTACAGGGGTGTTGTTGAATACAATGGACTGCCAGAAGATCTCAGAAATATAAACAAAATTGATTGCTGGCAGCCTTAAAACAACACCTCTGTATAAGTGTGCTAACAGATAACACGGTTCGACACGAAAAATGCTTCAGAGACGAGATATGTATGACTTTTCTATGCCCAGTGAACACGAATGTGGTAATAAAAAATGTTGATTGGCTCAAAATTCGGAGATACATGTGTTTTTTAAATCGCGCGATTTTTCTATTTCTTGGTGTTGTTCGTTCGATGTCTCAAAATCTGTCAATTTCTTGTTCAAAATGAATATTGGAATCTATAGTCGGGTATTTTATCTTTCATTTGTAGTACTTTTCAGCTTTTAGATCTTTCTAAATAGTCGTCTAGTTCAAATCAAAAGTCAAAAGTACGTATTTTCACTTGGGATTTTTTCCCACTGTTAATACTATTTTATATTGAGTATTTTCTATTGAAACACGTTTATTGGGATAGTGATCTGGCCCCACTATTTTTTGTTTTCGTTTAAAATGGTTAATTGGGAGTGTGCTGAATTTTTAATCGGTAAAATTGCGAGCTTGAAACTCGTCGCAGGAGAAGAAAAGTTCGTATGTGTATGCAGCAGCCTTAAGCATCAAATGCGTGTTTCTCGTGTTTGTGTGTCAGAATACAACGAATAGAGCAGTGCAGTGCCGTGGTTTTCCCACATTTGTCGAACAGTGTAATTTAGTTTATTTTGTCATTTTAGCTTTGAGTTACTTTTTGTTTGTGTTATTGAGCTTATATTGGGTTAGGTTAGGCTTGGTTTTAAACAGCTAAAAGCGAAAGGGTGTACTTACTTTTAGACTACAAATATATGTACAGCGAAGAAAAACAGTAAAAGTTAAATGTCCGTTTGATGTTTAGAAATTATTGAGCAAGACAGTATGCGTACAAATGTATAATCCTTTTAAGCTCACTGTAGTACATACACTGTATCTCTAGTTCACTTCCTACTAATTGTAATAAAAGTGCGTATCGTAACTTTGTCGCTGTGCATTTAATGATCACGACGAATGAACATAGTGTACTCCATCGTAAAATGTATGTACATATGTACGTAGTACATAGTAGTGGATTTTCGATAATTATTCGCTCGGTCCCCGAGTGGGTTCAGCAGTTGTTGCCGGTGGAATAAAAGCCTCGTCCGTGTCCAACGGCTCCCATGGCTACAAAAATCCCGTAAAATCTTCCTGGAACAATGGGGAAGCTGTGTGAATAATGAATGAGGGGTCGATACCGGCGACGGCAATAACAATTTTATGTTTGTACAACCGGGGGAAATGCACAGAGCATTACAGACCCCTGCCCCCCTTTTGTTTCCAAACCACCCACCATTACCCCCGCTGCGAATCCGTTCAGGGATTTCGATCGGCTGAAAAATGAAAGCTTCTCAATTCAGGCTACGATTTGCAGCTTTTTTTTTTGGTACAGTTACTTTGATCGATAGCTTTGCGGTTAGAACGTCGGTCTCGTCAGCGAAGGTCCTGGGTTTCGATCCCAGTATGTCAGAGTGCTTTATACCCTAAATATCATAATTGGCAAAATTTTGATATTAACTAAATCTATGTATGTAGATAGGTGTTGTAAAGTGAGAATCTTACAATTTATTTAACTAAGTTAGGACAATTGGCATAATCCAAAATATTCTTCCAAAGATTTCTTTTTATTTTAGCAGAGATGCGCGGTTGCTCCGGCTTTGCTGGACAACCGTCTGTTCCCAACAGCAAGGTCTATATATGTACATAGGTGTTGGCCTCATGTGAGGGCCTTGGTGACAAAGGGTGTGTTGTATGTTATATCATCATCATTTTCAGCCGTTCACCATCCAATGCTGGGTGAATCTCCAGCTCTCAAATCCTCTTCCATTTCTGTCTGTCTTGAGCCATCTGCATCCGCTTGACTCCACACATGTTTCTCAATTCATTAGCCCATCGTCCACTCGGTCTACCTTGCTTTCTTTCACATCCTCTCGAATACCATTCCAGTATTTCTCACATCCATCTGCCGTGCATTCTTCTCGCTGTGTCCAGCACATTGCCACTTTCTTTTTATTTTAGCAGAGATGGGCGGTTACTCCGGCTTTGCTGGACAACCGTCTGTCCCCAACGGAAAGGTCTACATATGTATATAGGTGGTGGCCTCATATGAGGGTCTTGGGGAGAAAGGGTGTGAAGGTGTTTCTCATCATAATTTTCAGCCGTTCACCATCCAATGCTGGACGAAGGCCTCTCCAATCCTCTTACATTCCTGTCCGTGTCCGTCCATCTGTCCACACTCGGTCTACCCGTCAAACTTGCTTTATTTCATATCCTATCGGATACCATTCCAGTATTTCTCGCGTCATCCATTCCTCTCGCTATTTGTCCACTTTAACTTTTTCACACGTTCCGCTAATATCTACCACTTTGGTCATGCTTCTTACCCATGTATTCCTCTTACGATCTCTTCTCATTATACCGAGCATACATGTTTTCATGCTTCTCTGTATGCACTGGATCTTGTGCTACATTCTCGAATTAAGCATCCACGTTTCACATCCATTCGTCATAACTGGCAGTATGTATTGGTAGTATGCCTTATTTTTTAAGCATACCGGAATGTTGGATTTAAAAACAATGTCCATTCTTCCAAAAGGACTGCATCCTAGTTTTATTTCTTCTTCTTTACAACCAGTCATATTCACCATGTGTCCTAGGTATAAATAACTATCAACTATATCTACAATATGATTATCTACTGTGACTACGGTCTGCGTGCAAAATTCATTAAACAATACATTTGTTATATATGTATATCTACCAAATACTTCATCACTTCCTTTCTCTCTTCCAGAAGGCAATTATTTCACCACTAGAAAGTACATATTTTCCCTTAGTTATGTATGTAGTTCACTGTGACACACGGTTAAACGTTTGTCAAATAGTGCAGAGGCAACGCTTGTTATCAAGTACGCCAACTTTAGTATAAAACATAGATTTCCATACTCGTAAGCTGCGGAAAAATTCAAAGACGCAGTATACATTTGTAGGCGAGTTGTTTGTGATCTTGAATCGGCATAGAAAATGTAATAAACAGAGTAAGCGATTCGAGCAAATTTCTAGACGGTATAAATAATCTCCGATATTATATGATATCCTCCATAATAAAAGAGCGAAGCGCCCGATTCTTGAAGAGGAATTATATATGTATATGCGTACATGATTGTGTGCAAATCCCGATGGTTGGTGGTGAGTTGCGTTATTTATTGAACGGTGCCTGGCTCCGGAAAGGCCGACTATCCGGCCTGTATCGAACCGGAGGACATTCATAACATTTTCCCGCCATGAAGTCGGCTTAAGCAGAACTTATTGGAATTTATTGTTGAGAATTTATTCGCGCGAATATGGCATACATTTATGGTCCCTAATAAAAATCTACAGTCGCTCGCGGGGCAGACAGGCATAGGCAGTGCCAAATTCGTCGTTGTCGTTTGGTGAAATCGAGTCGACTCGATGTTGGGAAATTCGAATCAAATGCGTATTTGACGACGTGCTGGGGAAAAATTGACTGAAAATAAGATATTTTTCAGTGCCCGTTTCAGAAAAGAGGACGTTTGTACTGAATGTGAAATAATTTTTCACTGTGATTTGTCGCTATAAGACTGACAATCTATGTACTTCAGAAACTATGTATAATACTCGCAGATCTTATGTATGAGTTAATTTATTTCTTTCTAAGAATAAAGTAAAAGCTTAAGGTAAAACTCTAATACTCTATTATACGTACATAGTTTTGAATTTATGTCGCGACTCTTCCAACTCTCGAAATTCCAACAAATGTAATTTTTCTGCATAGGTGATTGTCTAGAAACAATGGTTGTCTATAATATGTATGTATATTATAGAGATATAATGTGAGTTGGTGTATTTCAAAGACAAAAATCATATGTATAAGTGTGTTCCAAATTTACTTAACCAACCTAATCTAAACCCACAAAAAAGTTAAATGTTGGCCAACCTAAATTAACCTAACCTAACCGACAAAAAGTTAAATTTTGGCTAACTTAACCTAACCCAAACCATAAAAAAGTTAAATGTTGGTCAACCTAACCTAACCTAACCCACAAAAGGTTAAATGTTGGTCAACTTAACGTAACCTAACCCATAAAAAAAAAATTTTGGCCAATCTAACCTAACCTAAACTACAAAGTTAAATGTTGGCTAACCACCTAACGTGACCCATAACACGTTGAACGCTGGCTAACCTAACGTCATCATCATCATTTTCAGTCGTTCACCATCCACTGCTGGATGAAGGCCACTCCAATCCTCTTTCATTCCTGTTTGTCTCGATAAATATGCATCCACTTGAATCCACATATCAGCCCATCGTCCACTAGGTCTATCTTGCTTTCTTTCACATCCAGTATTTATCGCGTACATACATATCATCATTTTCGGCCGTTCACCATCCACTGCTGGATAAAAGCGTCTCCAATCCTCTTCCATTCCTGTCTGTCTTGACCAATCTGCATACAGTTGACTCCACATATTCTTCTCAATTCATCAGCCCATCGTCCACTTGGTTTACCTTGCTTTTATTCACATCCTCTCGTATACCATTCTAGTATTTCTCGCGTTTGCCGATCCAGCCGATTGCCACTTCAACTTTTTAACCTAACCTAATCCACAAAATAGTTAAATGTTGGCTAAGCAACTCGGCACTAACCCACGCACATGTTTACAATCGGAATCCTTCTCGCGATGTCCATCTTGAAAGTTATCTCCCATCGGTTGCGTTATACATTGAACGTTTGGTATACGAATCGTATTTGTAATGCATATGCATATGTTTAGCCTGTGGCATTGAACGTGAGAGTGCATCGGTCTCGTTCACCAGACGTGTAATTGGCTGCACATGGTCATACCAAACTCGGACATCAAAGACAACGAATTCGCAAAGCCATTTGATTTATTTTATTAGTCCAGAAGCTGTGAACTTTGGGGTCTAGGCATGATTTGAGGGTCGCCGACGGGCCGTAACGACGCGACAGACCGCGACCGTCACGTCCATCAACCCAGACATGACATATGTATTGCGATTTTATATTATCACAGACGCGTTCTGATCCATCACGATAATGAGAATTATCTCGGTCGAGATTCTCGCTAATAAAAGGCGAGATTCGTTTTGATAATATGCGCATTTTGCGAACGCCTAATGTCCGTCCGTTTCGTTCGTTCGCTTCGCATTCGATTTTAATAATGTTATTATTAAATTTACGCGCAAAAGTAACCGTTGTGAAAATGTATTATATTTGTATCTGTCTTGTCGACTCGTTAAATCGGAAACGTGAGAAATTTTAACTGTTAAACCGCTATGTACAGCAGCGCCTTCTGCTTTAATTTTTTTCAAAAAAGAATGATAGCGAATTTTGATTTACATTGTAAAAATGCGTGCTGTTAATTCATTCGCTGCCCGAATTCGCTTCGATTTAATGAATTGCGACGTATAATTTTATAACAAAAGCTAGGTTAATTTAGGTTAAGATGATTTGAAGGTTTGATATTTATTTATTTATTAGGGCTTTTACGGAGATATTGTACATTTAGATAATAAATAATATACTATATTGTCCATTGCCTGTAAAGACGACAGATTATGTAATATTGAAAAAATCAGTAAAATCTATTAATTACCATATCTTATCATTCTGGGGATGGGAGAATGAAGATAATAATTGTTACATTAAATAGTTTCATAATCTAATAAAAATCGATAACGGGTAATGTGTACCGGTACTTTTAAGCGAAGAGTCGAATTAATAATAAAATAGGACTATCTATTAGAGAGTTTAATATTTTATATAAAAAAAATTACATCGAATATGATTTTTTCTATTACTTAATTTTATCATTTTTAATATAACAGAATCATAACAAAAATATTCAGTTGGTTTGATTAATAATAAAAATGATGTTTCTCAATAATTTACATTGAATTTTTTCAATAGAATGCGAATGTATGTCAAAATGAGGTGTCCAAGCTATATAATTACATATATTCAAGTTTGCTTCTTACTATTGAACACAATATATCAATACAGTTCTTTGTTTTGTTTGAATGTGAGTGCGATCAATGGCAATACTTTTTAATGTGTCAAATTTTTCATACTAAACTAAGATGAATTTGATCCATTAAATGAAATACACATCTTTTGACGGTTCTCATTTACATTGGAGCCAATTTTTCAAACAAATTTGCAAGTGACATGTAAAATTTATCTTTTTTTTTTTTTATAAAATATCCTTCATTCAATACATTTGGGTTAAATTTTTCATACTTTAAAGTGCTTTTTATCGATAGCGAATTTAATATCTTATGCTTTTTTTTGCGTCTCAGAATTGTTTGACAACTTGTAGACACTAAAAAAATTGTCGCTGTTAATTTTTTTGATACACGTATAGCTAATTGACGCTTCAGCAACATTTTTATCATTCGTCAATCTTCCGTTTGATGAAGTTTATTAAATATTTTATTGAATATTCTGTTATTATATCAACGGAGCGCTATCATCACCCGTACTAAAAAATAATATTAAATTTAATAGTTTTTATAGTTGTTGCCTATGCAACAAAATGTTGAATTTATTTGTTAATATTTGTTGTGAATAAGACGTACATAGTTCGTTGCTAAGCATGGTGATGGAATCCTGGAAACGATTATAATTTGGACCGCGAAGAAAGTCGTAAAACTCGAAAAGGTGATTTTTTCGATGACATCAGCTTTTGCAAGCCGTTCCCGCTCCTTCATACATCTCGCCTATATTTCGACTAAATCGACCAAGGGCGATAGCGAATAGCATCAGTGCGAGTAACTCGAGCCTGGGGTCATGGGTTCTCGATCCCCACTCGTTCTGCTAAGTTTTTTCCCAATTTTTCCTCAGCGAGCGTTATCAGCAGACAGACAGACAGACAGGCAGAAAGACAGGCTGACAGACAGACGGATTTCGGCTATTATATATATAATAATATATGTACATTGTATATGATACTGTTTTTAGATGACTCTAGTTAAATCTTTGGTACTGGAAAAAAATAAAATCAACGATCGAATGGTTCAAAGACGCATTTTACGTAGTAAGGTATACGGTTTGTCATTCGCCCATCGTCAAGTTTAATGAAGCGTTTCGTATTGTGCGTTTAAAATGCTCGGCGATGATTCGGCGAATTGTGTATCGGCTTTTCCCCAGAGACGTTTCATATTGAAAATAATTCGATTTTCCTTTAGATCATGTCGCCTATTAGTCTTTTGTGAGCGTATCGCTCTACTCGGGGATGCGTTTGACGTTGACAAATCGAATCTCATCTCGAAAAGTCTGTCTGCTCCTGTCTCTCCGATGAATTGTCTCAGAAATTTTCTCTTCTTAACTTTTAAATCATTCCGAGCGGAATTCCTTTCGATTCAGTTCGCTTCGTTTAATTTTCAATAATATTTTCGCCTTATGTACTAGTACTGTGCTGCCGAACGAACGATCAATACGAATTGGATACCGTGAATTCACTTCAGAACTAGCACTTTTTTTTTTTATTTTATACCGAATTCTTTGAATCAATACACTCCTTTGTTGATTTTTAAGCTGACAAGAATCGAAACATTGTTTAAATACCTTCACAGCACACTTACAAGTACGCTCTTCTTTTGGAAACGAATCTGATTCAAAGCTTTCATAAATTGGGTCAACATTTTATAATATAAACCGTTTCAGGAAAAGTATGAAATAAATTAATTTTGACCAGCCGATCCTGAAGAATAATTTGATCCAGTTTTTCGTACGTGTTATTTATATTTCAAATGTATCCAACGTATCACTTTGCCTGGCCGTTTTGAACACTGTACAAAATGCTCGGGCATTTCAAACTTTGCTCGAAACAGATAACTTACATCGATATTCACTTTGCACAGTTGGCGAGTTATTTTATCTGAGAATTTTACTGTGTATGTCTGCAAAAAAACGTAAATCCGATTCGATCCCATCGACTTTTCTGTATTAGTATTGGGCCCATTTTGGGGTAAGTCCCCTTTCGCTTTTCCCATGTCACTTTGTAAGTCCACGAGTGGTTTACTTGTACGTCACACTCAAATTGTATTTATGTTAACATCCTTTACAGCTTTTCACCCCGTCTAGTTAAAATATAAAAATGTATTTTTTAATATACACATGTAAATACAATACAATGCAGACGATTACTACTCGACATCTGCACGAATTTGATTGATGATTTTGGGGTTTCGTTTGAAATGGTATATCACTTTAAGAAGAGCTTTACACCGACGTAGAATAAATAAAATTAATATTCATACGAGAGATGCGTAGATTCCGAGTTATTCCGATGAATAAAATTTACCTAATTTATTTTAACATGCTATTGCGCTTTCGAGGGGAGAATTTTAATGAGTTCTTCTTTGTGTATATTACAATATATGTACGTATGTAGGTGTACCCAGTGTACGAATCCTCGCGTACATTTGGAGATAATATGTAGCTGATGACTAGAGACTGGTCAGAATTGGCATGAACGTAGGCTGCAGGTACAGAAACCGGTTTGCAGGGCCGTATTGGAAATTGTCGTCAAGGCTGAAATATAGGCGAGAAGTATGAAGGGCAGGAACGGCTTGCAAAAGCTGATGTCATCGAAAAAATCCACTTTTCGAGTTTTACGACTTTCTTCGCGGTCCAAATTATAATCGTTTCCAGGATTTCATGAACTTATTTGTTAAGACGTACATAGTTCGTTGCTAATCATAGTGATGGAATCCTGGAAACGATTATAATTTGGACCGCGAAGAAAGTCGTAAAACTCGAAAAGGTGATTTTTTCGATGACATCAGCTTTTGCAAGCCGTTCCTGCTCCTTCATACTTCTCGCCTATATTTCAGCCTTGACGACAATTTCCAATATGGCCCTGCAAACCGGTTTCTGTACCTGCAGCCTACGTTCATGCCAATTTTGACCGGTCTCTACTGATGACACTGTAGAATGAATTAGGTAGGTTAAGTTTCATTCTTCAAATGCAGCACGCGATCTCCTTTAATTAATTCATTGTAAATATACGTTAGATATGAGTTGAAGAAAAATTATGGGTCAGTTGTAGGCGTGTACGTACTGTTGTTGTTGTTGTTGTTGATGATGATGATGATGGTTGAAGACTTGTGCCAAGCGGCAAAAACAAACACGGATATCAATCAAACGTAATTTTACAGCACCGAACAAACAGCTCGAATTTTGATTTATCTACTTGTGCCTTTTTGGTGATGAAATTGTCGATTTCCGGTCGACTTTCGCGTGGGAATAATAATATTATTATTAACCCTTTCACTACGACACTCTCTTCAATACGTCAATGCGAAGTGTGTGTGTGTGTCGAAAAGTCAAGTTTGTTTCTTTCGAGGTGGTCCATAGTAATGTGCGGCTTCGTGAGAAGATGTCGGCTATAAAAAGCAACAATGCCGTTTTTCACACAGAGACCTGCTATAAAAGAACCTAGCAATAGTCCCTCGCTAACCCCACCGGTGGTTAATAGTCGTAAAATGCGATGATTTCGGGGTATTCTTCCCCAATGGCGGGTTTACTTCCTGTTACGCCACGGCTACCTATCCCAAAATCAAGATTCTATCCACCACTACACGCTCTGATAATAATTCAAATGAGTGTCGTTTTTGAGATACTCTGAATCCACTTCCAATCTCGCACTGTGTATACGTACACGCGTACAAGATGCTCAATAAAACAATGGAGCTGTTGTCAATGCTGTATATCTCCGAAACTGATAGCGTTATTGTGGTAAAAACGGCAGTATCATTATATGACAATATTACCATTAAGATTACCAAAATTAAGCAACGAAGTATGAAAGTAGGATTAAAAATTGATTTTAATAAAATTATGTTTAATGAATTTTGCACGAAAAACGTAGTCGCTCTAGATAAGCATATTGTAGTAGTTGATAGTTATTTACACCTAGGACAATTGGTGAATATGACTGGTTGTAAAGAAGAAGAATTAAACTAGGATGGAGTGCATTTGGAATAATTAAACTTTTTTTTTTTCCAACATTCCGCTATCGTTAAAAAAGCAGACATACGACCAATACGTACTGCCAGTTATGATGTATGGATGTGAAACGTGGATGTTAAATTCAAGAATGTTACGCAAGATCCAGTGCACGCAGAGAAGCATGGAAATACATATGCTCGGTATAACGAGAAGAGATCGTAAGAGGAATACATGGGTAAGAACTAAGAAGCATGACAAAGGTGGTAGATATAGCGGAACGAGTGTAAAAGTTGAAGTGGACACATAGCGAGAAGAATGGATGACGTGAGAAATACTGGAATGGTATCCTAGAGGATGTGCAAGAAAGCAAAGTAGACCGAGTGGAAGATGGGTTGATGAATTGAGAAGAATGTGTCGAGTCAAGTGGATGCTCAAGACAGACAGGAATGGAAGAGGATTTGAGAGCTGGAGATTCACCCAGCATTGGATGGTGAATGGTTGAAAATGATGATGATATAACATATAACACACCCTTTCTCCCCAAGACCCTCACATGAGGCCAACACCTATGTATATAGACCTTTCCGTTGGGGACAGACGGTTGTCCAGCAAGGCCAGAGTAACCGCCCATCTCTGCTAAAATAAAAAGAATGTGGCAATGTGCTGGACACAGCGAGAAGAATGCATGGCAGATGGATGTGAGAAATACTGGAATGGTATTCGAGAGGATGTGAAAGAAAGCAAGGTAGACCGAGTGTACGATGTGCTAATGAATTGAGAATTGAGCCAAGCGGATGCAGATTGCTCAAGACAGACAGGGATGGAAGAGGATTGGAGAGACCTCCATCTAGCAGTGGATGGTTAACGTCTGAAAATGATGATGATTATCTTTAAAACGCCATTTTCTTGAGCATAGTAGGGTTATTGGTGTCTGAGATGTATGTACATACATTTTTGTAAACAACACCGGATTTTTAATGAATGTCAAATGAACGGCTTACGCTGGGTATATTTATATAAGAAAATTGGCAACAATTGACTATTGTTTACTTATGACATGTTGTCGACCGCTGCATCAGCTACTAAGTATGTACATACATACATATAAGTTATAACAAAGGCGTTAACGTTAATGGTTCTCGTGATGCTATCGAATCTCACGGGTTTGATGTTAGATTTTCATCCTAACGGGCTCGAATTCACACGACGTCGCTCGTTACGTTATCTTTTGTACACTGCAAACGGTCTTTTGCCACAGTATTCTTTGAACCCGTCGATGCGATTATATTATTATTAATAATGCTTGTGAAGTTCGAATTCGCATTTTATGCGATAGTTTGTTGCGAAGAATTTCGGTTGTCGGTGCAGCCTTAGAGTGTTTGAGATTCTTTGCAAGTCAACTATTGCACATCGTATCGACTGAGAAGAGGATTTTAATGTACGAGTTTACGTGTATGAGTTTTTGATATTTGAACACCAGTGCAGTACAGTACAGTGTTGTTTATCGGTTGTTATAGCATCGTTTTGCTGGGATCCGGTCAAGCTAGCACATTTTTCGCTCATATATATGTACATAGTTACTAGTGAAAGCCCGTTGAATGTCAACGGAGCGCTTTCTCATCGCCCGTACTGAAAAATTTAATAGTATGTATAGTTGTTGCATTGATGGCGCGTTATAATACAACAACGTAACAATTTAGCAAAGTCGCGAGCCTATTGACAATATTGTCAAATCGTAGCAGGCTCGTCATCGCCTCCGTTTGGATCATAGCGTACGCGCTCACTGTCCCGAACTGGTGATCTCGGGTTCAAATCCCACTCGCGCCACGTTCTGGTTTTTTAATTATTTACCTCGGCGAGCGTTATCAGCAGACAGACAGACGGATTTCGGCTATTATATATGTACATAATAGTAATAATTTTGATGGAGCGCTTTTGGAAGAATGAACATATGAATGAACATTCCGCGATGTTTAAAAAATCATGAAAACGTGATCAGGGGATGATACCTGATACAAATCAGTCAAAATCTCGAGGTCGAATTTTAGCACGATCACAATACTTTATCCGATTAGGATAAAGTAAAAAGAAGGCATACGACCAATGCGTATTGATGTGAAACGTGGATGCTGAATTCAAGAATGTTACGTGAGATCCAGTGCACATAGAGAAGCATGGACAGATGTATGCTCGGTATAATAAGAAGAGTCCGTAAGTGGATTACATGGGTAAGAGCGTGACCAAAGCGGTAGATTTGGCGGAACGAGTGTAAAAGTTGAAGTGGCACATAGCGAGAAGAATGGATGGCACATGAACGCGAGAAATACTGGAATAGTATCCGAGAGGATGTGAAAGAAAGCATGATAGACCGAGTGGACTGATGCATTTAGAAGAATGTGTGCAGTCAAGTGAACGCAGATTGCTCAAGAGAGACAGAAATGGAAGAGGATTGGAATGGCTTTCATCCAGCAGCGGATGGTGAATGGCTGAAAATGATGATGTTGAAATGAAGGAATTACTTATTTATACAATAAACCTTAACTGTACATTCTAATCCGTACTATTTCCGTACTAGGGTGTTAAAGATTAACCAAACGCTTAATAATAATGGTAATTTTGAATACGTAAAATAAAATAAAAAATGACACTCTGAGTATAGAATTTGAAAGTCATCTTTTTGTTATTATATGAAATTTGCAAATTTGCAATAGTGTTTTATTTCCCATATTTACACTATACACTCGCAAGGGTATTGCGTATCATTGCTGAAAATCGAAATTCTCATAAAATTTTAGAACCACCGTTTTATCGTTATGAAAGCGGCAAGTATCCAAAAGTAAACGGCCATTGTTTCGAGACTTCACCACGCCAATTACGAACCAAGAAGCACTATTCTTTTCTTTTCAACGCGTCTATGTATTTTTTTTTGTTCTCAGAACAATCGTAATATCCTTCATACGTGTAATTATTATTATCGGCACCGCCGTGTTATTTTATTCGCATTATCATCGAGATTCTAGAGACTTTTAACGTCGTGAAAGTTTTGATACGACTTTAAAGGGCTTATTAAATATTTGGAAGCTCGTTAAACGTTGTGATTTTCATTAAAATCTGTAAACAAACCGGCGTTGTTTGTTTTCGCCGTTAATATCGACGCTTACAGGATTCCAACGACGGTTTACGCGATTCATTGTTTGCTATGATTATACATACATACTGAATATTGTTATGATTTTATATTAAATATCAAATTTAACTATACACATCTGCTATTATTACAACTTTAATATGAATATTCGCGTGTGTGTGTGTGTGTGTACTTGAACATAATGTATTTAAACTTGTATGTTTCGTACGATTAACCCATAGCGCTCGTGAGTTAATGATAAAGTGCCTAGGGTGATTTATCCTCGCGCTCTTACGTCAACGATTTTTTATTGAATTTTAATTTAATAAGGAAGTGCACTTATTATTTGAAGGTTTAAATGGTTCAATAAACTTTTTACGTTGATCTATTAAATCATAATCCATTTTAGGAATCAATACTAGCTAATCACGTCACTTAGCATTGTAGTTGAGGATAGGAAATGTACCCATACCCCAAAAACCAAACGATATCGTCATCATCATAGTTTTCAGCTGTTCACCATCCACTGCTGGATGAAGGCCTCTCCAATCTTATTCCATTCCCGTTTGTCTTGAGCAATCTGTATCCACTTGACTCCACACATTCTTCTAAATTCATCAGCCCATCGTCCACTCGGTATAACTTGCTTTCCTTCACATCCTCTCGGATACCATTCCAGTATTTCTCGCGTCCATCTGCCATTCATTATTCTCGCTGTGTCCACTTCAACTTTTTCACACGTTCCGCTATATCTGCCACTTTGGTCATGTATTACGATAATTTCTTGTTATACCAAGAGAATATGAAAATACACATAAATGGTAACCGCAAATGATGACACTGTCAACGGGCAGTAATAATATAATATACCTATATGTAGGTATATAGCCCAGAATCTGTATTTTGAGCGGAATATTGTAATGTTTCTCCCTAGAACAGCGTTTTTTTAAAAAAATTTTCTACGACTCACTGAAAGAACTGCATTTTTTATTGCAGTATAATAGTATATCAAACACAAACTCTGTCCATTATGTGCCTTTATTTACTATTGACACATGATATATGCATATTTATGGATGAAACTAATTTTCAATTAGATACTTTGTTTTTAATAAATTGAAATAAAGTGAAGAATCCTAGTTCACACAAGTTGAAGTAAAAGGTAATAATGTAAAGATTGCTTTTTTTTTTTTTACTTAAAAGTGGAAATTCCCCTCTAACCTTAATCCATAATGATGAAAAATGTAATTCCTTCAGTTTAAATTAACTAATAAGTTGCAGAAATTCAGCCTTCTCTTCAGGATCAAAGTTTAACTCAATTATTGATTCGGGGCTTCCAAAGGCTTTTCTTTAATGTTTCAAATTTCTGCACTGGAAAATAGTTTTCAAAGCTTTAGGATAGAGAAGCTAAATGTGGCAACATATCGAGTTTTAGTTCTTATACAATATCTTCATCGACAAACTTAAACAATGATAGAGGAACTGACCATTCTGGTGTCATTATTTATTTTGCGACCCACCAATCAAGCATCAATAAAAATCTTTATATTTTGAACCCCTCCATTAAAATTTAAATAAATAAAACTGCATTATATCTTTTCGTAATTTTCACATTGGAGCGTTTTTTGATGTGTCAGTCACCTCTGCGTCATACATATACTTATACACTAGTATTTGATTGCCTTCGTTCAAGGTAGCTAATATTTTGGTCGCGTTGGTGAAATTGAAAGAGATTTTGGGAGGGGTGAAAAAGGGGGTGGATGGGTGGTAAATCCTAGTGTATTATATACAGGATGATTGAAATTAAAATGAGACGTTTAACTCGATTGGCCGTAGCCGATGAATCCCCAGACGCGAAGGAGGAGAATCCGCGTTAATGAATATCATTGTCTCGCCCGGTGCACGGACGACACTGTATTAGATTAGTCTGCCTGGGTTCCCTACAAAACACCCCTGCCTACCCCCCTGCTTGCCTCGATTCCTTCCGCCATTCCGCCATCTATTTTATAACGCGCGAACGAGCTCCAATCTCGACGAAAAATGAACATTCTAACTCAATTTTGCATTTGGTAGAGGCTAGGTTTAACTTTCTACGGTCCAAGTGCAGACAATGCTCATCAACGTGAGCTTTAATTTAACCAAAATTTGATGCATCCAGTCGGTGGCGGTTTAATCAATTTGAAAAGTTCGATTTGTAGTACTAATACTGTTAAGCCGCGTACTCATTAGCGAACGTGCGCGTGTAATGCACGCTAATGTGGACGCCATGTACACACGCGCCGTGCATCCAACTGCGAACGACTAAGGCTGATATTACATTGAGCAACAAAACGGAACACCAGGTTTTTTTTAACCTTGGCGACCAGATAGATATACAGGTTCCAATGGTAAGTATTACGATGTATTAGACGATGCGATTCTGAGTTGCATGAAAATTTCTTGGAAGTCAATGTTCGACGACAAAAACCTTCACCAAAAACCCTTTTCTGACCTTTTTATTGCATCGTCGTACTCAATTGTCAACGCAACGCAACCTCAACGCAATTGTTTCGAAAACAATGAAATTCAGAAAGAAATACGAGAGGTTGAATTTTATATATTTTCTACGTCTAGATAGACCTCTTTTTTATAGACGTCTTCCTAGACCTATTTTTTTTTTTTGTATGAAGATTTTGAGATGAGCAGGTAGCTTGGTGAGTGAAAAGTGGTGCAATGTAATAAGATGCTTGCCACCGCCAAAAAAAATCTGGTGTTGGTTTTATTGCTCAATGTAATATCGCTAATCTAAGGGCCAGGACACACTAGGCACTAGGTGGTCCGCATTTTTCATAATCATCATCATATTCGGCCGTTCACCATCCACTGCTGGATAAAGGCCTCTTCAATTCGTGTCTGTCTTGAGCAATCTGCATCCACTTGACTCCACCCATTCTTCTCAATTCATCAGCCCATCTTCCACCCAGTCTACCTTGCTTTCTTTCACATCCTCTCAGATACTACGTCCATCTGCCATTCATTCTTTCGCCATGTATCCAGCGCATTGCCACTTCAACTTTTTCACACGTTCTGCTATATCTGCCACTTTGGTCATACTTCTTACCCATGTATTTCTCTTACGATCTCTTCTTGTTATGCCAAGCATACATCTGTCAATGCTTCTCTGTGTGCACTGGATCTTACGTAGCATTCAACTTTCACATCCATACGTCATATGTACAACTTTTTGCAAATAACTTGTAGTGCAAATACAAGTGTAATTACCATTTTATATTTAGTATGTGATTTTTTTGGAAAAAATCACGATAGTGGTCCGCGGGATTCGAGATTTTGAGTTTAGTGGTGCGTGAGGTCCAAAAGGTTGGCGATCGCTGTACTAGGCCTGCAGACTCGTGGTTTTTGTAACAATCGTATTTATTTGAAAAATGGCATTATGGTGTGTGCTCAACAAAAAGTGTGAATAATATTAACATGGTCGATTGAACACTTTTGTTGCGAATAAAACTTTTGCTACACAGCTTTGTGAATAACTGTTATCATTTATTCACAAACACTTCTAATAGCTCTATATTAATTGTAGAAAGACTGTTACCAAAGGCTATTTTGAAGAAAAGAAACTAAAAAAAACAAATTCGTCATCGATGCAACTGAAGAAGTCGCGCATTTCAGCGCTGGTTTCAATCACAAATATTCATCAAATTACAAGTCTTTGGAAATCGCAATAAAAACAGTTAAATACAGAATCCTTTTGGCATAATTAAAATACATTAAAAGTTTAAAAAATTGTCCTCGTGTTCAAATTAAATGCAGAATATCTTCATCACACACGCAACATTAACAAAAATTCATACAATTCACCTTTTCAAAAAGACAGATAGTACTCACCGTGTTACTAATCTAATAAAAACTTAGTCACCATATGAAAATAGAGCACTGTAGCAAATTTTAATGAAATAATACTCCACGGTAATACATTAAAACAGTAATTTTAATGAAAAAAAAAAATGTCTGTATTACGCTTTCGCGTAGGATGACCTACAAATACTGAGCGCGTTCACTCTCGATATAAAATGGTTCAATTTAATGAATTTTAAAATTGAAATCACTATTCCGACTTCGTTCCATAACGTATTATAAATATGCGGGCGCGTTTGATTTCTCGATTGTGCCGATTGAATAATTTAAAATGTACCGGTCTTTAGACGACAAATTGCTCTGCCATTCATTATACATATGTATGTACATACTTATTGCAAACATCAATCATGTCGATTTCCGCATATATGACTTTTTGTTGTCGTTGATGTGGTTGCTCTTTTTATTATGTTTTCAAATACGACAAGATGGTGCCGATGGTGTAATTTGATAATTGTAAAATGATACGGCGCGTGTGTCTCGTTGAAGAGATGAGTCGAGAGGGTTAATGATTCGCAGAATTTTCTCAAGGAATGCTTTATATTATACGTGTAGAGATGGATGTTTCCACTTCGTCCCGATCCTTGAGATTGGTTGTAAGTTACTCGACATGTGTTCAAGATTAGTACAAAAAAGTAAAGCAAAAATTTCGCCTCAAACTTATCGCGTTACACTGAACGGAATTCGTTGAACATTTAATTCCAATTTTAATAATTTTGTGCTTTTAATTTATAGTTGATAAATTTTTAATCAAATTTTTTGTTAATTTCGAGAGACTCAATTTATTCAAATCAGCGACTCAATATTGTAATCAGAAGTTTTTATCTGATTGTATTTATTTATGTACAAAATCGAATCAACCTCTTTTCAGATATTTTATTTGTATTGAAACGTGCACGTTTTAAACTTATACATAATACTAGACAAACACATCGAACTTTTTAAGCTTCAAACAAAAGCTTCGTTTACTTTTATCTAATCATTTTTTCAAGATAAAATTTCAATCAATTGTCTCAAATTTCAATCAAGACTTTCAATTCAATTTTTTATGCAAGTAGACTTTAAGTCATACTTTATCTGTGTATATTACGTCTATATGAATAAAGTAAAAGTATCCTCAAAATATTCTGTCGAAAATTGGGACATCAAAAATATGTAGATAAACTACTTTTCTTATGATGATGGCGCATAGACAAGATTTTACCGTCTGTTGGAGTGAAATAACTGAGGGAAGATACTCTCCAGTGGTTTCCCATTACCTTCTTATGATTAGGTAAGAAGAAATTTTTCGGTGGTTGCAATTTTTTAGAACCGTCTCCCAACTAAGTTAAATTAATTGGCAAATTCTAACACAAGACGGTAAATGTGAATTTTAACATCCAGTTGACTCCACGCGTTCTTCTCAATTCATCAGCCCATCGTACACTTGGTCTATCTTGCTTTCTTTCACATCCTCTCGGATACCATTACAGTATTTCTCGCGTCCATCTGCCATCCATTCTTCTCACTATGTGTCCACTTAGGTTACAGGTTCCAATGGTAAGTATTACGATGTATTAGACGATGCGATTCTGAGTTGCATGAAAATTTCTTGGAAGTCAATGTTCGACGACAAAAACCTTCACCAAAAACCCTTTTCTGACCTTTTTATTGCATCGTCGTACTCAATTGTCAACGTAACGCAACCTCAACGCAATTGTTTCGAAAACAATGAAATTCAGAAAGAAATACGAGAGGTTGAATTTTATATATTTTCTACGTCTACATAGACCTCTTTTTTATAGACGTCTTCCTAGACCTATTTTTTTTGTATGAAGATTTTGAGATGAGCAGGTAGCTTGGTGAGTGAAAAGTGGTGCAATGTAATAAGATGCTTGCCACCGCCAAAAAAAATCTGGTGTTGGTTTTATTGCTCAATGTAATATCGCTCTAAGGGCCAGGACACACTAGGCACTAGGTGGTCCGCATTTTTCATAATCATCATCATATTCAGCCGTTCACCATCCACTGCTGGATAAAAGCCTCTCCAATCCTCTTCAATTCGTGTCTGTCTTGAGCAATCTGCATCCACTTGACTCCACCCATTCTTCTCAATTCATCAGCCCATCTTCCACCCAGTCTACCTTGCTTTCTTTCACATCCTCTCAGATACTACGTCCATCTGCCATTCATTCTTTCGCCATGTATCCAGCGCATTGCCACTTCAACTTTTTCACATGTTCCGCTATATCTGCCACCTTGGTCATACTTCGTACCCGTGTATTCCTCTTACGATCTCTTCTCGTTATACCGAGCATACATCTGTGTGCACTGGAGTTTGCGTAAAGTTATTGAATTTAGCATCCACGTTTCACATCCATACGTCATAACTGGCAGTACGCATTGGTCGTATGACTTATTTTTTAAGCATAGCGGAATGTTGCATTTAAAAACTATGTCCATTCTTCCGAAAGCACTCCATCCTAGTTTCATTCTTCGTTTTATTTCTTCATCTTTACAGCCAGTCATATTCACCAATTGTCCTAGGCATAAATAACTATCAACTCATTAAACATAATTTTAGTTTTATTTAATTTTTTTAACGTTGTTTAATTTTGTTAATCTATTACATACATATATGTCGTCAGTGAATCTTAGATGGCTCAAGTGTTTTCCGTTAATCTTGACCCCCGTTTTGTGCCATTTCAGCGACCTGAATATGTCCTCAAGCACCGCATTGAATAATTTTAATAATAAGTATACCATGTAAAAGAGTCCCTTAAATTCCGTCAATATCCCAGGATCAGGTTGTACACATGCTGCTTCCTTTGAATACCCCAAACTTTAGACATATGTACATATGTACATATATATACATCGACATTTCCGAATCCAGCAGTCAGTCGTAAACGTGCAAATGAATCCGTTCATATTTATAACACGCGACGTGGCAAATTTTGCCATTTTTATTGCACTTCCTTAGGCAATAATCGCGGTACCTTTTTCCAGCCCTTATCGTCGTGACGATCTCGAGGGACCGCAATCAGTTGGGGTCCCCACCACCCCCTCACCACTGTTTTACGCCCTTCTCTATATTGAAAAGGATCCGATGCCGATTTTCCTGATTGCGAAAATTTAATATTTGCCCTAGTCGGTCGCGCAGCAGCAGCATTTCCATTTTCATATTTCGGACGAAAATTACGACCGCAAGATTTCCGCATCGCCGAGGGGGGGTGAAAACCACGTAGAATCGATCTAATTTTTAACCCCAACCCCCACTCGATATAGTAGTTGCTGTACAGTGCAAATTTAAATCGCAACTAATACCTACTACTATCTGAATATATGTATTTTTATTTTATTTATTTTAGGAAGACCAACAGTCATGTTACAAAAAAGAAACTTATATAAACACAGAAAGCCAATAACAGGTCTCCACAAATAGTAACAATGTAAGAAAGAAAAAATCAAAGTCAAAAAACAGAGTAAAAGAACACAAAACAACAGCCAATATAGTACAACAGTAAATTAAAGTAAAGTAACAATAGTATAGTAAAAAAGCATATAGTATAGAATAATAGAATAGAGTAACAACAGCTAGTAAAGTACAAAGGTAATATAGTAAAGTAAAATAATGTAACAGTAGCTAATAAAGCAAAACAGTATATAGTATGTATAATAAAGTAACAGAGCCAGTTTAATGCAACCAACCCATAATTGTCACAAAAAACTACTATGGGGCAGAAGAAAAACGATGACTTAATAAACCTCTGGCCGACGCAACGCTAGTACAAAAGAGGTCAAGATCGATGAAGATAATATATATAGTTTCTATAAGTAAAATTAGATATAACATAAATAAAGCAAGATAATAAATGTAAGAAACATAAAGAAAGTAGTGTGAAGGGAGAGGGAGATTTGGAAGGGATTTTGGAAGAGTGTGGGTAGGATTAGGGATTGGAAAAGTGTTTATTTAGATGAATTTTGAAAGTATAGAGATTGGAGGTGAATATTTAATGCCGGCACTTCACATTCGGCGAGCGCTGACGAGCAATCCCGAGCGTCCATGTGTAGGAGGTCGCTCGCGCTTGTTCGCGTTTAGGTCAACGCACTGAAAGAATGTTAAAATGCGAACAAAGCAAGATGGCGGACCTCCATCAGTTCCACATTCATTATCACACATTCAGTCAATTCCATGCGAATGCTCGTCAGTATTCGAGGACATCACCTAAGGGCCAGGGCACACTGGGCGACTCTGGTCTGCAGACTCGTGAGTGATCAGTTGAGCGACCAAAGCAAATGTATCCAGTTATATGGGGCATGCCACACCTGGTCTCCGCGAAGTCTGCTGACCAATTAAATAATTTCATACATTTGGTCTGGTCGCTCACGAGTCTGCAGACCAGAGTCGCCTAGTGTGTCCCGAGCCTGTGGCCAACGGTTGGCGAACATTCGCGCGAATGTGAAGTGGCGTCATAATGATTGTAATATTTATTTATTTGAAATATACCACTGTGACTTAACAGGTTACCCCAATTCGTCACAGCGGCCAGATACATATGTACATTGTAAGTAACACAAAAACAAAGTTAAAATACACATTAAGTACCTATACAAAATACATACATATATGTATGTATACATTTTATACCAAAAACAATATGTAATATAAAAAACAAGAAAGAAAAACATTTAATTCAAATTAAGATTTTATACATATTCACGATACTTTCCAAATTGAATCTGATATATATTACATAGCTAGGGGTATGAAATATTAAAAATGTCAATCTCATTGGTGGCTATAGCATTTGAGAGTAGTGTTGGTTAGAAAGTTGGTTCTAGCAATTGGTTCATAGAATAGGCGATGTGCTCGTGAACGATTGTAATTACTCGGCACAAACAAACCTATTCTTTCGAGCACTTGAGGGTTGCATGTGTAACCACGATACAAAAGAAACACGTGTCTTAATAACAGTATGCCACTTATAACCTCAAGTGACTGCATACCAACCATACCCAGAAGAAATTTACTAGGGTATAGATAGGGATGGTGACCATACCTCCTTAGATATAAATATCTTAAAAACTTCTTCTGTATTCTTTCCAACATAATGTTGTAAAAATATTCATGTGGGGACTCCAATCACTCCATACTCGAGTTTAGAAAGGACCAATGAAAAATTTAATAAGGACTTAATAACCCTATGTCGTTAAGTACCTTGGAGTTCCTTATTACAATATGTATTCACCGTACTATGTGAGTATGATTGACTTATTTTTTATGTGTTTTTAGTAGTCGATTAATTAACATTACGATCCGGTCTATTGCATTATTCATAATCTCGATTTGATACGTGTGCGTTACCTTATTCAGTCACTTTGCTGTATGATCGATCGGTTCAATTGCTATATTAGCTTTCTAATGATTAATACATTAATCGTCGATTCATTGCTAATTCGAGGCAGCAAAAAATAGCCATGGCAATATACGAATAGGTACATTATACATATGTATGTATGTTGCAGGCAAAGTGTTAAAGCCCGCATTGTATAAAATGCCCAAAATGGCAAAATGCACTACGCTTCATAAATTGACATAGAAATAGCGCCTGAAAAAAAATGGTTTAAATTGTTCTTCTGTTCGTTAATACATTAAAATTTCGACTCGTTGCTAATTGGAGTGAGCAAAAAATAAGCATGGCAATATACGAGTTCATTTATTTATATGTTACAGGCAAAGTTTGACAAAATTTGGTTTAAATTTTTCTTCAAGATAAGCTGACAGTAAAATTCACCATACTTTGCCTAAAACGCTTTGGAATTGGATTAAATGACTTTTCTCCCTCACCAACCTAACCAGCTGGTATTTTAGAACAATTTCAATCAGTTTCATGCACGCGGTCTTTATCGAACATAAGTTTTTCATATGTGCAATTTATATTACAATTTATGAAGCACAGTAGATTTTTCACATTGGGCACTGTATAAAATGTCTAGGAATTGCATACAATGCGGGATTTTACATTTTTCTAGTAGCATATACATACATACGAGTATTCCTGTATAATATTTTACACTGACTATGAGAGAGAGGTTGTGCAGACGTCAGCAGGTTGGTTCAATATTGTTGAACTACCCGATGCACCCTCATTATCTCACATGGATGAATAAACAGTATGGCCAGACCAATCCACCCCTGGTCAACCATCACGATATAGACTATATATGACTATATAATATTATTTAATAGCATGCGGGTGTAATTTTTTTTGTCTATGTGTATAAAATTGATTCATTGTATGTCTAACTGTCTATCGGTTCAAACTGGATACACATTTTTAATTATAATATGAAGGATTTTCGATCAAGGCAAATTGTGTGCAACGGGTTAAAGGTGAGAAGGGGTAGAGATATAATTAATCGACTGGATGTTTTTAAAACAAATAACGATTTTTCATTTTTGAACGGTTTATGTTACGCGTCTGGTCTCGGTAGGTACAGCTATTGCATTAAGTTCACACGAAAGGTAGCGAAACGTTCTTCGACTAACTTTCTCATTGTTCTGTGCCAGTTGATTTATAATATAATTTGTTTTTAGGTGTGTATATTGTTCGTTATTTATCAGTACATAAATTTTATAGTTAGTTGGGTGCGGTTGTTTTGTTGTCTTCGAACCTTGAACGGTCAACACGCGAGTTTAACAAAAATTAGCCGTTAGTTAAGTGTATTATATTATGTACAAAACAAAAAATAGTTTGATAGTCTAAATTTTCAAATTATATCTATACGTACATATATCGAGTTCCGCTGCTGTTTAAAAAAATAGTAATAAAAAATTACTTAACGACTATTTTATAGGAAAATGGTTACTATGCTAAAATTCTAGGTCGATTATATGAAAGCGAAAAGTTTGTTCACTGGTGAAACGTCACTGTAACGACCGGTTAATAATTTCCGTAATGTGACGTAGCGTGTGTAGCTTGAAAACCAAATTGTTTGATCGATGTTTCGTGACACGGCCCTTTTACTCCGTTTTCAAAGGTGATACTTTATCAACCTTTTCATCCACTGGCCCAATGGAGTTTTATTTATTTATTTTGAAGCCGTTTAAATATAATTGTTTTAATGTATGTGCATACATACATATGTACATATGTATGTAGGTATAATAATTTTGAATTTGATTGCTAATGGTCTAATATTTCATTCATGAAAATTTGCAGAGAGAATAGTAATGTCCGTGTACAGTATTCTGACAGTCCGTGAAGCGTATCGGCCATAATATGCTGCGGCTAGGTGTCACTCGGCAGTGTGACAGCTCGTGGCCATCTGTCTTGAGCAATCTGCATCCAGTTGACTACACACATTCTTCTCAATTTATCAGCCCATCGTCCACTCGGTCTACCTAGCTTTCTTTCACATCCTCTCGGATACCATTCCAGTATTTCTCGGGTCCATCTGTCATCCACTCTCCTCGCTATGTGTCCACTTCAACTTTTTCACACGTTCCGCTATATCTGCCACTTTGGTCACGCTTCTTACACATGTATTCCTCTTACGATCTCTTCTTGTTACACCGAGCATACACATCTTTCCATGCTTCTCTGTGTGCACTGGATCTTGCATAACATTATCCACGTTTTACATCCATACGTCATAACTGGGAGTACGCATTGGTCGTATGTCTTTTTTAAGCATAGCGGAATGTTGGATTCAACTATGTACCTTTACAATATGATTATCTATACTAGTGTAAGCCCGAATATCAACGGACGTGTTTGACGTAATTGATTACGTAACAATTTAGCAAAGTCGCAAACTTACTAAGGATTAATATTTTCAAATTATAGGTGGCCTCCCATCACCGGTGTTGGATGAACGCGTTAGCGCCAACTCATCCAACCTGGTGATCGCGGGTTCAAATCCCAAGCGCGACGTTCGTTCTTATTTCAGCCTTTACCGAGGCGAGCGTTATCAGCAGACGGACAGACAGACGTAATTGGGCTATTATAATATAACTGCCCGTTGAATATCAACGCCCGCTGAATTTTAAATATCGTAAAGCGCGCTCGTAAAACGTAAAACGAATTTTAAATATCGTAATATCGTAATAGAGATCCCCATTACCCAAATCGATCGAACCCGATTACTATTTATATTATAATTATTAATTATTATACATATATAATAATATTCTGCTATTTTGTAAGTGAGTTGTAATAAAAAAAAAATAATAGTTTATAAAGCGCCATCTAATTGATCCAACGGAAACGATAATTTAATTAATACCCAGTTTTATTTTTTATTATATTATAATTATTAATTATTATATATATAATAATTATAATTTTGTAAGTAAAAAAACAAAAAAAAAATTATAGTTTTTATAGGTAGGTAGGTGGGTATGTAGGTAAAGCAGTCAAGTTCGCGTGTATATATGTAGGTAAAAAAGGTCTCTCTTAGCGAGCGCCCGTAGCTGATACGTTAGCGTTCTCAACTACCAACTTGTCGTTCCGATTTCGAACCCCACTCATTCTGGTATTTTTATTATTTTTCCTCATTTCCTGTTTATTTTAACTATAGATAATGTTTAAAAGGACAAAATCAACCGACCGCGATAGAGTGAGCGTTAGCGCGGTACCTCTTGAGCGTGAGGTCGTGGGTTCGAACCCCAATCTCCACTGCCAAGTTTTTTCCCAATTTTTCCTCAGCGAGCGTTATCAGCAGACAGACAGACAGACAGACGTATTTCGGCTATTATATATATAACTAGTGTAAGCCCGTTGAATGTCAACGGGGCGGTTTCTCATCACCCGTACTGTGAGTGTTCGTGTGGGTGAGTATATGCGTACGTGCAGTATGTATGTATGCGAGCGTTATCAGCAGACAGACACACAGACAGACAGACGGAATAGGGCCAGATATGTGTAGTTATAATCTGAAGCAACTGCTTGCCATCGAAGTAACCTAAAACGCAAGGAGCACTACTCCCAACCCCTAAAGAAATCTCTAGGGTTCGTTTCAAGGTTTCAAAGGCACCCTTTGGGCACAAAAGCACACTGTCTTCTCAGTTGTTTGTAGTGCAGGTTCTTAATCGTTTCGGGGGCTCGTGGGCCATTGCCACCAGGGCACAAATTAAGAGTCTGCGGTTCAAGAGGGCGCACAAACTCTCGAGGGGCACACGAGACTCTGAGCCCCGTTGCTCCAAACGCGAGGGGAACACTCGAGTTCTTTTGACGTGAAAGGTTTTAACCCTTCAATCGCGTGCACGTACCTCTACTAACCCCTTCACGTCTTGTTCACCGTTAAATATGACGTTTCTAACGAATTCTCTCAAGCCCCCGTACTTTCGCTTTACTCTTACTGCATGTTGGTAACCCTTTTTACGGTTAAACGACGTTTGATTTAATTGCGCTTGATATTTTTGAACCTCCCACACTCGTTTAAGTGCGCGCATGTGAATGGTGTACGCTTTTTGAATTTATGTATTTATTTATTTGAAACTGTATACCTACTTGTTGCCGCGGGTCGTTTTATTTTTTTTATTTTATGTGATTTACATATTATTTTGCACCTAAGAGCAATTTGTGTCCGACTTTTCGATTGGAGTTGGTGCCTATCGAAAATTATGACGTGTGATCTAGTTTGTTGATTATTCAAATTTATTATACTTTTCTTCTTAAATTATACTAACTGTAGTACTTGGCGCTATCCGAGTCTAAGGAAAAATGTACTATTGCATTCGAATATTCGATTTATTAAATGTTTTTTGTTCGTTGTGCGCACACGTATTGAGTCATGAGTTTGAAACACTGCGGGAAAGGAGGGTTTGAACACTAATTGCGTTTGATGTGTCGCAATGGAATTCGATATCAACTTACATTTAATGAACTATTTATTTTACTGTGATATAATATTCACTTAATAATTTTAGCCATAGTTTGCTTTTAAATTATATTTTTTAAGGGGCTCATCATCATCATCAACCATTCAGCAACATTTTCAGCATCATGTGCCCAATATGTGTTGCTCAATGATTGCCGGCAAGTAATTGCTGTTTTATGTATTATTGCCCAGATTTTGTATTTTCGTATACCGAGCGATATCGTCGGCATTATGGCAACAATATTCGCCAACACACGGCCATACCAGCAATAGTGGAACAATAGTGTCGGGAAACACGACTATATTTCCGGCCCACATCACCATATCGTTTACAGGCATCTTTAGTATCAGTAAGATGTTCAATTTAACCCTTCATGCCAAGAAAATGTTGACCTGCAACTCAATTCACCCAAAATATGACACTACTCCTTTTAGAATCGAGACGCAGACATATTTTTGACATTCATTATAATTAGATTATAATTATCGAGCCTTCACAATCGTCCTTGCATAATTTGTGCGAATCGATTCACTTTTTTTGCACGTTTAATTATGCCGCCTAGCCTAACGAATCAGTATTTGCTTTTCAATTTCGTACTTTTCGCTGGATTTTGCTTCTTTTATGTTATCACTAGTGAATGTATACATGACCCATTGTATGTATATTTATATCGTTTAATTAAAATTGTTCAAATTAAACACGCCGTACCTTATATTGTGTTTATGTTTATTTACTTTTTTTTTTTTACTTTATTCTCTGTGCGTTGTTTAATTTGGTCCGTGTCGACATTAATTACTCGCTTTTTCGTTAATTAAAAGTGAAATTTTCGTTGAATTTTATTGGCCATATTTTTTTGTTGTTTCGTTATTTAAAAATCAATTTTGGCACGAGCTCGCGTCGACGATGTTAACCTTTCGGTTTTCATTTGCGAAAAATTATGAAAAACTGCAGCGTTTACTCGTTCATAGCTCGCGGCGAAATATCGGACACTGTGTGCATTTAATTCGAAATATTTCCACGTATCGAAAGTGTACGAGTTGTAATTTCGATTACGACATTATTAAAACGAAACGTTGGAGATAAAAAAAAACCACAAAAACTGATCCATTGCACGCTCGACCGCTTCTACACGTATCAATTCACTGTTCTGCAACATCAGTGACATGTCGAAAAAAAAATGCATAGATATACATACATACATAACCGAATGATGTGTGTGCATATGGGGAAAATAAAAAGAAGAAAATACATACTGGTTTTAACTGATACGGTCTCGTTAACAAGATCACGGGCAAATTATACCGTACATGTGTACAAATAAATAAATAAAAATAAGTATAAAATTAAGCGGGGCTCATCAGTGTCTCGTTTGTCGACGACGTTTATAATGCAATTCTCGACAATTAGTACTGTATGATTAATTATTGTAATTTGAAGAATTTACAGAATTGAAATTTATCGTCTTGGAAAATACATACATACATACATAGTTGCGTTGTAAATTGAATTAATAGTTATGTGTTTTAATTTGGGAAAATGGTTGAACTATTCGTTCAATTTAAGCGTAATGACTTTTGTTGAATAAAGAGTAAAATTTACAGCAATATATGTAAAACTATCAAGTTTATAACTTTGCTGTGTTTTGATTTGAAGTTACTAGTGCAATCAGATGCAGTGATTGCAGCGGCTAGGTACAGTTGCACTCAACTGTTAACGTGTACAATTTGATTTCTATTGTTGTATATTTTTAATTTAGCACATAATTTAATTTTGTAAGATTTTTAATGCTAATATATATTTTTTTGTTTCTTCACAGGTATAATATTCATTTTCGCTGTCTTCTAAGTAACTACTAAGAATTTACGAGCAGTCAATCACGTAAGACTTTATTTAATCATTTTTCACAATTCAATTTAGAATTTTGGTTATTTTTAAGATTTTTTCACAAAGTAGTATCTTTATGGAAAAAAAAAAATACATACATATATCATAATTACAAATATTTATTTCAGTTTAGGTAATATTACACAGGGTAGTTTACTCGCTACTATCTCGCAAGTTTACTAGCTGCTGGTAAACTAGCTCGTGTAATAGGGGAAGCTAGTAAACTGTCGGGCTTTTTCGGCCGAAGTTCGAATGTTTGAACTTTACTCGCTACTATCTGGCTAGTGTGACGTCACTTAATTTTGACAGTTTGAGGTTAAGCGGTTCATTTTCAGCTCCCAACACACACATACATATATGAAGGTTTAATCAAAGTTGTATTAAAAAAAAAAGCATATTTATTTTTAAAAATGTATTAAAGGAAGTGAAACAAGTACTGTAGACTGTGTACAAAGACTGTAAAACAAGTTGACGACAGCGCCACTAGCGAGTACAGTAAACACGTGTAATAGGATTACTAGCTACTCGCTACTAGCTCTACGTGTCGGCTAGTAAACTAGCGAGATAGTAGCGAGTAAACTATCCCTGTGTAATATCCGCTTTAGTTACGATTTACGTTATTAATACTATTCATCAGGTTAGGTCATATTTATTATTATTATTATGACTGTAGATTGCATACGATAACATTACCGAATATTTTAAATGTTTTAATGAATCTCGAACGATTTAACGTTTAAAGTAAGCTTCATTGAAACAGTATATTTATTAAATATATAGAGAAATCGTGCGGCGAATGGCGCTGCAGTCGTGCCAAGTATGCGCACCACAGTATTTCACAATTCGCCCGTCGAGTGTTGAGTTAAGTTTCTGTGTCGAATGGCGCTGCAGTCGTGCCATGTGTGTGCGCAGTACAAATCTCAGATTGACGAAATTTGCGCGATATTCGTTGACGAATTTCGGGCGAAATCCGCAGAGGTGTGCGAGCGCTTTTACTCGAACGCTTCTGTACGTACATACATACATAGTGCGCAGTTGTTTTATTTATTTATTTATATAATATAGTAGCGTAAGCTAATTAATTATAATCCTTAACTAAGCATCTGTACAGAGATGTTTTTTTAAGACTGCCAGGAATTTTTCAATAGTTTTGGAACTTCTAATTCCATCCGGCAGTCTATTATACTCCAAAACACCTATTCTATTTATTTTAACATTTTTTTATAATTTAATTATTTTTATTCCTTAAATTATATTCACATACATCCATTCCTCTCACAATAAATTTACTAAAATATGATGGTAACATATTATTATCTAACTTAAATATAAATACGAGCATACAAATTCTCAAAGTATCATTCACATTCAACCAATCTATGTAATTCAATCATCATCTTTTTTATACTAGCATACCTATCCGCATTTAAAATACATCTCATACCCCTATTTTGTAATATTTGTAATCTATCTCTAGTTGACTTATCTAACATATTTAATAATGAACCACAAATACATAAAATGAGGTCTAACAATTACATTATAAATTATTATTTTAGTTTCTTTACATAATAATTTTCTTAGCCGACATAATATTCTTACTTTTTTTTTATTAAAAATTGACCATGTAACTTACGTGTTTGGTAACACCATAGTTCCTATAAACATAAAAGGTCGAGAACCACTGTACGTAGTTAGTTGTTTGTTGTGTTATTGACCGCACTGGTCTAGTGGTCATTGTCTCTGCGGCCTGCTGCTCAATTGTGCATAATGAGTGCACTTCTGGTGCATTCGATTCGCAAACCACGGCCAAGGCGACGAACACAACCACTTCCGGTTCGCTGGCTGCTGCATATCTTTAAACACTAAATATAAATGCTAATGCTAGTGTGTAACGGAAGCCACACCGTCCCCTTATTGCGAATCGCCCCGCGCTCTGCTCCTATTTTATGTATAGGGGTGGGTTATTTTTTCGTTTGGGGCTCAAGTCTTAAAGTGTCGTCATTAAGATGTAATTTCGCCTTCGGGCGGCTTCAATTCAAAATTAATTATGAGCATTAAGGGTGCTATTATGAAAAAAAAACGCTGCCGACGATTGTGAAGAAGCTACCCCTTAATCTGTAGGTGCGTAAAGAAAAACCTCCCCAAACCACCCACTCGAAGAAAGGAAAAACTCGAAGGCGCACAACGAAATCTGACTTAAATTAGTCAATTAAATGTGAGTCGTTAACGCACTTGCGCCTAATGTAGAGTACACCGGCCCAGTAATCGTAAATTTACCTGGGGGCGGGGCTTAGAAAAGGACAAAGCTAAATTGTTTACGATCTTCGCACTGTTATATTGTCAATTTTTAGCATCACGACAGAGTTCAATGTTGCACTGTGACATGTGCGGGGAGCGTAAACAATTTGGCTCTGTCCTTTTTTAAGTACCGCTTCTGGAAGTCAACGGTTGCTGGACGGTGCACTTTGGAATATTGTACACATAAGAGGTTTGTCTGTCGGTTTGACCGACGTCTGTTGGGCCTACTATATGTATGTACACTATAGTGTAAGCCCGTTGAATATCAACTGGATGTTTGTGTGGGTGAGTATATGTGTATTTAATAGTTTTTATAGTTGTTGCATAGATGGCGCGTTATAATACAACAACGCAACAATTTAGCAAAGTCGCGAGCCTATTGACAATTAATATTATCAAATCGTAGCAGGCTCGTCATCGCCTCCGCGCTCAATGTTTCGAACCCCGGTGATCTCGGGTTCAAATCCCACTCGCGCGCGGACCATTCGTGTCTTTTAATTATTTACACCAGCGAGCGTTATCAGCAGACAGACAGGCAGACGGAATAGGGCTATTGTATATATAACTAGTGTAAGCCCGTTGAATATCAACGGAGCGCTTTCTCATCATCCGTACCGAAAAATAATATTAAATTTAATAGTTTTTACAGTTGTTGCATAGATGGCGCCTTATAATAACAACGTAACAATTTACCAAAGTTGCGAGCCTATTTTTTTTATTATATAAATAGTCAACAGACAGACAGACAGACACACACACACACACACACACATTATATATAGTGCCATCTATGTATTATTAGCAGAGTCACGATCCCTTTTATAGGTAATGTTAAGGACTAAATTGACAACTGGCGACAGCGGATAGCATAAGTGCGAGTCCTCTCGAGCTTGGGGTCCCGGGTTCGATCCCCCACTCTTCTGGTTTTTTAATTATTTTTCCTCAGCGAGCGTTATCAGCAGACAGACAGACAGACGGATTTCGGCTATTATATATATAATTATATACTTACGTAGGTATATTTAGGTACATACATATGTATTATATAATTGCCCAATTCCGTCTGTCTGTCTGTCCGTCTGCTGATAACGCTCGCTTAGGTAAAGGCAGAAATTCAAATTTAATTGAAAAAGCACGAACGTCGCGAGTGGGATTTGAACCCGTGATCACCAGGTTGGGTGAGTTAGTGGGTTCGCGACTTTGTTAAATTGTTACGTAATCAATTACGTCAAACACGTCCGTTGATATTCAACTGGCTTACACTAGTGTATTAGGTGTAGTGTAATAGGTATTGTTGAATTGAATTATTATTTTTATCCCGCAACCAATAAATAATAAACTAGCGTTGATCGTTAACTGCTAGTATTTTTTTCAACGTCATATTATTTTGATCCGACTTTACTTTATTTTAGTGTTGTGTGTTTGAATTATCAACGGAGCGTATAATGAACATATTAGGATGCCTCGTTATTTTTTTTTCTATCACTGTTTATAGTCTGAAATTTAAAATGCGTAACAGCTTTTCAGATGTTCATCTTTATTTTATTAACGCAACGATAAAGTTAACGCTCGAAGAACTTAAAATAATATAAATTTCTACGAAGCTAATGTTTTTTCGGTTTTTTTTTTGTTGTTGTAATTTTTACATTATTTATTCCAGAAAATTCTCTTGTATTTATCTTTTCATACGAAAAAAAAATTCTTTGAAAAAGAATTTTTTAATAAAGATTATATCGTCGTTAATAAGAGCGATAGAAAAAAAAGTACGAAATATCTATTTTATCAATGCTTTTCCCTCATATATTTTCGTGAAAACCTTCCCAACCCAATTTCGTATTCGTCAATTCTATTGGGATTGAACTCATATAGAATAACCGATATTCGCATTTTTTGCACATGCTTTTAAAAAAAAGACTGAATTATATGATACATATATTCCAACCTTTTCCATATACGGACGCATAAAAATATCATCAAAAACATAATGCGATTGCAATATTTATCAAAAAAGTATATTTTTTTCAGTGTAATGGAAAATATCAGTCCATCCTTGCATATATTTAAATTATTTTTTAATATGGTTTATTTTCAAAATGAAATCTTTACGTTTTCTTTTAATGAAATACAACATTACGCACCGTTTATAGCATTCGATATCTTCCGAATATAAAAATGACCCGACCATAAAGAGTGATTAATCTGCAAAGTTCGTAATGAATGGCTTTGACTCTTCTTTATAACCGTTTTCGAAAGATCACAATTATTCATTTCGACCGTCAAAGAGATATTACATTTTATTGTTATTGTCTCGTCTGAATCGACCATTACGATAGGAAATGTCCCAAAATTATACCCACTATAGAGATCGGGGAAAAAAAAATTGATATAAAGTTGATCCATTAAAAAATACTGTTTAAAATGTTAACTTTGACTGCTGGCGTAATTGTGGAGCAGACTTTGCCCCATTAAAATTATTAGTATTTAAACATTGTTACGTTACACTTTTTATAGCGGATAATGCGCACAGTGTCGGAGATATTTCTCGCATATTTATAGAAATTGTTATGTTCAAAATTCACAACGTTATCGTGCATAAAAGTATAAACCACGCATTAGGATGAGTCGTTGGCATCGAAGGGTCCCCATAAACGGGTACGAGTAAAATTTCCGTTTTACTCCACTGACATTTACGATTACGCGAGTTCGAAACGTTTCACGTGAGTGTTATTTTTTTTTATTATTGGTTTGCAATCTCTGCTCTCTCTTTTTGTTTTGTCGATGAAGATAGCCCTCGGTTTACAAGTGTGCAAATTTCGACTTTATATTTGTTGGTCGTACGTTCTTGTAGTAAACGAAAGCGCGCGCGCGCGCTCAACTGTCACGATAAGGTTAATAAAATGAAAAATAATGGTTTCACCTAATGGGTTATACGAAGCCATAACCCATTAGCTGCCGTATCCGTTGAATATTATACTGTGTGTGTGTGTGTGTGTATGTGTTTTGCAATATCTACATAAGTGCGCATGCGCAATAATTTTCCGACCTTTGCGTTTCACTTTACATTTTCTTCTATACTGTTTTTATTATACATATGTACATATGTAGATGTACGTACGTACGTAATTGTATTTAACGGAGTAACATACGCTTTAATTGTAAATGTGATAAGGTGTATCATGCATCGCGTTACATATAATAAGGCACGCATCAAAGCGAAACAGATGTATGTAAACTTAATATTTATTTTCATAATTGTATCAAAACATTTCCGGAAGTGTATTGTATCATACGGGTTATTTTTTATTTGCATTTAATTAGAATATACTGGATATTTTATTTGCCTAAGAGCCTTCATCAATTTTGAATATTTCTGTAGCTGGCAAGATTTGAATTTTGTTAAATCTCTCTTCTGATTTTTCCGATTTTATCTTACTTAGTTAAAATTAAATTGGTATTGTTTTTCGGCAAATACCTATATTTTATTTTCCCACTAAAAAGGCAACGTGATACTATAAGAGTATATTTCCTAAAGCGGGTATTACACATGGACAGTTTACTCACTACTATCTCGCTAGTTTACTAGCCGACACGTAGAGTCATCAGCGAGTAGCTAGTAATCACATTACACGTGTTTAGTGTACTCGCTAGTGGCGCTGTCTTCAACTTGTTTTACAGTCTTTGTACACAGTCTACAGTACTTGTTTTACTTAGTATTTTATACATTTTTTAACATAAATATGCTTTTTTTAATAATACAACTTTGACTATACCTTCATATATGTATGTACATACATATGTGTGTGTTGGGAGTTGAAAATGAACCGTTTAACCTCAAACTGTCAAAATGAAGTGACGTCACACTAGTCAGACAGTAGCGAGTTCGAAGTTCAAACATTCGAACTTCACTCGCTTGACCGAAAAAGCCAAATAGTTTACTAGCTTCGCCTATTACACGAGCTAGTTTACTAACGGCTAGTAAACTAGCGAGTAATACCCGCATAAGACACTTCACTCTGATAGACCAAAACATGTTTGCTTACTATTGAAGTTAAAGTACGCCACTTAAAAAAATTCGGATGTGGCCAACCCATGACTTTATCCATATATTTGAGGAATACAAACAGTAACGAAATTAATTTTTTAAGTACGCAAGTAAATAAAACGCATGCACAGCACCACACCAACCAACATACATACACACATACATATCATGAAATCACTGTGTTGAGTGCGCGCGCGTATGTAAAATACGATCTTCGGCATATATTCAAATTAGAAAAACTGCCATTTTCGCTAGTCAGAAGTTGACTAAAATCACAGTATCTCTTACGGCTAACGTGATAACTATAGATATGAAATTTCGACAAAATTCTCGGAGCCGTTTCGGAAATATTATGTCGTAAACTTTTCGACGAAAAAAAAAACCTACTTCCGGTTGACTAATTTTAATGATATATTTTTTTTTAAATATCAATTTCTCTCAAAATTACAACATTACAATATTGTGACGATACTACATATTTAAAAGGTCGAAAAAAATAAAAAACAAAAAATCGTTCAAGAGTAAACTGCCATTTTCGCTAGTCAGAAGTTGACTAAAATCACAGTATCGCTTACGGCTAACGTGAAAACTATAGATATGAAATTTTATCAAAATTCCCGGAGCCGTTTCGGAAATATTCTGTGATAAAAGAATTTTAGAATTTTCTACAAGAAAAAAACCCTACTTCCGGTTCACTGATGTTGACCAAATTCCTTATGGCTTTTACACCTTATGTGAAAATAATAGATATGAAATTTCATCTTGATAGACTTGATATTTTCAGAGAAAACACACATACAGACACACACACACACACATAAGTACACAGACATACAGACATACAGACATTTTTTAGAAATCATGAAAACATGATCAGGGGATGATACCTGATACAAATCAGTCAAAATCTCGAGGTCGAATTTTCGCACGCTCACAATACTTTATCCGATTAGGATAAAGTAAAAATAACGTGAAAACTACAGATATGAAATTTTGACAAAATCGGCGGAGACGTTTCGGAAATATTTTGTGGTAAAAGAATTTTAGAATTTTCTACACGAAAAAAACCCTACTTCCGGTTGACTGATGTTGACCAAATTCCTTATGGCTCTTACACCTTACGTAAAAATAATAGATATGAAATTTCAGATTGATAAGCTTGATAGTTTCGAAGAAAACACACATACAGACACACACACACACATAAGTACACAGACATTTTTCAGAAATCATGAAAACGTGATCAGGAGATGATACCTGATACAAATCAGTCAAAATCTCGAGGTCGAATTTTCGCACGCTCACAATACTTTATCCGATTAGGATAAAGTAAAAAATACGTTTTAAACATCTCATGAAATTCACGTCAATTTGTCGACTGATAACAGTGACTCTCAACAGTTTGTGGGCTTACTACGCTTCAATTAAATTCTTTGGGTGTAAATTTAACGTCTTTTGAATAGACACCGTATCTCTGAGGGGTGTACATTATGTGAGATAGCTTAGCTTTTTGCGTCGTCTGCGGTATTGAATAGTTGAGAAATTCTTAGTAGATGTAGCCTTAGGGCCGTTGATTACGAGGCGAAATTTTCGCGATGAAAAGCGTTGAAATTTACGACGGGTTACCGTGGCCAATTATATACAGAACGGTGAGCCCCTGAGGCCAGAGATCGCCAATCGGGATAACCCGGCCCTCGAGCCCTATGACGGATTTGCCTCGTTAAAAGCGACTTTAACGCCGACAGAACGAAACCCGTTTTGCGAGCAACCACGATAACACACAACAGCCCCTTTGTTTTCACAACTCTCAATAATAACAATCGCACCTAGTATGTATGTAGTTACCTACCGACACTAACTAATCTGAGACAGGGGAGTACAACCTTCTTCGAAAATGAATATACAGTGGAACCCCGTTGCATCGTTTTTCAAGGGACCGTAAAAAAAAAAAACGATGTATCCAGAAAAACGACTTATACGATAAAGTCCCATAAAAAAAAAAGTGTTTTGTAAAATTAAAAAAAAAAAACTAATAAAATCATCAGAAATAATCAATAATTACACGTATGTATGTATAGGTACATATTATGTACATAATAATCATCAGAACATTTTTTTTTTTACAAAGAAGTCTTTCATAGTGAGTTGCCTCTTTGCAGTCTTACATTTTAATTCAAGCAATGACCTCTCAAAATCACTTTTTTCACAACAGATTCGTCTCATATGAATACAAAAATGATTTCAATTCGGTACAAATTCGGATAGAGTAAAGTAAAGTAAAAACAAAAGGTAGTTGTACCGTTTTTTTTTCTTGGAATGTCAGGCACAACTACATACCTGCTTCCACCACTTTGGTATAGATTGCAATCTACAGTGTAATTGTTTAGAAATTTCGAGAAAAAAGGGGGTGCTTCAGACTTGGTCAAGACTGGGTTCTCGCAAAAAAAAAAAACGATCTATCATGTTAAAATTTGTGACGGGACCGTAATATTTAAACGATTAATACAGAATAACGATGTATAGGAGAACAATGCAAGCGATATTATTTAACACTGTTCTTTTATGTATGTTTGGTCGGGACTATTGGTGAATATGACTGGTTGTAAAGAAGAAAAAATAAAACGAAAATGAAACTATGTAGGATGGGGGTGCTTTTGAAAGAATGAACGTTGTTTTTTAATCTAACATTCCGCTATGCTTAAAAAAGAAGGCATACTTACCAATGCGTACTGCCAGTTATGACGTGTGGATGTGAAACGTGGATGCTAAATTCAAGAACGCTACGTAAGATCCAGTGCACACAGAGAAGCATGGAAAGATGTATGCTTGGTATAACAATAAAAGATCGTAAGAGGAATACATGGGTAAGAAGTGGTAGATGGTAGAAAAGGTGAACTGGACACATAGCGAATGGATGGTATATGGACGTGAGAAATACTGGAATGGTATCCGAGAGGATGTGAAAGAAAGCGAGGTAGACCGAGTGGAAGATGGGCTGATGAATTGAAAAGAATGTGTGGTGTCAACTGGTAACTGTGACAGTGTCACCGGGTGGTTAAACCCGTGCCGTGTATGTGAGTTATTGATTGACTCTATGTGTACGTGCCGTGCCGTGGTATGCGAGCATTCTGCGGTGGCTATTTGTACCGAGAGTGTTTTTATGAATTATTGGGGTTATGTAGCGTGAGCGTTTTGCAAAACCCGTGTCGTCTGTGTGCGAGTAAGTGAGCGTATACAAGCGTTCCGCGGCTAGGCTATCCAGCCAGGCAGATTACTGCACTACTATATATAGTAATAGCAATAAGTTCAGATATTGCCAGTTTATTTATTTATTTATATAAATAAACTAGCTGACCCGGCATGCGTTGCAATGCCCGATCCCGTTTCCGTTCCTAGTCTGACACGTGAGTAGGCCCGTTCCCGTTTTTCCCAGATTTTTTTTCACAGAAACCATCCCCGGCATAATCACAATAAGTCCTGAAAGTTTCATCGCGATCGGTTGAGTGGTTGAGCCTATAAGAGACAGACAGACAGACATTGATTTTTATATACATACATATATAGATAAACTTTTTTTATTGCGAATTTGTTTCAATTCTATTAATAATCAATTGTTTTTGCACTACTTTACGTAATATATCTATTATAACAGCTAACAAATATATAATGGACGTATACCCGCCACCCGTTTCAAAGCAAACTTAAGTTTTCACCACGTGGTTATGACCGAATATTTAGCGGTTACAGCCGACTTTGCTGTCATGCACTCTTTGCTCTTTACCCAGCGAAATTCGCTAGGTTTTCATACGCGATTTCGCAGCTGTGTGTGAGAGCCTTTAAGCAAGTATTGTACATACAAGGTACATAGAGTTGGTCCATTTTTGCTGTAAGCTTCTACGTGGGGCCCCGAAGCACTGAAAGCGTTTCGAATTTATCTCGGATCTCTAGCGCTAAATGCGAGCGCTCCGGTTCTGAATGCGCGAATGCACCAGACTTGAATGGGACTCTGTTTGTTGGCAATGTAGTCCTATGTCGGCAATGTTTGGTCGTCATCAGGACAGATTGAGATCTCACAGAGACGTTTCCTCGACGATCAGATAACCTGACGGCCTCGAGCTCGTCTCGCGCTTCAGGCTGGCTCAAGACCTTCAAACCGATCGTATGATTTAAAAAAATTACGACAAAAAGTCGAGTGTTGGTACCCAACAGGGTCTGTAAATCATCCGGGGTCGTATCCGTGAATCCTGCGGTGGGTTTTTGTGTTGCGATAGGAGCAAAGGTCCTCGCCAACAAAGAGTAGGAAGCTGAGCTGTCGGATGAGGGGGCCGCGCCCTGGACCAGGTTTTCCAAAGGCATTTTCCGGCATCGTTGACTAATGGTCGCTAGTTTTCCTCGCGAAATTTTCCCCGTTGCGTAAACTCCCTCCGGGGAGCGATTGATCAGGCTAGCCGTTTACCGAAGAGAGCGAACGGGGTCAAAATGACCCCATATGATCGATCGGTGTTTGGACTCTTGGAACTTTTGAATCGACGCCTCGGACATTTGAGCAAACAGATAAATCAAAATTGCACGTATTAGTATGGAGTTACGATGTGCGAAATTCTCAGAATTGAATAAAAAGTTTAAAATAACACCGTTTCAAGGTTTTCATATGTTGCTTTATGCGAAAGTCAACGTGACACTTCACAGTTAAGTGTATCCGCCAGGTATTGTATAATGTTTGTGTTTTGATAGTGTCTTGTATGTTGTGGACAAAGTGCGAAATCCAGCATTGAATAAAATGCCCAATTATACAATGGTTAAAATAGACAAGCAAAATGTAAAATGTATTAGGTTTATTGCATATTAATTTATTTAATTAATTACAAACAAAAAGTAACTTAAAGCTAAAATTACAAAATAAACTTAATTATCTATTAGCACTTATGCAGAGGTGCTGTTTTAAGGCTGCCAGGAATCAATCAATTTTATTTATATTTCTGAGATCTTTAACAAAACCCCTGTACAAGATACGTCTCCTAGATCTACTTAATACCAAATGAAAGTCTAAAATTTACTTCAATATATGTATACTTGTAACAAACATTTTTACTGCTATTTATCTTAGGAAAGATAGTGCAGAGTTTTATTGTCCTATTTATCCGATGTACAGTATTATACCCATTATCATAACCAAATAACAAAGTTTTTTTTTTTAATTGATTTCAATATGTATCTATGTACATACTGTTAACATTTTTACTGTTGCATTTATCCTGGTAAAGAAACTGCAGTGTTTTCTTTTTGTCTTTTTGAGTGGGGTAAAAAATACACACTAATAAAATTACGTAATTTTAAATTGTTAACTATTAACTAATTTTTACCCCTAGTATGACTATTGATGTACATATATTATATCCCCTTATTAAATACTTAAGTTTTTATCTAAATTAAAAATATATACTAACATGCACAATTTTAAGGTTTTACTTACATTCATCCAAATTCAATTCATTCAACATATTTCTTATAGACTAGTTAATCTATTTATTTACATTGAATATATGAATAGCACGTATGAAGAAATTTGAGAAAGACCGCACGACAAAGAACTGGTTTAAATTGTTCTTCAGGATCAGGTTGTCAGATTGTTTAGATGAAACATGATTCCGAACGCAAAATGCGTTTGTTTCATACTTTGCCTAAAACGCTCATGTAAATATTATTATACATTTTATGATATTTCACACTTTTCATGTAACACATACATTTTTAAAGCAAACTGGGTTTCAAATCAATAGATCAGATTACATTTACTTGCATAAGTTGCACAACACGTTTCTCCGTAACCTTGATTTCAATTCCGATCTTGTGTCGAATAGTTATTTAAATTACTTCTCAAACTTAAAATAATATAACTATTACACTCTAGTACACAGTTTACCAAACTTTATCGAGTTTTATAAAAGCCAAGTGACCCGCGACCCCGATATATTTTAAAAAGGCAAAAAATATTATTCAAACATCAAGACACCGATTAAAAATGAAAATTGCATTCATCATCATTTTCAGCCATTCACCATCCACTGTTGGATGGTGAATCCAATCCAATCCTCTTCCATTCCTGTTTGTCTTGGGCAATCTGCAGTTGACTCCACACATTCTTCTCAATTCATCAGCCCATCTTCCACTCGGTCTACCTTGATTTCTTTCACATCCTCTCGAATACCATTCCAGTATTTCTGGCGTCCATCTGCCATCCATTCTTCTCGCTATGTGCCACTTCAACTTTTTCACACTTACTGCTATATCTGCCACTTTGATCACGCTTCTTACCCATGCATTCCTCTTACGATCTCTTCTTATTACACCGAGCATACACATCTTTCCATGCTTCTCTGTGCGCACTGGATCTTGCATAACATTATCCACATTTCACATCCATACATCATAACTGGCAGTACGCATTGGTTGGTCGAATGTTGGATTTAAAAACAATGTTCATTCTTCCAAAAGAGCTCCATCCTACGTAGTTTCATTCTTCTTTTTACATCCAGTTATATTCCCGTTGTAAGCTCGTTGAATATCAACGGACGTGTTTGACGTAATTGATTACGTAACAATTAAGCAAAGTCGCGAAACTACTGCCACTTTGGTCATACTTCTTACCCATGTATTCCTCTTACGATCTCTTCTTCTTATACCAAGCATACATCTTTCCACGCTTCTCTATGTGCACTGGATCTTACGTAGCGTTCTCGAATTTAGCGTTCAAGTTTCACCACCATACGTCATAACTGACAGAAAATTGCATTATAGTGAATATCTTTTTTTAGTTTACTGTTTCAGTTGGCGACCCCACAGAATAGATTTCGCGACCCCATTTGTGGTCGCGACTCATATGTTGGGAACCCGTACATATAAATTTAGTAACATTCAACTCAATTCAACTTTGAATCGAAAAGCACAACCGTTCATATGCAATTATTTTAAAAGTATTTCGTACCTATGCAAACAAAGACGACATGTTTCACATAGAAAGGTTTGAATGTTTTCATAGGGAATTCCCTGGGGGGGGGGCCTTCGTTCACCCCATTCGTCCGGTCTATTTATGTTTATTTGTGCGAAAATTCAAATTAGTTACTACGCACACCAACACACATACTTTTCAGGAAAGGGTGAGTGGATGGGGATGGGGAATGTGTACAGTTTTGGCGAATTGTGTGCAAGCGCGACGTGTTCAATGGGAACTCCAACATTTGTACGACGTGCATAAACAATTTTGCTTGTTAGTTCCGGGCCGCTGGACTTTGGGTGTGGGATACCCCGGAACTGGGGGGTTGATACGAGGGGGCGGAGGGCCTAAAGCGAGGGCGTGTGCACTCTGGTGACCCCCACCCCCGCCCTTTCCACATTCGAGTTCCACGAAGCGGAAAGTCAGCTGAGACGCACATTCATTCGCGAAATATTGCATCGAAGTTTCGCAATGTTTAATCGGTGGATGCGAGTAAGCAAGTGTTTTGGGTAGAAATTATTGATTGCGTCCTTAATTTAGAAAATTAGCTCAGTGGTTAGAGTGTTGTTGTTTCAAGCAATTGTCTGGGGTTTGGTCAAAAGGTTTTCTGACCTTAAATATCGCCATTGTCAAGATCTGGACACTACATACTAAATCCAGATCGGCCGTATCACTATATACATACATATAATAGCCCTATTCCATCTTTTCTGTGTGTGTGTGTGTGTGTGTGTCTGTCTGCTGATAACGCTCGCCGAGGTAAATAATTAAGAAACCAGAACGCCGCGCGAGTGGGATTTGAACCCGAGATCACCAGATCGGAATGAAGTCGTGCTAACACTTTCATCCAAACCTGCTACAATTTGATAATATTAATTCTCAATAGGCTCGCGACTTTGCTAAATTGTTACGTTGTTCTTATTATAATGCGCCATCTCTGCAACAACTATAAAAACTTTTCAGTACGGGTGATGAGAAAGCGTTGATATTCAACGGGCTTATACATACTAGTGTATATATAATAGCCCTATTCCGTCTGTCTGTCTGTGTGTGTGTGTGTTTCTGTCTGTCTGCTGATAACGCTCGCTGAGGTAAACAATTAAAAGACACAAACCGTCCGCGTGCGAGTGGGACTTGAACCCGAGATCACAAGTTCGGAACAGTGAGCGCTTACGCTATGATCCAACGCCGATAATGCGAGATCTCCTATACTTGAACATATTATAAATTCTTAGTATGTTCGCGAATTTGTTAAATTGTTACGTTGTTGTATTATAACGCGCCATCTATGCGACAACTGTGAAAACTATGAAATTTAATATTATTTTTCAGTACGGGTGATGAGAAACCGCTCCGTTGATATTCAACAGGCTTACACTAGTATTGTTAGAATTTGACACCACCTAAAATATAACTCCTTACCTACTAACTGATAGTCCGTTCCTTTTCTCCCTTAATCCCCTCCGGAAGTCAATGGGGGATATTACACTATCAATACGGATCGTGATTCTAGTATTGTCAATATTATCGCGGATTTCAAAACATCCGGATTCGCCTCAATATTATTACGATATGGATCGCGTGATAATATTGATAGTGTAATATGCCCCAATGGCTTCTACATATGTATGTATATAATTGGCCCCACCCAAAAAATTCCTTGCAAAATTCCTGCCTACCAAATCATAGTAAGTTCTTTTTAACCCTTCCTACATTCTATAAGACAATGGTTTCACTACTGGATAGTATCTTTCCCTAGTTATGTCACTGTGACATATGTTTGTCAAATATTCAAGTAGCAAAGCTTGATATCAATTTCACCATATTCAGAAGAAGTTAGGTTTTGGTCCTTGGTACAATGAATTAAAATGTCATATCGCAATCGACTACATATTCTACGATTGGATCATAGAATCCTCTGAATAGTTTGATGTGGATGTGTCAAATGGTTATAATTATATTTACTTTATTATTTACCGTTTATTTTTTTATAATCAACACGCTAAAAGTAATTTCCGTCAGTGAGACGCAATTTAATCAAATAAAAATGCGTGAAGTTGAGTCGTTCAAAGATTAGGGATGACGAGAGCTTTCTCTCGGATAACTGGCATTCGCGGAAAGGATAGATTTTGCGAGAGTAATAAAAAGATTGAAGCTTTTGTATTCGCAGAAGAGTCTGATGATGATATTCGTGGAACACGAACGAAAAAATCACAAGTATGCATACTTAAACTGTCGATTTGAACATTGTATCGGAAAATATTATTAATTTTTACGTTGACATTGCATATGCTAGTACATACAAAAGTTCAAATTAATATTGACTTTCGATCAAAAGCTACTCAGACTCAACTATTTCTGTATGTTTGAGCCAAAGGAATATTTTGCGAAAGTCTAATACATTTTCAACGTACACTGTTTATTTCTTAAGTTTACACGCGGTGATAATCTAATATGTAAATATGTATGCATTAAGCGACATTTCAAACTGTACTTGTACATAATATTATACAACCGGGACAAACAAACTTACGTTGACGAGTTTTGATAGTACATACACAGACTTGTATGTACCATTGCACATACATACATATATACATATATGTATGTATGTATATATATCTTTACACCGCACTGGAAACGTTTGCATGCGGACAAAGTTGGAGAAACTGTACTCGTCGAGGCAACTTGCAGTCTGCTAAATTCAATATCATCGCAATTATCACCATTAGCATCAAATTAACGATGGCTGCCTGTATTTGAATTTCCAACGTATGCTTGACTAGAAAACAAAGGTTCTGGGGAACGAAGTGCCTCGAGCTATGCAAGCGCACAAATTGATTTCAAAGCGTATCTAAAATATATATATATACATATATGTATATATTATATTATATCCGTAATATTATTATTAGCTATTACTAAGCTGTTTTGAATGGGTTAAATCCCACTTTCAGTAGATTGATCGCCGATACGTTGAAGCGTTTGATAGGTATGTATGTATGTGTATGATAAACAGGCGAAATCCTTCAATTTTCACTCGCTCCCGGATAAAAAGAGGAAAATGTGGACCTCAATAGGAAAAGTCGCTGTAAATAAACTAGGGTTTTATTTCCCCGGGGATGTTGAGTCTCTAAGCGCATTATAAACTGCATCAAGTAATATAAAAATTGTATCTGTCTAACTGAAAATGGAAATGTGGTCATGCTATTATAAAAATATTCATACATGGAATTAGGTTTTTGTTCAAAGTTGCTCTTTTAATATGCATTATAATATTATTTAGTATTTCTAAAATTCGTCTTTTTAAATAATTTATTGCATAAAGCGGGTATTACACAGCTTACTCGCCACTATCTCGCTAGTTTAGTATTCGACACGTAGAGCTAGTAATCCTATTACACGTGTTTAGTGTGCTCGCTAGTGGCGCTTGTGACAGTACTTGTTTTTACTTCCTTTTTTATACATTTTTAAAAATAAATATGCGTTTTTAATAATACAACTACGACTAAACGTTCATATACATATGTGTGTTGGGAGCTGAAAATGAACCGCTTAACCTCAAACTGTCAAAATCAAGTGACGTCACACTAGCCAGATAGTAGCGAGTAAAGTTCAAACATTCCAACTTCACTCGTTTTGCCGAAAAAACCAGATAGTTTACTAGGTTCGCCTATTACATGAATAGCGAGATAGTAGCGAGTAAACTATCCCTGTGTAATACCTGCTTTAGACAAGAAAGAAGTAGAAGAATGTACAAAAATTGATTTTGGTTTTTCTCTACCCAAACTACAGTGGTTCGTTGGTTTTTTTCTGGTTTCGTACAAAATCGGTTTATTTTTCTTTCGAGCTATTGTGAAATTTTACTCGTATAATTAGCTTGTGACGCAATTCGCGTATGGAATTAAAACACACACGCTCGTATGTATTTATCATTATTTTTTTTTCACCGGTAAAAATATGCACGTTTGTTAACTCAAATACGAAAAAATATTTCGACGATATTTGAGGTAAATAAAGTGGCTTTTTGTCGTTTGCACGTTGAAATATTGCCGAGGGAATCCGAGTTGACAAGGGTGTAAAGCTGGCGACTTTACCACCCCCTCCTCCTTCGGCTACCTTCTCCTTCCCTTCACACAAAGGAGCTAAATCTAGAAACTTAATAATGAGAGTACCTACGGACACCCGCAAGCGAGTGTAAATTTTGCGACACCGACCTCAACTTTAAATTCAACCTAAATAAATTTCTTCGCGAAAAAAACCACAATACACATGCATATGTTACAAGCATAGTGTGAAATCCAAAACACACTAGGGTACGTATGTATATCATATATTTAATATTCCTATTCCGTCTGTCTGTCTGTCTGTGTGTCTGTCTGCTGATAACGCTCACTGGGGTAAATAATTTAAAAACTAAAACGTCACGCTAGTGGGCTTTGAACCAGAGATCACCGGTTCGAAACATTAAGGGCTCACGCTATGATCCAAATGGAGACGATGGACGAGCCTGCTACAATTTGACATTAGGCTGGCGACTTTGCTAAATTGTTACGTTGTTGTATTGTAACGCGCCATCTATGCAACAACTATAAAACACTATTAAATACACATATACTCACCCACACAAACCATCCGTTGTTATTCAACGGGCTTACACAAGTTAAATTAAGCCCACTTCCGTCTGTCTGTCCGTCTGCTGATAACACTCGCCTCGGTAAATACTGAAATAAACACGAACGTCGCGAGTGGCATTTGAACCCGATATCATCAGTTCGAAACGTTGAGCGCTTACGCTATGATCCAACGCCGATAATGCGAGATCCCTTATATTTTGAACATATAAATCGGTAGTATGTAAGTTCGCGACTTTGCTAAATTGTCACCTCGTTGTATTATAACGCGCCATCTATGCAACAACTATAAAAACTATTAAATACACATATACTCATCCACACAAACATACGTTGATATTCAACGGCCTTACACTAGTACACGGGTTCCCAACCTATGGGTCGCGAAGGGTTTTCTGTGGGGTCGCCAACTGATATTTTTTTTTGACTATGATGCAATTTTCTGTCAGTTATTTATGATGTATGTGTGTGAAACGTGGATGCTAAATTCAGGGATGCTACGTAAGATCCAGTGCACACAGAGAATCGTGTTAAGCATGGCAGATATAGCAGAACGTGTGAAAAAGTTGGAGTGGACACATAGCGAGAAGAATGGATGACAGATGAACGCAAGAAATACTGGAATGGTATACGAGAGGATGTGAAATAAATCAAAGTAGACCGAGTGGTGGATGGGCTGATGAATTGAGAAGAATGTGTGGAGTCAAGTGGATGGCTCAAGACAGACTGGAATGGAAGAAAATTGGAGAGGCCTATCCAGCAGTGCTGCAAATGATGATTAATGCAATTTGTTGGTTACTGCTACTTAATGCTACGTAAGATCCAGTGCACACAGAGAAGCGTGGAAAGATGTATGCTTGGTATAAAAAGAAGAGATCGTAAGAGGAATACATGGGTAAGAAGTATGACCAAAGTGGCAGATATAGCAGTAAGTGTAAAAAAGTTAAAGTGGCACATAGCGAGAAGAATGGATGGCAGATTGACGCGAAAAATACCGGAATGGTATTCGAGAGGATGTGAAAGAAAGCAAGGTAGATGGGCTGATGAATTGACTGCAGATTGCCCAAGACAAATAGGAATAGAAGAGGATTGGAGATGCCCATCCAACAGTGGATGGTGAGCGGCTGAAAATGAAGATGAATGCAATTTTCATAATCAATCATAATTTATTTCAAATATATCGGGGTCGCGGGTCACTTGGCTTTTATAAAAAGGGGTCGCCACTCGATAAAGGTTGAAAATCTGTGCACTAGTACGTATGTATGTCCAAAATCAAAATCAATTTAAAAGCGTCGTACTTTATGTACTTTGAACATACATACATACACATACGAATCTTAGTTTGCTTCGAATTTCAATTCCAATGAGCTTAACCGATACTTTTCACCCGTTCGTTTATAATAAATCTCAATTGAAGTTGTAGGCAACGGCTTAATCCACCCCACCGTATTGTTCCGATACATTCAAGCTCCAAATCGAAACTATCCAATCTACCCACACACATATACACACATGCCCTTATCCTACCACACTCACTTCCTGAGTGGTTTCTAATCGGTGATCTATACGGATGACCCACCTAGAGTAGGTTTCGTTCTGCTTTGTGTACGTATAGTATATTTGTGTGTGTGTGTGGTTCGTCTCAGTCTCCCGTGCTAATTGGATTACATCGCTCTGGCCTTCTTCCCGTCCTCTAATTAGGCCTCTGCCATTCCCGGGACTAAGTCGGTAGGATTCCCAACGCGAGCCATAACTCTCGCCCCTGTGTCAAACTAATCTTACCGCCTTTTCGTGAACTTTGATAAGACTCAGGTCTCGCTTTTGTTCTTGGTGCTTCGTAGTGAAGTCGTTGTCTACTACAAACCACTCACTTCTCTATCTGTCTGTCGATTAACGAATTAAAACGCGGTTCAACTCGCCGAATTTAAATCTACGTAGATTTGCGAGGCTTTTTTTTTTACGTAAGCTCAATATAAAAAGTAGGCGAATTACCTGAACTCATTCGAGAAGTGCTCTAGCAATTGAGCAAATTCAACGAGATCTATGTACATATGAGTCGCCTAGTTCCAAATCCCGATAAGTCCATAAAACTCACTTGTTCGCAAACGCGTTTTTTCTGCTACAGACTTATTTGTTTGATGGCGTTTAAACTCATTTAAACTTAATTTTGTTGATATTAAACAAAATATTGAGATTAGAAACATGGACTTATCGTTGTTTGTTTCTAAATATGGCTTTTATCATAGTGCAATAGTCAGTTTTTGGAACTAACACTGATTTTCAATATTTTTTTACGGCGCATTTGGCGGTATTTGGAATAATTCAAGTGTAAGGCATCGTTTGAACCAGAAAATATTTTATCCTCGTTTTTTTTTTATATATTGCGGACTTATCGAGATTTGGAACTAGGCGACTCGTATATGTATGTATACATATCATCATTTTCAGCCGTTCACCATCCACTGCTGAATGAATTCCTGTCTGTCTTGAGCAATCTGCATCCACTTGACTCCACACATTCTTCTCAATTCATCAGCCCATCGTCCACTCAGTCTACCTTGCTTTCCTTCACATCCTCTCGGATACTATTCCAGTATTTCTCGCGTCCATCTGCCATCCACTTTGGTCATGCTTCTTAACCATGTATTCCGCTTATGATCTCTTGTCGTTATACCGAGCATACATCTTTCTATGCTTGTCTGTGTGCACTGGATCTTGCGTTACATTCTTGAATTTAGCAACTTGCGTCATAACTGGTAGTAGACATTGGTCGTATGTCTTATTTTTTAAGCATAGCGGGATGTCTGTTATAATTATAAACTATGTTCACTCTTCCAAAAGCGCTCCATCCTTGTTTCATTCTTCGTTTTATTTCTTCTTCTATACATCCAGTCGTGTTCTTTAATTGTCCTAGGTATAAATAATTATCAAGTATATGTATTTATTTACTTTTAACTATCCTCCTTTTCTTTACATCAACGTTAATTTCATGCAATAATTATTTCAGAATGTGTATAAAAGTTTCAAAATGTACACCCAAATGTACAATACTTAATCTACATATACTACGTGAGCTTATCGATAAAGTAAAAACTTTATACTTTTACCTAATCCTTGACAATTCGTTACATTCACTTAGTAGTTTTTTCCATCGAATGAAACTCTTATAAGTTAAGATTATAGTTGCCAATGCAATTGCGTATTTAGTTGCAAATTCAATGTTGTCTTGCGCATGTAAAAATTACATTCAGTATGAATGATACAGAATTTTTTTCACAATTGCATTGGCAACTGCACAATAACCATGACTTACTTACAATGTACATATTTATTTACTTTTAAATATCCTCCTTCTCATTACATCAACGTTAATTTCGTGCAATAATTATTTTAGAATGTGTAAGTTTCAAAATGTACACCCAAGTGTGTACAATACTTTATCTATACTATGTGGGTATTATACTTTATTTTTTAATTTAGCAACATACATATTATGTACATACATATATACTTGATATACCGTCCTGTCGTCATTTTGGTCAAAACTACTTTTTACCGCTTTGATATTAACTCGTATCAGACATTTTTGTTTGTACTTTTGATAAACATTTCATTTCATTCGATAAACACAGTTTTAACTATGTAGGTGAATTCATTGATTTTTCTTTGGAAATGGTTTTAGTTCCAATGCTTCGAAAGCTTTCGAAAGATGCAATCTTTTGCAATATCGTACTTAGTGTATTAAAGTGCAAGCCTTTTATGTTGAAAATGTTGTCCTTTTAAGGTTTCAATTGTTTTTTCAGTACATATGTATCTTGCAAATAACTATCGATCGACTCTCACACAAAAGTAACCAACTGTTCACTTCTAATCGATTCCGCTTCTGTATTTAACGATGCTTTTATCGATTTCCATCAACACCTTTAACTGGGTAAATCGATTTTCTCACGTTCTCCATATACGAGTATAATATTATAAATCCATTCTGCACACGAGAGCATGGCTCGATCGAGCTTTACGATTTCTCTCCGGCGTAATTGAGCAAAAAAAAAAAATAAAGTTGCAAACACATGTCACTAAACTTTCATAACGGTTATCTTCCACACATGCCGGATGCATTCATCAACACTTGAAACGCAATCAATCGGGTCGAATCCAGTGTGATAATTAGTTTTTTTCACACTTCCTGCGCTGGATAAGCTCGTCGCGTCAATTTTTACTTTTTACAATTTTTTTTTGCTCACATTCACAACCTGTGCAATTTTATTTCGATCGTCGCCACTTTTGTACAGTTGCATTCGCTCACCACACTTTCCAACAAATCAATTATTCAAATGTTGATGAATTTAAGTTTGGACACACGAACCAGTTGTGTGTGCCGACAAAAGTGCGATCAATTTACATATATATTGAATTTATGCGCGCTTTTTTTTTTTTATATCGACTCGTCGTGTTTTTACTACAATTATTGTAATTAGCATAATATACGATCGGGTCGGATCAATCTTAATTGCTGGTACAGAAACTGTCGTGTCCGTTGTTTCGACGTGATTGACCGGTTTTAAATATATTTAGAAAGTGCACTGTTATTTGATTTCCGTTGCGTAACAATGACAATTCAGGATGTACTTGTACTTATTTCGTTGATTACGTTCACGTTTTAATATTGGGTCTACGGATACAATTGAGGTTTTTTAAGGGTTCGGTTTTCCTTTTTGCCTTTTGCGGTCGATGTAATAGTGAAAGGGGGGTGGTTGTATTTATTTATTTAGTGAATATTAAAGGGTTTTTGGTTTTGGTACTGCGGTGGATGTTTATTCGGCCGCAAGCTGTATTTGGAATAGAATGGATCTACACTTTTCAATATTGAGATGGATCGCACACTATAAAACCCCGTCTCAAGTTCAAATAAAAGAAAACCGTTTGATTGTTCGCTTCGAGTGGGCCGGAATGCTCAAGTTTGTCAAATGGCGAATGTTTGATTGCTTCCCGATCGTTTGCTGTGAGACGGGCAGCGATTCTCAACCTTTTCCGCGTAAAAATTTGCATAAACATGCATTTTCGCAATAACTTTACGAGTTTCGATTCGGTGTCATCGTTTGAACGGCGGTAGAGCGCACGTCAAACGTCTCGGCTTTGGACGATCACTTGTGTGACTGTCGTAAAAAGCTCAACGTTCATACTAGCAAAATTTATATCGCATCGTTTACGAGTATATTCATCAAGTGTATACAATCATGCATTATAAACTAGCACCTTAATGTGAAATCAAATGTAAGTACGTGGGCGTGTTATGGTGGTTACACACCGACGAATCGAAGGCGAAGCGAAAGCGAATTCGGCCTATTTGGACGCTATGTGGACGTCGCAGCGAATGCGAACCGAACGATCGCTTCGCTGTTCGCTTCGCTAGGTCTCGGAGCGATCGGAGCGATCGTTCACAGCGAATGGTTTTTTGTCGCTTTGCTGCTCCACAAAAACATTTTTTTTTTGTGTATGTATTTATTTATTTGAATTTTAAACACTCACCCTTACATAAACGTTTTTAGTGTGACGTACAATCAAGATCAACATGAATTGTGAACATGTTTGCAGTTAAATTTTAAATGCAGTTATACGGCTGAAACTTGACTGAATTTGAAATAAAATTGTGCTTCTAAGTGTCATTTTTATGATGTCAAACCTTGAAAGTATTCGCGCGCGCATATATGTACATACATATGTACATACGAGTTAACCCATACTATATACATATGTATGTAATATATAAAAAATATAAAATATATAAAATTCAACCCCTCATCATTTTTTCTGAATTTCATTGTATGTAGGAAAGTTTCGAAAGTGAGTTTATTGTTTGGTGATTTATTGCGATTTACTAGTTTTACTACCACGACTATTGTTGATAAGTACACTGCTCGCCAAGATGCCACGAACAAAGACGCAATGCACAAAATAATATGGGTTTATAAAAAAAATCGTTTGATAGACCGCCTTCGGAGCGAAGACGGGCCAACTGCGAACAGAGTATTTTTTTTGTTGGTTAGGTTATTGTTAAAGATCGTCTTTTGTTAATTCTGCCTATTGTATTTCCGTTCGAGGGTCGCTGTTCGGTGCGAATGTTTAGGTGTATACCTACAACCAACGAAGCGAATCCTATCGTTCGCTTCGAAATTGCTCCGAATTCGGTTCGCGTTCGATTCGGCGGTGTGTACCCACCATTATGCTGGGTACACACCGACGAACCGAACAGCGAACGACGATAACGTTCGACGATTTATGAACGTTCACACAATAGCGACCGTTCGTCGTTCGCTGTTCGGTTCCTCGGTGTGTACGCAGCATTGAGCTGTCTGAAAAGTTTTCTCATATTGCTTTGCTTTGTTTCAATCCGTTTTGTTAATTAGTCTATAAATCGACGTTTGTACGCAGCTTATTAATGTTCTCAATGATGCTTATTGTCGATAATGATGTTCTTCACAGTGAGCTTAATCTGTACTTTTGACTCTCAAAGGGCATTCAAGTATTAATTTTCTCAGAATTATACATTTGTAATATTAACCCTTTCAGAACGAAACCATGTTATTCAATTTGCTTCGATACTGAAGAATGCTTCAACTATACTATGCCTCAAAAATAATGACCAATGACCAATGCGTACTGCCAGTTATGACGTATGGATGTGAAACTTGTATGCTAAATTCAAGAATGCTACGTAAGATCCATTGCATACAGAGAAGCATGAAAAGGTGTAAGCTTAGTATAACAAGAAGAGATCGTAAGAATAATACATGGGTAAGAAGCATGAACAAAGTAGCAGATATAGTGGAACGTGTGAAGAAGTTAAAGTGGCAATGGGTTGAACACTCGCGACGTGTTGTGTTTTTAACTATTCACCTCGGTGAGCGTTATCAGCAGACAGACACACAGACATACGGAATAGGGCTATTACATACATATATGATGTATGTGAAACGTTGATGCTGAATTCATGAATGTTACGCGAAATCCAGTGCACACAGAACAAGATTTACGCTTGGTATAATAATAAGAGATCGTAAGATGAATACATGGGTAAGAAGCGTGAACAAAGTAGCAGATATAGCGGAACGTGTGAAAAAGTTAAAGTGGACACATAGCGATAAGAATGGATGGCAGGTGGATGCGAGAAATACTGGAATGGTATCCAAGAGAATGTGACTGAAAACAAGGTAGACCCAGTGGAAGATGGGCTGACGAATTGAGAAGAATGTGTGAAGTCAAGTGGGATAGGAATGTGAAAGGATGGGTCAGTGGGTTAGTGCCACGTTGCTTAGCCAACATTTAACTATTTTGTGGATTAGGTTAAAAAGTTGAAGTGGCAATGATTGGCTGGACACATAGCGAGAATAGTGGACGGCAGATGGACGCGAGAAATACTGGAATGGCATGCGAGAGGATGTGAAAGGAAGCGAGTGGAAGATGGGCTGACGAATTGAGAAGAATGTATCATCCAGCAGTGGACGGTGAACGGCTGAAAATGATGATGACTACTGTCATTGTAATAGTAGGGCAATTTAAGCAAATCGCAAATTTTTCTACAGCCTCAACGTCTGACGCGCACTATACACACTATTCGCAATCAAACTGTCGAAGTTTTCTCGCCTTTGACGGGAGAACCTCCGGTGTCTCCGCTGGCTAAATTTTAAAATGAGAACGTGACGAAGTCGATCTCCACTACCAACTACTACCACTTCTCCGATCGAAAAGGGGTAGTTCACAGTAAAGGGGAGAGGGGGGGGGTGGTTTACGACAAATTGAAATTCGCCCATGTGAAAATCTTCGCCGGAGACCTTTGTATGTGAAAGGGTTGAAATAAAAGTGAAGCGAAAACAAAAAAACCAAAAAAAAAAAAAAAAAAAAGAAAAATCGTAAATGTAGCCGGCGCGAGCGAACGTTTTCTATGCAAATGCGCTCGCGTCGTTCTTTTGACGTTTCGGCGCATACGTCCTTTTTGCGCGGCGCGTCTACCGTTTAATTGGCATTTTTCGCATACCGCGAATAGTGTCGATTTGCTCTTCTGGCTCGACACGTCGACGCGTCAGTCGACCAGACGACGATAAAGTGCAACCTGGTTGAAATTTATGCACGCGGCGAAATGCACCGATGCATTTACGTATAGTGCTCATAATAATGTTCATATAGTGCCAAGTGAAAATTCAGAGACGTGTGTATGTATGTACATATGTATGTATGTATGTTGCTTGAATGGATTTGCAATGGGAATTTCTTCCAATTTCAGTTCGGTGACTTTGACGTGTTTGTCGCATACAAACTACTGTTCTTGATATCTTGATATCTGGGTAAACGCGAGTATTGAGAGTTGACTCTGTGAGAGACCTAGGTGTCTTATTAGATAGTAAATTATCTTTTAATTCCCACATTGATGTGGCTGTCAATAAGGCTTATAGGAATTTGGGATTCATTTTGAGAGTATCCAAACCCTTTAAGTCCTTTGATACAGTGTCTTTACTATATAATGTATTTGTGAGAAGTCACCTGGAATTTGCTAGTACTATATGGAACCCGTTTTACCAAGATTCCATTAATAAATTGGAAAAAATTAATAAGAAGTTCCATACGTACTCCATTTCCAGGTTTTGTCTTTCTTCTGCAAATTCCCGTGATTACATCTCCCTGCAAACCAGGAGGACGGTCTCGGATCTCTGCTTTGTATTTAAACTTTTAAATAATTTATTAGATAGCCCTTACCTACTAAGTAGGATACTTCTACATTGTCCCCCTAGGCCTGTCAGAAATCCTCCATTGTTTCATTTGAATCTTTGTTCCACAAATTATTCGCTAAACTCCTTCATTTATAGATCCTGCTCGTCATTTAACGAAATCCCGGCACATATTGATCCTTTTCTCTATTCTTTGCCCTCCTTTAAATTATCTTTGCTTAAGTTCCTTTCCAGTCCTAACTCCTAAGTTCTTTTCTTATTTTAATCTGTTGTTCGTTTGCAACTATTTTGGCTGTAGTGTATTGTGTGATATTAATATTATTTTGTATTTATATTTTATTGTACATATACTATAAGCTGTTTGTTGCATGATTAATTAAATAAAAAATAAAAATGAAGACTGTTTCATTTCGATTTGAACACTTGAAACATTTCCTTCCGAATTCTGTTGATTAATTAATTATTCTGTTTTTACTTTATCGCCATCCACTGCTGAATGAAGACCTCTCCAATCCTCTTTCATTCCAGTGTGTCTTGAGCGATCTCCATCCACTTGACTCAACACATTCTTCTCAATTCATCAGCCCATTTTCTTTCACATCCTCTCGGATACCATTCCATCTGCCATCCATTATTTTTCACACGTTCCGCTATATCTGCCACTTTGTATAGGAAATGTGACCATACCCCAATAACCAAAGGATGTATCATCATCATCATTTTCAGCCGTTCACCAGCAATTTCTGGATGAAGGCCTCTCCAATCCTCTTACATTCCTGTCTGTCTTGAGCAAACTGCATCCAGTTGACTCCACCCATTCTTCTCAAGTCATCAGCCCAGCGTCTTTCACATCCTCTCGGATACCATTCCATCTGCCATCCATTATTTTTCACACGTTCCGCTATATCTGCTACTTTGTTAACTCTTAATACCCATGTATTCCTCTTACGATCTCTTGTTATTATAGCAAGCGTAAATCTTATCTGTGTGCACTGGATCTTGCGTAACATTCATGAATTCAGCATCAACGTTTCACATACATCATATATGTAATAGACCTACACCGTATGTCTGTGTGTTAATAACGCCATGAATAGTTAAAAACACAACCGTCGCGAGTGTTCAACCCAATGACTTCTCTTCTTTGTTCATGCTTTACCCATAGCTTAAGAGTATTATTATTATACCAAGCGTAAATCTTATCTGTGTGCACTGGATTTTGCGTAACATTCATGAATTCAGCATCAACGTTTCACATACATCATATATGTAATAGCCCTATTCCGTCTATCTGTGTGTCTGTCTGCTAATAACGCTCACCGAGATGAATAGTTAAAAACACAACAATATAAATTATCAATAGGCTCGCGTCTTTGCTAAATGTTTACGTTGTTGTATTATAACGCGCCGTCTATGCAACAACTATTAAATTTAATATTATTTTTCAGTACGGGTGATGAGAATAATTGACATAATTGACAGTACGTACGCATTGGTCGTATGCCTTATTTTTTTTGCATCTATTATGCATACATACATATGTACATATGTATGTATATACGTAGTATCGATAAAATATTGTTGTCGTGCGAAAATTCGACCACTTGGCTTTTTACTTTATTTTTTTTAATAATGCAAAAGTGTAAGTAAATTAATGCGATCGATTTAAAGTTGTACTATGAAAGCTAATGAACCGAAAACTAGCGACGGGAATTGAATTTATGGTTTGTTGATTTATTATGTACAATATGTACATGTCCTTTCAATGTTGCACATTCGTTTTTTGAAATGTTATCACAATAATGTGATCATTTCAATGGCTCTATGATAAAATGTTGATTTACTCACATCAATGGTACAAGAATGAAGACGATTCCGTTCTTTTTAATTTTGCTATGGCAAAGTTAAAAGTTCAAACTCGAGAAATTGCAAAAGATATGCAAAAAAAACCTTTAAAAATGACACGACTCGATAAAAACTATTGGAACCTGCTTACTTTGTTACTAAGTATGCTAATGAATCGCGACAGCTTTTATCATCGTGCATAACATATTAATTGACACGCGCGATTACCTTATCTTTTAGATTGACTTTAGTAGACATACATCAAAATATTAATCACATCCTTTTCCTTTTGTCCACAGGTATGCTTCGAACCGTTTACGAACCTCATACTACATTTACAACACTACAGTGGAAACACGCCATAACAATCGCCTAGCTTCAGGTGCGTCGTGACGTGCCGTATATAATCCGAAGCGATATTTCATTAATTTATTTATGTATTATAGATAGACAATTTTTTTCGTAAATTTAACCATGCACACATCATCATACCATTACGCGATACCCACTATATAGAGTGCGATGGAGCAATTGTGCAATTTGGTACGTAAGCAAATCGCCACCGGTTCAAATTACACGTTGCATAATGGTAATTATCGGTTGCGGCACAACGCTTACCGTAACCGAAGCTCTCGTGTTCATGTATTTATATTATGTGTATATCTGTGCGGTCGTCTATCCTATCTGCAATTTGTATTTCACATTTTCATGGTGTAAAACACCGTGAGAGGTAACTAATGTGGGCACAAAGCTCTATCGATATGATTGGTAACAAGTGCACTCGACATTGGCACTGTCTGCTATTGTCCGTGCGGTTAATTCGATTCGTTTCAATTATTATTGTTTGCAATTTGTGTGTGTTTTCGTGAATGTGGATGGTTTTGTTCGCTCGCTTCTTTGATGTGTGATGAATTTCGACGGTAGATTTTATCTCGGTGTAAATTTTTTAGATTCGTTTGTTTTTATTGCCGTAAAAAATGAGCTTTGTGATCTGTATCTTACGATTACTCATGTCGTTTGAGATATTCGACGTATTTCCGGAATAGTTTTTATACATTCCGGCTTTGATCGGTGAAGGTTTTATGTTCTATTTGATTTTTTATGAACGGATTGTTCTTTTTTTTTCAAAAGTTTATTTAAGGTACGATTCACTTTTGGTCTAATTTGAATAAGTAAATAATTTGCCTCTGAAATTTTGAACCGTAGTATTTAACGTTGTATTTATTAGAATGAATTTCAGATACAAAATCTTAACGCTAGATAAAGTACGTTTACATAAAATAAAAAAAAAATTGAGATAGAAAACCAATCCTTGTAAACGTGGTGAGATAAAAAAAAACTGGCCAAATAAACGCACAGGGAAATGATGTATAAAAAAAATATATTTTCGACTTTAAAAATTCGCTAGATAATTAATTATACATAAGTATTTCAAATAAAAAAAAATCACAATCAATAGGAAAAATTACTGGCTATTGATTTCAACAGCAATACTATATTTTGAGTTATAGACAGCAAAAGCTAAAAAAATGGATATTTTTTAAAATCGCGAAAATCTCATAAACGAGAGCTAATCAACAAAAATCATTATCGGATTCGAATTCAAAGGGTCAAACTTAGTAAAGATTGACCAATTCCGCTCTGAGTTTTAAAAAACGTGATTTTTTGTTGCTCAATATATAATGTACATATTAATTTACTTTTAAATATCCTCCTTTTCATTACATCAACTTGAATTTCATGTAAAAATTATTTTAGAATGTGTATAAAAGTTTCAAAATGTACACCCAAGTGTACAATACTTAATCTATACTACGTGAGCTTATCGATAAAGTAAAAACTTTACACTTTTACCTAATTCTGGACAATTCGTTACATTCACTTTGTAGTTTTTCCATCGAATGAAACTCTTGTAAGTTAAGATTATAATTGCCAATGCAATTGCGTATTTACATACATACATAGTTGCAAACTCAATGTTGTCTTGCGCATGTAAAAATTACATTCAGAATGAATGATACAGAAACTTTTTCGCAATTGCATTGGCAACTGCACAATTATCTTTACTTACTTGTAATTATCAAGTATACAATGTACATATTAATTTACTTTTAAATATCCTCCTTTTCATTACATCAACGTTAATTTCGTGCAATAATTATTTTAGAATGTGTATAAAAGTTTCAAAATGTACACCCAAGTGTACAATACTTAATCTATACTACGTGAGCTTATCGATAAAGTAAAAACTTTACACTTTTACCTAATTCTGGACAATTCGTTACATTCACTTTGTAGTTTTTCCATCGAATGAAACTCTTGTAAGTTAAGATTATAATTGCCAATGCAATTGCGTATTTAATAGTTGCAAACTCAATGTTGTCTTGCGCATGTAAAAATTACATTCAGAATGAATGATACAGAATCTTTTTCGCAATTGCATTGGCAACTGCACAATATTTTTTACTTGTAATAATTTCTTTCTATGGAAAATCTACAAAGTGAATGTAACGAATTGTCCAGCATTAGATAAAAGTATAAAGCTTTCACTTTATCGATAAGCCCACTCACTATGACACATACATATGTACATTAAAATAGTCACACGTCAAACTTTTTAAATGACAATTCGATACAACCAATCGTTTGGAAATCCTTTTAACTTTTGATAATACATACATACATCTTGCATGCTGAACTTTTACGAATACATGTACACACACTTTGCGAGAGCTTTCATCGGGGAATTGCCAGTGCATTGTCGAAACGGAAGCTCCAGTCAATTCGGCACTGCATTCAAACGGATAACGCTTTCATAACCCTTTGAGTGCCCCGACCCCGGTCTACCTAACCCACGCTTCACTTATTCATCAGCTCGATAATATCATCTGCGATTGTGTCACCGACACTGCTCTTCCACTCGGCGGGAATTCCTGCCAGTCGGGAGAATCGCATAGAGTGTCTGGAAGCGAGATAGGAATTCGCCCAAAGGAATGCTCGAGCGTTTTCAAAACCGCCAGACGCTTCTATCCTCGGATCTCATTTCATTTTAGAAGACGCGAGGTTCTCAAATCGTTCGAATGTGTATTTCACTTTGTTCTCTGAACACATGGTTATATGCGGTTTTGCATCCTTTCGTTTATGGTGATTTGAAAACCGCAAAAAGCACTCGCACAACGCACCGTGTGATTTTTACGATGTCAAGACTGATACTTTTTCGTAGTTGTTACCGTTTAAAACGCTCAAATCAATTATCATATCCTAAACTTTAAAAAATTAAAGATAGAATGCAAAAATTGCAAAATAGAGCTATGCGAAGTATTTTGAATGTGAATAGATTAACTTGTGTAAGATTATATGTTGAAAGAATTGAATTGGATGAATGTAAGTGAAACGTTAAAAGTGTGCATGTTAGTATATATTTTTAAGTTAGATAAGAGTCTATTACCAAAGTATTTTGTTAACTATTTAATATACATAGTTACAATACTAGGGGTAAGAATAAGTTAATATTTAAGAATTTAAAATTAAGTAGATCTAGGAGAAGTATCTTGTACAGGGGTGTGTTTGAATATAATTGACTGCCAGATAGTCTGAGACAAATAAATCAAGTTGTCAAATTCCTGGCAGCCTTAAAACGGCACCTCTGTACAGGTACTAATAGATAGATAAGTTTATTTTGTAATTTTAGCTTTAAGATACTTTTTGTTTGTAATTAGCTTTTTAAGCTACTTTTTTCTACTAACTACGAGCAATTCTAAATAACTACGAGCAATCAATCATGGAACTATTATCGACAGTCAAACATTTATTTTGATTATAACATCATACAAATATATATTATAAAGTCGACGGGCCGTTTATTCATTATCATAAGTTTTGGTCTAGGTAGGCTTTCGTTTTTTTTCCCGTATTAGTTTGATGATTAAGTGCAAAAAAGTGTAAAGCGTTAGAAATGGTTCGTTGTATGTAAATTGAACTTTTTTTTTTTTTTTTTTGGTTCCCCTTCCTAGATTCTGTTATAACGAGTTTATAGCTTTTACCTTATGTGTGTGTGTGTGTGTGTTAACACGGTATTTTATGCTAATGCTTTAATTTAATTAAGATATAAACTACAGTTTATTGAGTGATATATTATCAATGAAACGCCATTTCGCACAAATAGCGTGTAAATATACGTGTATTCTTTTCATTCTATTCCATTTCGAATGCGGAGAGCTATTTTTTAATTATATTCTCACACTTCAAACTTTAATCATATTGGAATGAAGTAAATAAATATGTATGTAATTTTCATCACTTTCTGCAGTCAAGTAATTTAGAAATTTGCATGCATTATTGATTTGTAGTGCTGTTTAGCATCGTTCCGTGTCCCATTTCTTTCAACCATTTGATTAAAATGATAAGATGATTGCATGCTTATCGATATGTACATATGTACATAGATTGCGTGTTTTTCTCATTACTGATTTTCTGTTCAAATTGTCTGTTTTTAAACGAGAGAGTATGCGGTTTTAGTTTTATCTGTTGCTACGTGTGCTAAAAGGGTACACTCGAATTTTGTAACTTAGCAACTTTTGGAAAAAGAAAACAGAATGTAGTTTTCATTGTGGTGATTGTAAACAGTTTTGATTGCTGCTTACTGACATAATCGCGATGTTGAAAACTCACTCTATTAAACTATCAATATCATATATAGACCACATAAACGAAGAATGAAACTAGGATGGAGTGCTTTTGGAAGAATGAACGTAGTTTTTAAATCCAACATTCCGCTATGCTTAAAAAAGAAGGCGTACGACCAATGTGTACTGTCAGTTATGGCGTATGAATGTGAAACGTGGATGCTAAATTCAATAATTTTACACAAGATCCAGTGCACACGGATGTATGCTCGGTATAACGAGAAGAGATCGTAAGAGGAATACATGGGTTAGAAGTATGACCAAAGTGGCCGATATAGCGGAACGTGTGTAAAAGTTGAAGTGGACACAGCGAGAAGAATGGATGGCAGATAGAATGGCATCCAAGAGGATGTGAAAGAAAGCAAGGTAGACCGAGTGGACGATAGGCTGATGAATTGAGAAGAATGTGTGGAGTCAACTGGATGCAGATTGCTCAAGACAGACAGGAATGGAATAGGATTGGAGAGGCCTTCATCCAGCAGTGGATATAACACACCCTTTCTCCCCAAGACCCTCACATGAGGCCACCACCTATATTGACCTTTCCGTTGGGGACAGACGGTTGTCCAGCAAGTATAGATACATAGATATGCCCCTTTATACTTTTTGGTCGACAAAAATCGTCGCAATCGTTGGGATGAATGGACAGAACCCGAGACTCGAATAATAAAGAAGTGACCTATTTTTACACCTGACTGTCTTAGTTAGAGTCGGAACATTTTTAGAGCGTGAGAGCATATCTAGACTATTCTACATCTATGTATGTATGTATGTAGGTACTAGTGTAAGCCCGTTGAATATCAACGAATGTTTGTGTGGGTGAGCATATGTGTATTTGATAGTTTTTATAGTCGTTCCATAGATGGCGTGTTTAATACAACAACGTGACAATTTAGCAAAGTCGCGAGCCTATTGAAAATTTATATTGTCAAATTATAGCAGGCTCGTCATCAAATCCCACTCGCGCGCGGACGGTTCGTGTCTTTTAATTATTTACCTTAGCGAGCGTTATCAGCAGAAAGACACACACACACAACAGAACAGAACACACAAATCCTAAAATGGAATTGTTTGTTCAAATTTTTCTGCCAAAATTCTCATTCGCTGAACGCAGACAATTCTTCATAGCACTGGTATGACGCAGTCATTAGTAATTCCGAGGTTAAAAAAAGGCGACTGCCCCGGGGCGGCAATTTTACTTAAGGGCAAACCTGAGTTGGGACAGGGTAGAGCACCTAAATCACAGGTATTTTCTGCCGCTGTGTCCATAGGTGATTTATTGTCGATTTTTTACTGCCGGCCAACAGTTTTACTACCTTGCTTGCTTAATTTTCTCATATTCTTAATACGCATCCTCACACCCATCCCTCTCCTATCCCATATCTCAAGAACAACCCCAGAGATTTATCCACGTTTGTATTAATACATCTCTCACTTCTCGGTATAATCGTGCTCTTCACTCAATTATCTTTTTCCTATTCGACCCTCACAGTCATAGCATTCGTCCATATGTATGTATGTACGTAGTGTCTCTCGCTTCCGAGAAATTAGCCAACTGTTCCGTTCCGAGATTCGCCGCCGCTTCTCTCTTTCATTATTGAGATCTTTTTTTTTTTTTTATATTTGTAGGCTAGATGAGTTGTTTGTGGTACGTATCAAAGTGTTATACGATTATTTATGTTTCGGGTTGGGTCATCGCAAGACGCCGAGAATGCGAACGTCTCGTCTGCTCGTTTCATTTGTGTCAGTCTCGAAACACTAAATAGCGGTTATGTGTCACACATAGTGTGTGTGCTATCTTCTCGTACATACCTACTACATATTTATTTTGTGTGTCGATTTCTTAGCGTTAACACCACGCGAAAGGCTCGTTAACTTTGTGATTTGTCTTTACGGTGGGTGCTTAATGTGTGATGTGAGCGGAGCGCGTTTCTTTGCCGCACCTAGTACGACAATAATACGCGTGCGGCAATAATACGAGCGAGTGTAACATCTTAATAACTTTTTTTTAAATATACTATTCATCAAATAGTTATTACATCGTTTTGAAGTACATACTATAGCATTTTATTTTATAATGGTAATGATACTATTTTTATATGTTATCGTAACGATAAAATTAAATTAACACAATCGCTCTTATCTTTGCCGCATCGTGTTTTAATGCCGGATTCAATGTCATAATCCGTTTTTTATTCGTATTATAATACACTGATTGTGCATATTTTTGTAAATAGTTTCAAACAATACGATACTGTTAAAGAGTACATACAAAAACACACAAAAATAGAACCGTGGCGTTTACAGTGTCGCGGAAATGCATATTGTATTTCACACAGTTTATGTACATTTGTTTGAACTCGGGTTTCGTTGTTTCCCATTTTTATCGGCTATATTATTTTTTTACACTGATCTTGTTTCTATTTTTTTTTTTTTTGTATTGGCAACGATTCAGTGAACATTTTGTCGATTTCGAAACCCCTCTCGGTATTATTATTATTTGAACGAGCTTATATTTTACGATTACCACAGGGGTTGTACAAAAAGTGAATTGTGATAGCACCCCATCAGTTCAGGTAGTGCGGATAATGGCCTACAAATTACAGGCGTGGTCCACTCATTTTCGGGAATGAGCTACGGGAATGTCTGGGAATTTTGTTAGCACTGACACAAAAAATCAATGTATAACAAATTCTATCCCATCTTTGACACACGCAAAGTACAGAATATAATAAATAGCCTGGCGATAACTTTTGAGCGAAGATTTGGAGTTCGATCCCCGTATGTCAATGATTTTCGACTGTAAATATCGTCATTTTGTTACGGGGAAGATTGGCAGGATGTCAATTGGTAGGATAAATTATAGAAAAGCTTATAGATTTTTATAATACTACATATAATGCAACACATTTAACTGAACACAAGATAGTACTGAGTACTGATCCAGAGTGATATGACGTGAGTCTACATAGAATACAAATCTAGAGTAGTGTAACGTGAGTCTATGTAGTGTGAAAATTTAGAGTGAGTTTACATTCAAAATGACTGGATTTATATTATACAATAAGTTATCGTCATTTTCATATTAGTTAATGATAACTAAAGTAATTACAAATGTTAAGATCTTAAGACATATTATTGAAATAACTATGTACATAATTGCTTTTAGTTGATGTCACAATGGTATTAAAATAGAAAGGCAAGATAATTAGAAATACGTCACTTTAAGGTAGTAGTCACTTTCAAATAGTTGATTATAATTTGTTGTTTGATATTATCACTATATACATATAATAGCCCAAATCCGTCTGTCTGCTGATAACGCTCGCCGAGGTAAATAATTAAAAACAGTGAGCGCTTACGAATTCATCCAAACTATGTATGTACATATGTAGGTAATGGCGGGCCTGCTACAATTTGACAATACTAATCCTCAAAAGGTTCACGACTTTGCTAAATTGTTACGTTGTTGTATTATAACACGCCATCTATGCAACAACTATAAAAACTATTAAATACACATGCATACACTCACCCACACAAACATTCGTTGATATTCAATGGGCTATTACACTAGTTGGTTAATATTTTCAAATGAAATTATTACAAAACATTATATTCATTAATTACAATTGATAGCTTTAAAAATACATTGTGGATGACCTTTGGTCTACGTTAGTATATGTATGTATGTACATAGTTTGTGTAAATCGTTGTGGCTATACAGGTAGAGCATATGTCAAACGTATGGGCAACACATAACAATTGGCAAAAAAATTTGGACATTACTAAATCCAGATCGGCCGTCTCCTGTTTAGAATTTGCCAGTTTTTCTGACTTGATTGTGAAACGGTTCTACAAAATTGGCACCATCGAAAATATTCCTTTCTACCTACCGAATCATTGTCCGTTCCTTGCCTCCAGAAGGCAATGCCAAACCACTGGAGACATAAATTTTCATATGTAGAATAACATTATGTTATTCTAAATCTATGACTGGAGAGTATCTTTCCTCTGTAATTTCACCGTGACATAGGTTTAAATGTTTGTCAAATATGTATGTAGTGAAGAGGCAACGTTTGGTATCAAGTGCGTCACATTCAGATAGTACATATAATAGTTTCTAGCACGGTTCACGAGGTGCTTAACCCCTTTGAGCCGAGAGATATTAATTCTGGGAAATTAAACTTGTAGGGGGGTGGTAGATGCGACCTTTTGTAATTGTAAAATTATACGATGCCAATTTTGCACAATCGTTTTCGCCGCTTTTTCACTGCAATATATTGCCGAGTTTCGGCCGTTTCGCTCCCGAGTCGTTATTATACATATATACACGCTTCAATCAACACAACAATGAGCTAAGACCGATCTTATCGACTAATCCGCCATATTGTTGGGACTCCATCTTTGTCGTTGGATGAAGCCAAACACTGTCAATTAGCTGAATTATCCGGGACCGGTATTGTCGATTTCCCGTTGAAGCCAGCCCAGTTTTGCAGCATCGCGTCTATTTAAGGCTTTCATGCTTATTTAATTGGATAAAAATACCTCTTTTCTTCCCTTTTCACGACGTGGTGAGTGCACACTGCCATAATAGGATTTTATTATTTATTATATCGGTTCGTCGTAAGCGACGACTTTCGCGCAAACTTAAATTGTCGTATCGAGTCGCAATATTTCAATAGAACGCGCAAAAAACGCGTATTAATTAGTGTATTGAAACTTCTGTCTGATTATGAATCATACACACTATTTGAAAAGTAGACCAAGTCTTGTACAATTAAACATGTATGTGTTGTTTTTTTTTTTTTTCATTCAAATAGATCATCATATCGAATTACTCAATCAGTCTAATCAAAGCACTTGAAAATTTCAACACTTTTCAATCAGATTGAATTAAATGAAATATTACACCGCGTTTGAACGAATGGATATTTTGTGTATAGTATTTAAATTTTTATACTTTTTTTTAATATAAAGATTGAATATCAACGTATGTATGTATGTGTGTATTTAATAGTTATTATGGTTGCTGGATAGATGGCGCGTTATAATACAACAACGTAACAATTTAGCAAAGTTGTTACCCTATTGAGATATTATATTTTCAAATCGTAGCAAGTTCGTCATCGCCTCCGTTGCATAATAGTGTTAGCACGATTCATTCCAATCTGGCGATCACGGGTTCAAATCATTTACCTCGGCGAGCGTTATCAGCAGACAGACAGACAGGCGGATTTCGGCTATTATATATATATATATATATATATATATATATAAGACATCTTTAAACCAGAAAAGTGAATATTAACTTTCATTAAGATTCAAAAGGCGTTTTGAAATACTCTCTGAAGATATTTCAGCGTACAGTTTCAATTTCTTGGTATAATTTTTCTTAATAAGCCACTCACGCTTTATCGCCTCTAGCTCTTTATGGCTTTTAACTGCTGAAAAGTTTCAATTCAACTGCAAAAATAATTTATAAAAAAAAGTACATAGCTTCCTCTATAATAACTCGATTTGTTTGAGGTCAAAAACCGAACTCAATACCACCAATTTGTGAACTAATGAAAGAGTTATAATAAAATGATTCGTCAGACGTGGAAATTATCTACCTCGTCAGACGTACACTTTGCCGCTATTATAAAGTCGTTTACTCAACTTTTATTTCTCGACTTTTTATCTTGTCAAACTTCTGGAACTAATTTTCAAATTTTAGGTCTACGAAATCACTAGTTTGGGTCTCTTTTATTATATTTTTATCGTTCGTTATAATTAATAACGAGATTTTAGTGTGTAATTTTACGGTTTTGATACTGTTGACTTCTGGTAAATAGGATGATTTATCACCGCTGTAAAATTCACCAAAGTGTCATTCAGATCGTAAAAAAGTTATCCTCCTACGGAAAATGATGGAAAAACGATAATTTATGTCGACGTAAAAATATTTTATGGCTTACGTAAAATAAAGCCGAATCGGATGTGTGAATAATAGTAATCATCAGCGAAAATTTGAATCAGAATCGGATATTAAAAGTTTTATTAAGCACATATGACTTATTGTATTCTGATTAATGTACATATGTATGTATGTATATTATGTGAACTCCAGTGATGATCAAAGGAAGATTCACGTACGATGCAACCGATACGTGCCTTGGGGAGCGTATCTCCACTCCAGTGTTGCTCAAACTGTGCTAGGATTATAGTCGTATATTATAGGGTGTACCAAAATTACGCACCGGGTTTTAAATTAAACAATTAAGCCGCCTTTGGGTAGGTCCTTGGATTAACGTGTAATAACCGGGCAGTTAAGCCGAAACGTTTACGCAGGTAAAAATTTCGTACACGAGAATCGTCTCAAATTGACGGGTTCGGTTATTATAATGTGCGTTTAGGTCTTACGCGGTTTTTACGCCAAATTTTTTTGCATTTTTTATTTCGACTCGTTTAGCTGGAAATTTGCTGAAGGGCGTTCAAAAATGTTCTACATGAAAATTTTATACAAGCAGTGCTAATATTATAAATCTAGGTTCTAAAAAGGCGAATGTATTTGGTTTAGGAGTGCATATGATTAAATTATCATTTCGAGGTATTCAAACTTGACGTTTTACGGACACATTTTTTGTTGTGATTTTTTCGCTTAGAAAATGGCGAATCAAAGTTTCAACATAAGCTCTCGTTAGGTGAGTGAATTGAGCACAAAAACCATTACTAGATTGCGTGCAATGTTTCACTGAAAGTTTAGTGAAATTCATTCCAATGGTTTCCTTATTCTTGCGTTACAAATTAATTTCGTCATTATCATCATTTTCAGCCGTTCACTATCCACTGCTGGATGAAGGCCTCTCGAATCCTCTTCCATTCCTGTGTCTTGAGCAATCTGCATTCACTTGACTCCACACATTCTTCTCAATCCATCAGCCCATCGTCCACTCGGTCTACCTTGCTTTCCTTCACATCCTCTCGGATACCATTCCATTCTTTTCGCTATCTGCCACTTTTTAACCATGTATTCCTTTTACGATCTCTTCTCGTTATACCGAGCATACATCTTTACATGCTTCTCTGTGTGCACCGGATCTTGCGTAACATTATTGAATTACAAATTCATTTACAGGTTATTAATCCTTTTTTTTTTATTTATTAGAATTGGCTAATGTCAATGAAAGACTAAAAATATATAAAAATTTACAATATCAATATTAAAGAACAGCAAAGGTCACATGACCACATATACATATAATAGCTCTATTACGTCTGTATGTCTGTGTGTGTGTATGTCTGTCTGCTGAAAACGCTCGCCGAGGTAAATAATTAAAAAAAACCAGAACGTCGCGCGAGTGGGATTTGAACCCGAGATCACCAGTTCGGGACATTGAGCGTTTACGCTATGATCCAAACGGAGGTGTTGACGAGCCTGCTACGATTTGACAATATTAATTGTCAATAGGCTAGCGACTTTGCTAAATTGTTACGTTGTTGTATTAAAACGCGCCATCTATGCAACAACTATAAAAACTACTAAATACAAAGATACTCACCCACACAAACATCCGTTCATATTCAACGGGCTTACACTAGTATGATATAATGTCATTAACTTGCAAAATTTTAAGCCATAGAAATTAATACAAAAGTATCTACATATTTGTATGTATGTTTAACTATTGCTTATATATTCAAATCACTTTCACTTAATAGACAGTGTGTATTTAATTTTTGAAATAATTACAACATCAACATTGAAAGAGGAAGACGCAAACTCTCGTATTTCCCTTTATCAGAATTTAAATAACGCTCTTCCGAGTATGATTTCCTATCCACCCTATACGTACATTATACAATACACATAGAATCGAGGCAAATTTATTCGTCGCTCTTTGTTACTCGATAAACATTTGTCCGCACGCTTCAGATGTTCGAATTTTGGCATTGCATTGTGGCGAATCCATTCGCTTCCCTTCGGAAGAACGTTAAGAAAATACTCTCGGAAAACGATCGAAGCATGTATTAATTAAAATCGTTTCCCTAGTCTTTGGCGGGTGTATAAAACCCCACAGTTTGACGATCGCTGTTCGCTTTGGAGAAAACGATGCATGCAAATCGTAAGAAAACAGACAAAGCGCACATAGTTTATTGTGCGCGATACAGCCTGCAAATATACATACATACATGTATATAATAAATTGTATTTTACGTTTATATGTTTCATTACGGTACGTTTAAACTTTTAAGACCGTTTAATGCGCTTCAAGTTGTGTGTAACTTTGTGTTATTGTAATTTGAATAATCTTTCGCGATGCGTCCTATTGTTCGAAGCCCATGCGTATGAGAAAACTTTAATTGCTCTATTATTATTAAAGTCGCCGGGAAAAAAAAAAAAAGTAATGGCTTGGTTTTTTTTTTTATTGAGCCTCGTATTGAACGATTGTTTGTGTATGAATGTGTGCAATCAATTATGTACGTACGTATGTTCTTTGGAAAGTTTCAGTGCGAATCTCTGAAGCGTAGTCTGTGTGTTCCGTGATTGAGATGAAATCGACGGATGTCGAGAGAAATTTTCTTGCAATAGGTATTATTTATACATTGTATGTACTATTGATATCATTTTCACACTCGGTTAACAACGGGATTGTTGCCCTGTTCCGCTGTAAATATCATATTTTCAATGTATGATTATTGATACGGTCAATCGTTATACATACATAGTTATCGCAATTGAAATGAAAAACATTTAACTACAGTTTCCAATACATACTCATTTTCAACATAAGATTGCCAGGTTTTTCACAACGTTAAATAATGGAAACACATTATTACTCACCTGTAAAATGAGCTGAACGAGAAAATACAATGATTTAATATGCTACTATAAAATATCACAATTGAAGTGGACACATAGCGATAAGAATGGATGGCAGATGGACGCGAGAAATACTGGAATGGCATCCGAGAGGATGTGAAAGAAAGCAAGGTAGACCGAATGGAAGATGGGCTGATGAATTCAGAAGAATTTGTAGAGTCAATTGGATGCAGATGCTCAAGACAGACAGGAATGTAAGAGGATTGAAGAGGCCTTCATCCAGCAGCGGATGGTGAACGACTGAAAATGATGATGATGATGACTTTAGTAGAAATTTTGACGTTCTTAACGAGAAGAGATCGTAAGAGGAATACAACCAAAGTAGCAGATATAGCAGAACGTGTGAAAAAACGTGGCTGGGATACAGTGAGAAGAATGGATGGCAGATGGACGCGAGAAATACTGAGAGGATGTGAAAGAAAGCAAGGTAGACCGAGTGGATGGTGGGCTAATGAATTGAGAAGAATGTGTGGAGTCAATTGGATGCAGATGCTCAAGACAGACAGGAATGTAAGAGGATTGAAGAGGCCTTCATCCACCAGTGGAGGGTGAACCACTGAAAATGATGATGATGATGACTTTAGTAGAAATTTTGACGTTCTTACATGGAATACATGGCTAAGGAGTACGACCAAAGTAGTAGATATAGCAGAATGTGTGAAAAAACGTGGCTGGGTCACAGTGAGAAGAATGGATGGCAGATGGACGCGAGAAATACTGAGAGGATGTGAAAGAAAGCAAGGTAGGTTAATGAATTGAGAAGAATGTGTGGAGACAAGTGGATGCAGATTGCTCAAGACAGGCAGGACATGTAAGAGGATTGGAGAGACATTCATCCAGCAGTGGATGGTGAACGGCTAAAAATGATAATCACAATTGAAAGGGAAAACATCTGAATACAGATTCCAATACTCATTTTGAACGTAAGATTGCACAATGCATAAAAATTTACTATAATATTCGCACTCGTAGTATTATTTGCACCACTGTTATTAGAAATACAGTATGCAATGTTGTCAAATTCTGTAATCCTAAATTCTCACGAGTAGATATTTCGACATAGGGACATTATCTGAACTGAGCAACACAATTATCGTATGCAAAAGAGACAGGTGAATGATTTATGTGATTTTTTTTATGGAAACCATGATTTGTATAGCATAGTGATGTATGTATTATTATAATGCACACATCACATTATCACAGACAAACACGAGGGTAGATAGTCGCCAGGTCTAATGGTCATTTTCGTATGCGTACAAAATGCATTTATCATCAACAGACATATGTACATATAGCATAGTTAACCCCCTCGTGGCTATTTACATACGGTTAATGCGTCTACACGCCCACACGTTTCAAATATCGAGGGATGACCATAGAATGGGTACAATGTTTTATACCTACGCTAATTGACGAGCCGTGGAAAATAAAAGCCATTCGTGATTTATGCGAAGCTGTGGAAGTTTTTGTTCTGTTTGTTGGGAGGCCGAGTCTCTTCTACTTTTCCACTCTCTTCTATGTATTTCTTCCCCTTTTTCTTCGTTCTTCGGCCAAGTGACGAAAAGTTTTCTTGGCCCCTGTCGCACAATGGCGGTGCATAATGATAGAGGATTAAGCCCTTTGAAAATGGGGGCTTCACTTTGTTCTGCCACTGTCTCTCCATTATGTGCACGATGTCAAGTTACGTTAAATCTCCGACAATATGTCTCCGCGAGGGTTTCTTTTCTGCCTCTAGTTGAAAATCTATCTAGCGTGAAGTTGTTGTCTCGGCGAATCGAGGGTGTGCCGTTTCATTTTGTGAAATTTGCGTATTACGATTGGATGATCTTCGGTGTTTGTTTTAATAGTTTTTAATTAGTGAAATGGTTGAAAGTTTCATAGGACGGAAATGAATAGCAGAAGTTCCGCCGACATATACCTACAATTCTATTGTTGAAACAAGCGTAGGAGAAATTCTATCTGTTACAGTTTTCAGTATTGTTTTCCCTTGCTGGAAAATGTATGTAATTCTACGTATTGCAGTATAAGAGTCGACGGAATATACATACATATGAGTCGCCTAGTTCCAAATCCCGATAAGTCTACAATATGTATATAAAAAACGAGGATAAAATATTTTCTGGTTCTAAGAATGTTTTCAAACGATGCCTTATACTTGAAATATTCCAAATACCGCCAAATGCGCCGTAAAAAAATATTGAAAATCAGCGTTAGTTTCAAAAACTGACAATTGCACTATAATAAAAGCTGATAAAAGCCATATTTAGAAACAAACAACGAGAGGTCCATGTTTCTAATCTCAATATTTTGTTTAATATCAACAAAATTAAGTTTAAATGAGTTTAAACGCCATCAAGCAAATAAGTCTGTAGCAGAAAAACCGCGTTTGCGAACAAGTGAGTTTTATGGACTTATCGGGATTTGGAACTAGGCGACTCATAACTAGATTCGATCGTTTAAAACAGCGGTCGCCAACCTTTCGAACTTTCAAAATCTTGAATCCTGTGTACCACTACCATGATTTTTTTTTTGAAAAAAGTAACATTCTAAATATGAAATGGTAATTAATTACTTTTTTTTTTGCAGTACAAGTTATTTGCAAACAAAAATGACATCATTAATGTTACAATGATAGAATGATTATAATAAATACGTCTACAGTTCGTGTTGCGAAATAGTTTATACATACAAACGTAGTACGGCGAAAATTGCAAAAAAAAAAGTAGAATCAGAATATACTGAAACATTTTAACAAACACGAAAATTGTAAATTGTATTCAAATTACCACTGCGGACCATCAAAATTGTCTCGCGGACCACCGGTTGGCGACCGCTGGTTTAAAAAATATACTTTTAATAGCGACAGTGGATCGAGTATACTAAGATGGACATAACTTGTCAAAAAATTGATTACAAGTACACAGTTCTATGCTAGTAAAATATTGGATTCAATTTAATTTATGATAATAGTTACAGTCATTGTATATGTATGTATATAATAGCCGAAATTCGTCTGTGTCTGTCTGCTGATAACGCTCGCCTTGGTAAATAATTTAAAAAACCAGAACGTCGCGCGAGTGGGATTTGAACCCGGTATCACCAGATTGGGATGAATCGTGCTAACACTATCATCCAAACGGAGGCGATCACGGACCAATATTAATTCTTAAAGGGTCTCGACTTTGCTAAATTGTTACGTATGTATTATGACGCGCCATCTATGCAACAACTATAAAAACTATGAAATACACATAAACTCCGTTGATATTCAACGAGCTTACACTAGTTGCAGTATAAGAGTCAACGGAATATTGATTCGATCGTTTAAAAAATATACTTTAAGTAGCTACAGTTAGCAGTCAAAATTTTGATCTGACGGTTTCAAGTATAAGTAAACAGTTCTATGCTAGTAAAATATTCCATTCAATTCAATTTATGATAATAATTACACTCCTATCAAATACTTTTCCAATTTTTTTGTCAAAGTGAGCGAGATGCACCTATGTACTTTCCACGTTTAAAATACAACTTGTATTATAGTTTTGTATGTATGTATATTGTATGTACATCCATACATGCATATGTAGTACATAGATATGTGCATATGAATTCACACAGTCATATCACGGTCATAAAATTCAATCATAAAAATCACCACTGAAACATTGATTACGACCGTTTTGAACTTTGATACAATACATACATACATATTGTATTTCGGGATCGTTACATCGCAAATACATTGTTGTCATCGTACGTAAATACATACACTGTATGTAATAAGTGCATAACGTCGACGATTTCGCTACATGTTTATATTATGTTATATTATACACAGTGGGGCGTATCGATATTATGAATTATGCATTTCACGTAGGACTAAATTAGTCTCCTACTGTATCGTCAGTTACGCCTTCGTAATTGAAATGTCTTAATTACAACGACGCCGACGAGTGTATGTAACGTTCACAGTTCAAACAGAACAACTAGTACATACATACATACATATGTGTTTGGCTGTCGTGTAAAACGTTTTAGCGTGTATTTTAGAGTTTCATCATATATGTTTTAAACCCTCCCCCCGTATCCCTCGTGTACTCGTAAAAGTGTGTGCGTGTGTACTTTTGTGTGTACAGTCTTGATTTCAATCAAATGCCGGCAAATATTGGAACTGCAGTCCAATATCCTGAACAGTTTTCAATTATGGCGGAAATGTTTTATATCGTAGTTACTATGTAGGTACGGTGAATTATTAAATTTTAACCTTTTGCGTTTATATGGTTGATTATTTATAGAGCATTTTGTTTGTTTTAAAATGTTCAACCTGTTGATCAATCAAATCAACGATATTGTAATGCAAACACTTTCAGAATAGTTTATCCAAATGTAAATATACATATGATAACAGTAACTATTTAATAACAGTATGTATGTATTAAAGCAGGTGCAATTGGTACGATATCTAATAAGAACAAACGCAAGGTTTTAGACGTTGCTAAATTCAAATAAATAATTCAATTTGGCAATCGAAAAGTTTATGAAAACTTATGCGAAATAACTTGTCTCGAAAAATAATTGTTGAAAATTTTCAACCGTCACATTTCATGTGTATAGGAAATAATATGTTCAATTGCCACTTCAGTTTATGATAGGTTAATATTGTGCAAATGCATTTTGACATAAGCCGTTTGTTAATTCATGTTTTTATACATATTAATATTTTTAGCCCTAAAAAGTAGATATTGATAGAAATTGTAGACATAGTCGACGGATAAAAATTGTAGATCGATGAAAATAGTATGTATCTATGTACATATTTCTAGAAATAATAGCTTTGCAGATATTGATAGAAATAGTCGGCAATGATAAATATGGCACATATAAATAGTAGACAATACAATTTATTGTAGACATAGTAGACATTGATAAAAAAAAAAGTACACACTTCTAGAAATAATACACATTAGCATTGTAGACGTCGATAATGATAACAAAAAATAGTACATATTTTTACATAAAAATAGTAGACATTAATACAAATAATAGACATTGATGTAACTTTTCGACAATGACATACATAAAAATATTGAACATTGATTAAAAAAATATACACATTTCTACATAGAAATAATAAACATTAGATTTGTAGACATTGATGGAACTTTTCGACAATGACAGACATGGTAGACATACATAAAAATATTAGACATTGATAAAAAAAAAAGTAGGTACATATTTCTAGAAATAATAGACATAGTAGATATCGATAGAAATAATAGACATTAACATTGTAGACATCGATAGAAATAGCCGACAATGTTACAAATAGTACATAGAAATAATTGACATTGATGGAACTTTTCGCCAATGACAGACATGGTAGACACAATTGTAGACATTGATGGAAAAAGTACATATTTCTAGAAATAGTAGACATTTACAGACATTTTCTTCGCTTGGCCCAAAATTTAACATAGGCCCTTTCAGAAACAAGCCACAATTACTGTATACAAACCCGTAAGTGACCGCACGAATGAGTTACAACAAAGTCAATGTCTATTTATGGGCTATCGGCTGGCGGCACGCGAGAGTCCACGGACAGACGGGACGGACACAATAGCAATAGCGGTCTATTACTATAGCCATGACAGCAGCTCGCGCCTTGGATTATTTATCTTTTGATAGAAGTTGCACAGTCACGGTTAAGAGGAAAGAGTCGTTAACCCTTAGGGGGCCTCCCGAATATTAAAACGATTAAAAAATCGCCCGATGGCGAGTTTCAATAAACAAAGAAGCACTCGTCTACATATACATATATATATATATATATATATGGATGTATGTACATACATACATACATATGTATGTTCGAGTCTGTCTACGCACGCGAAAATCGTGATTTAACAATCGAGCTTGCGCCGCTGTGTCCGTAATTGGCCAACTCCAATACACACTACATATAGCACCTACATACTAGCTGTAGAAAAAAAGTAATATTTTTTACAACTAGTCTATCTTATGTACATCGACATGTGTGTATAAGTGTATACGAGTCATCTATTTCCAATACAGGCTACAATACTTCAACGAGCAAACGTCAAAAATGTTGAAAAACGTTTTAAAAATGAAGTTTTAATACATACATACATATATGTATTTAAATTTTTCGATTGAGCATTAGCACTAACAAGTGTGATTTTAGCATATTAATTTTAATTACTATATCTGCACAAGTGGGTCGGCAACAAGTCGTAGCTGGTTCGAATCGACAATGCGATTTTATGGCCAATTCAATCCCACTCAATCAACGATACACTATACAATCGTTTTCGGTACTGTCAAACGGGCTGTACTGTTATTGTACAAATCAGTGCGTACGAGTGGGGTTAGAATCGACCGTCGTATGACGGATAAACTGGCTAGCTTATTTATAAATGAGTTTGTTCATTTATAGAGGTGTATGTACATATGTCACTTAATCGTTGAATATTGTTAATAGGTTTTTGAGCTTTTTCTCCTATTATGCTTTAAACACTAACATTAAAATAAAAAAAAATCCTTATAAATACTAACAAGATGAACTAGGTGTAAAATAGATAACGGTCACTGGACCAGTAGCTATTAAAATATATTGCGAACATAGTATATGAACAATAATAAGCTTTTTTAAATAAAAATAAAAAAAATCGTTGTATTGATGTCACATGTCAAGAATACTGATGCGCTATTGAACGATTTCAATTATAGAAGGATTTGCTATGTGGATGCTTAACTTTTTTGTTGTTTTTTTTTTTTTTACTTTATCCATTATATGTATGTATGTATGTACGTGATATAATAAAGTGTCGTAATCGTGCTAAAATTCGACCTTGAATTTTTTTTCTCTAAAATGATACCATCCAACTCATTCGTTCTACAAATACGTTATAGCGTGATCGGTTAAGTATTGTTTACCAACGTAATGTAAGCGATAAACCAATAGGGAACAAACTTTACTATGATCCTGCGGGTCTTATGAGGTACTTATTTCGACGAATCCAACTAACGACAGTTGACGTATTAATTATTATTATTTTTTTTTTAATTTCCATTACAATAATTTGGAGAAAAAAACACGCCACTTGGGTTTTGGCCCTTTAGCAACTGCCGCCCGTGGCACACGCCCACTTCAACCTCGCCTACATACGACTCTGATCTCCGTTACGTGTTTGCTTTTGAATTAAAAAAAAAAAAAAATAAAATACACACTCTTTCGGGCACATTAATTATACCGGGAAAGCGTTCAACCACTTAATGTGAAATTGGTCTGCGCGCGCCGCATACAATATAGATAATATACGTTCATTGAATTTTTATTTTACATTTAGAAACGCGAGAAGGTTAAAGATCGAACTGTTTAAATTGAAACATAACCATAAAGTATATTTTCAATATTTCCCGCCGGTGAAATTTACGCAACGCTTTTCACATTCGACGCTCGTCCGTTTCGTAATCGGAGGGGGCCCCCATTGTTTTGTCGAAAAACAATGTACAAATTTATTCTTATGCCGCTTTTATCCCACAGCTAATTTATTATTCGTATATATGTATGTATGTAGTCGAGGAGGAGGAGATGTGTCCGCGTACTGATTGAGATGTTTATTTTCGAAAGTGGTCCTTCCACTGATCGTTCTTTTTTTTCGGCACCAGGCGTACTTTGCCTAAAGCGTATGAAATAACTAGGCATTTTGTACAATGCAGGAATTTCAACCTTTGCATAAGTGTAACATACACATAATATAGATTCATCATTTTCATCCGTTCACCATCCACTGCTGGATGAAGACGTCTCCAATCCTCTCTCATTCCTGTCTGTCTTGAGAAATCTACATCCACTTGATTCCGGTCAGTTCATCTTCCACTCGGTCTACCTTGCTTTCTTTCACACCCTCTCGGATACCATTCCAGTATTTTTCGCGTCCATCAGCCATCCATCCTTCTCACTATGTCCCAGCCACGTTCTGCTATATCTACCACTTGGGTCATACTTCTTACCCATGTATTTACGATCTCATATATCTTGTTAAATCAAGCATACACCTTTCCATGGTTCTCTGTGTGCACTGGATCTTACGTGGCATTCTTGAATTTAACATCCAAGTTTCACATCCATGCGTCATAACTGGCAGTACTGCATTGGTCGTATGCCGTATTTTTCAAGCATGGCGGAATGTTGGATTCTTGTTATACCAAGCATACGTCTTTCCATGCTTCTCTGTGTGCACTGGATCTTATGTAGCATTATTGAATTTAGCATCCAAGTTTTTACATCCATGCGTCATAACTGGCAGTACTGCATTGGTCGTATGCCGTATTTTTTAAGCATAGCGGAATGTTGGATTCTTGTTATACCAAGCATACATCTTTCCATGCTTCTATATGTGCACTGGATATTACGTAGCATTCTTGAATTTAGCATCCAAGTTTCACATCCATACGTCATAACTGGCAGTATGCTTTTTTTTTAAGCATAGCGGAATGTTGGATTCTTGTTATACCAAGCATACATCTTTCCATGGTTCTCTGTGTGCACTGGATATTACGTAGCATTCTTGAATTTAGCATCCAAGTTTCACATCCATACGTCATAACTGGCAATGCCTTTTTTTTTAAGCATAGCGGAATGTTGGATTCTTGTTATACCAAGCATACATCTTTCCATGGTTCTCTGTGTGCACTGGATATTACGTAGCATTCTTGAATTTAGCATCCAAGTTTCACATCCATACGTCATAACTGGCAGTATGCCTTCTTTTTTAAGCATAGCGGAATGTTGGATTCTTGTTATACCAAACATACATCTTTCCATGCTTCTCTGTGTGCACTGGATCGTACGTAGCATTCTTGAATTTAGCATGCAAGTTTCACATCCATACGTCATAACTTGCAATGCCTTTTTTTTTAAGCATAGCGGAATGTTGGATTCTTGTTATACCAAGCATACATCTTTCCATGCTTCTCTGTGTGCACTGGATATTACGTAGCATTCTTGAATTTAGCATCCAAGTTTCACATCCATACGTCATAACTGGCAGTATGCCTTTTTTTTAAGCATAGCGGAATGTTGGATTCTTGTTATACCAAACATACATCTTTCCATGCTTCTCTGTGTGCACTGGATCGTACGTAGCATTCTTGAATTTAGCATTACAGTTTCACATCCATACGTCATAACTGGCAGCGGAATGTTGGATTAAACGAGTTTACAGCAAATGTCGCACGCGATGACACCTGCACATTTTCGGCTATAAGGAACTACCGACGCCACCGCATCGGTAATATACTATAGTCGCTGTCGCAAACACCGAGTATTCTCTTTATGGTTTAGCTGGAAGCTGTGCCACCTGGTGCAAATGGCTTTCTTCGCGGTCGCGTAACAACCCTGGAGCTGATATCTGCTCACTCGACACATTCACCAGATGAGAAAATCCCACGCATTATTTACCACGTGCCACTCGTAAGTACGGCTGGGTGTTAAATTTACAATATAGTCAATTCCCGGATTGCGTTCCGTTTGCTGAATTTTAATTCCCGAAAACTGTGAAGTGTAAAAACGAAGAACGGATTTTGTATTGGCCATTTTGGCACCGTTGAATCAATGTGGTTAAACGAGAATATTGGAAAAATTTCATTCCGAGCACGTACCACCACTTAGTGGATAATCTTTGCTTCGAAGAATGTCAACAGTTTTATTGTTTGAAATTGTATTGTGTGGGAATAGAATAGTGTTGCGAGTCAAATATACCACACATTAGCACTTTTACAATAGGCTAATGTACAATTTTAGATTCCTAAATCCGATCGTCTGTATATGCTACATGAAAACTGTGAAATCCTAAGCGTTTCAATCAAGGTTTCATAGGAACAAGTTGCACGTTGTGCAACTTTATTTTATTTATTTATTTTATATAATAATAGCTAATTCGCTAATTTAACTTACATCTATTACATATTTATAACAACTACATACATCAATTACACATTATACACTATACTAGTATCTCTCACAGAGGTGTCTCCTCACACTTTTCAAGAATGCATCTATTGTCTTAGAAGACTTGACGCACTCCGGGAGGGCATTATACATGAATACACCCCTGAAAAAAACACCACCAGCTGTCTTTGTTTTCCTTACTCTACCTACAACTAATTGGCTCTTATTTCTAGTAGAATAACTATGGATATCACTATTTCTAATGATATAATTCTTAAAATAATTTGGCAATAACTTATGATCTAACTTATAAACAAAAGACAATGTGCTTAACTTTAAACAATTTCTAATACTCACCCATCCCAATTCATCTAACATACTTCTAATACTTTTTAGCCTACCAACATTCAAAATACCTCTCATAGCTCTATTTTGTAACCTTTGCATTTTATCTAAATCTTGGTCATTGAACATATTAAGTACAGTGGCACAATAAACCAGGTGTAAGACAATTATATTATAGACTAAAACCTTACTTTTACTACTTAAAATATTTCTTAACCTACATAAAACACCAACTTTTCTAGCCATTTTTTTAATTATATATTCAGCACGTACCTTAAAGTTCAGTCTACAGTCAGAGTCTATATGAATTCCCATTAGTAAGTAAATCTAAGCTGGTCTCTTGATTTGAAATTGAGTTTGCTTTAAAAATGTATATGCTACAAGCAAAGTGTGAAAACTTGCATTATATAAAATATATAAAGCGTGTAAGCTTATAGTATGAAAGCTGAACTTTGAACCAGTTTTGTAGTTGCACGTACATACATGTTGTTTCTATTTCAATTTATGATTTAAGATAATTGTACTTTGCCAGGTCTTTTTGGGCATTTTATACATTGAAAGATTTTAAACGTGTCTGTAGCATACATATGTACATACATACATACATACGCGTACCCTAAAATCTAAATGCCAAAGTATGTATATTGTATTATAAAACGATTAGCGGCAATTTTGTTTGTTTGTTTGTTACTATTGTAGTGTTGCTTTGTCTAATGATAGCAGCCGAGCTTTGTCTTAAATTAAATGGGCGTATTTAATTTATAATAAATGAACTGGAACGTGTCTGCCAGATAACGAGTGTTTCGCATGATTAAAATCACGAACTTACTTAATAACAATATCTATCCCATTCTCGTTTATCGTATCCAAACTAATGTGTACGTGGAAATTTTAAACTACACTAATTTATACATAGATACGAGTATGTATGTACATACTATGTATATTGTGATGCAAGTGTAAATTTCCCCATAATGGAATGTGTATTTTACGCGTCATATGTGTACTTATTTATGTACTTTCGGCGCCAAAATTGATTTTCCACTAATGAGACACGCCTAGTTTTTTTCGTGTGTTTGCGTGTTGATCAAATTCGTTAATTAAAACGAAACGCGATGATTTGATGGGGATGAATAGGCAATTTGTGCAAATTTTATTGTATTTTTTTCGCGATTAGAATTTTGGTATGCGCCATTCGTAGATAAGCGGCACGCACTTTCGTAACTTTTGATGTAAATGTCTTAAAATTGATTTTGAACAGTTGTAGTGTGATTTCTAACAACGGTGAATGCTTTATTAAATGCTAGCGAGATTATTTTTATACTGTCAATTATTTGTTTGAATTGATTCAACTGATTTGGATCTGTCTCTCCCTTTTTTTTTCACTCCGTATTTCCCCCGAAAGCTAAAAGTATTCCCCAAAGTTTTCCTGTAAACGTTTGCTGAAAAATCCCCCGACTTAAAGTATATGTATTGAAATATACATACATACATAGTACCAAAGTATGCTTTCAATACAATGTAAAGTGAATGAATTTTCGTTGTATTGTATGGAACGTTTCAATGCAGTAAGGAGGAGTAGAGATAAATTATATTTTTTTGTTATATAATTGGCTATTAAAAAAAAAAAGCTAAGAATGATTTCGAGAAGAAAAAAAAAATGTAATAACGAAGAGACATGTGTTAAAAGATGGGGAGTGTCGGTTTTGTTAAAAAAAATTTGTGAAAAATTTAATAAGATATATTTTAAAAAAGGAAAGCCAGATCAAGAGAGGTTGAAAAATCCTTATAAAGTATAAAAGAACACAACGAGGTTTTCCTTTCATAGCTGAAGCTTACATACAACGAATATTATTCATTACTAGTGTAAGCCCGTTGAATATCAACGGAGCGTTCTCATCACCCGTACTGAAAAATAACATTAAATTGAATAGTTTTTTATAGTTGTTGCATAGATGGCGCGCAACAACGTAACAATTTATCAAAGTCGAGAGCCTATTGAGAAATTCATATTGTCCAATTGTGACAGGTCCGTCCGTTTGGATTATAGCGTAAGCGCTCACTGTTCCGAACTGGTGATCTCGGGTTCAAATCCCACTCGCGCGCAGACGGTTCTTGTCTTTTAATCATTTACCTCAGCGAGCGTTATCAGCAGACAGACACACAGACAGACGGAATAGGGCTATTATATATATGTATGTATGTATGTACATATGTATATGATGATGATTACACTGTTCGACACGAAAAATACTTCCGAGACATGACTTTTATTAAATAGATCTATGCCCAGTGAACACGAATCTGGTAATAAAAAATGTTGATTGGCTCGAGATTCGGAGATACATACATATGTGTGTTTTTTAAATCACGCGATTTTTCTATTTCTCGGTGTTGTTCGTTCGATGTCACAAAATCGGTCAATTTTTTGTTCAAAATGAACATTGAAATCTATAGTCGGGTATTTTATCTTTCATTTGTAGTACTTTTCAGCTTTCAGATCTTTCTAAGTAGTCGTCCAGTTCAAATCAAAAGTCAAAAGTATGTATTTTCACTTGGGATTTTTTCCCACTGTTAATACTATTTTATATTGAGTATTTTCTATTGAAACACGTTTATTGGGATAGTGTTCTGGCCCCACTATTTTTTGTTTTCGTTTAAAAGGGTTAATTGGAAGTGTGCTGAATTTTTAATCGGTAAAATTGCGAGCTTGAAACTCGTCGCAGGAGAAGAAAGATAAAATACCCGACTATAGATTTCAATATTCATTTTGAACAAATAATTGACCGATTTTGAGACATCGAACGAACAACACCAAGAAATAGAAAAATCGCGTGATTTAAAAAACGCATACATATATCTCCGAATCTCGAGCCAATCAACATTTTTTATTACCAGATTCGTGTTCACTGGGCATATAAGAAAAGTCATCTCTCGTCTCGGAAGCAAAGAAAAAGTCGTCATTTGTCGAACAGTGTTATTATTAAACTTCAACGAAAGTCGGATAAATATTACGTTATGCATTTTTTTCCATTGTCTCGAAAACAGTTAGCACTGCACAATCATTTTATCAACATTAATAATAATACGAGTGCATTTGAATGCAATGCGTTTGCGAATCGCGTCCATTGTTTCAGCGAGTCTGTTTTATTTTTCATGCGGCGTGTTTACACCTGACGACGTCAAAGGCCAATTCAATTTGGCTCCAGCGTTTCGCAATCGAATGAAAACCGTGCCGACAAACTAATTTCCAATGTGCAATCGTCGCCGGTGCTGAAAATTTAATGCGACAGACGCGACGCGTTGGGGGTTAAAACGACGAAAGGGGTTGGCGCATAATCAACAAACATATTTCCGATTTTTATTTTAATTTTTTTTTTTTTCGCTCTCTGCATAACAACCCCTGATATTTCGTTCGAATGAATATTTCGACGTGTCCTACGAATGAACGAATCTGTATATATATGTATGTACATATTTTTTTATTTTTTTATTAAACTTTTATTTATCCATATAATGTTCATAATACTTCTTATTTACTAAAAAACGTATCCTAATGGTTCCTGGTCAAGTGGCCATTATCCATTTTACAATAAATGTGTGTTAGTAGTAATAGGAAAATAATCTTACTTTATCGTTAGTGTTTGTTTTTACAGTAGGAAAATTTAAGCTAAAAAACCTATTTACAAATTTTATTTTTATTTTTTTAAATACAATACATAATAAATAGGGTATGCATGCAGATACATTGAATTCTTATTTCTAGTGACTTACTGTAAACGGAGGTTTAAAACAGATTATGTTTCGGGAGCCTATGTTTATACCTGAAAGGTAATGAATGACACACTATCGTAATCACCGAGACTTTTTACTAATTTGTTAGCGTGGTTATTGGTAGTTTTTTGGTAAAACTTCGTGGTTAATTTGTTAGTAATAGATATCAGTTACAAATGGGATGTTGTTTCGCGAGTGAAACGTTTTGAGGTTATATATGTACAATTGTATTACTTTTTACATTTTATACACTTCTACATCATTTTACTAATCGAAATCAAAGTTTGTGCGGGTACTTCCTATTATCCAGCAGGTCTCGTGTGGTACTCAAACTGCCATATACGATTTTGTTTCAAATAATCTGACTTATGACAGATGGAGTCTAGCCAGATTCGTAAAATACAATATGAGGTATTCAAATAATACAATTTGACATTTTATGTTCAAGACGATAATATAGTATGTATGTATGTAGGTACCTTACATATTAATTTTACTTTTTATTTATTTATTGCTTAACTAGTGTACATATGTAGAGGACGTCTTCTCGCTGCGCTTAAGTTAGTGCTTAGTTCACCAATCGAACAATTTGGCTGCCGTCACATTACGGAAATTGTTTATCGGTCGTTAAAGTAACGTTGAGCACGCATATTTCGCTTTTATACGTATATATATGTATGTACATAGCTATTTTGATAATAGTTGATAGTTATTCATACCTAGGATAATTGATGAATATGACCAGATGTAAAGAAGAAGGAATGAAACTAGCATGGAGTGCTTTTGGAAGAATGAACATAGTTTTTAAATCCAACATTCCGCTATGCTTAAAAAAGAAGGCATACTGCCAGCTATGACGTATGGATGTGAAACTTGGATGCTAAATTTAAGAATATTACGCAACTTCCAGTGCACACAGAGAAGCATGGAAAGATGTATGCTCGGTATAATGAGAAGAGATCGTAAGAGGAATACATGGGTAAGAAGCATTACCAAAATGTGAAAAGGTTGAAGTGGCAATGGGCTGGACACATAGCAAAAAGAATGGATGGCAGATGGACGCGAGAAATACTAGAATGGCATGCGAGAGGATGTGAAAGATTGTGTGGAGTCAAGTTGATGCAGATTACCCAAGACAGACAGGAATGGAAGAGGATTGGAGAGGCCTTCATCCAGCAGTGGATGGTGAACCGCTGAAAATGATGATGATGATGACTTTAGTAGAAATTTTGACGTTCTTAACAAGAAGAGATCGTAAGAGGAATACATGGGTAAGGAGTATGATATTGCAGAACAGAATTAAAGAAAGCATGGTTGCAGATTGCTCAAGACAGACAGCAGTGGATGGTGAACGGATAAAAATGATGATGAAGATGATGAAGTTTTCACGGAAGATTTTATATTTTGTTAACAGAGTTGGTATTTAATAAAGGAGATTCTTTAAAAGTTAGCAGTACTTTATCAAAGGTACATAGTCTAGGGGGGAGGAAATCAAAAGTCAAAATCAGTATTTTTCGTGAAACTCTCCCTAGTTCCCCGTGGGGGATCGTCATCCCCCTATTTCCAAAGCCTCCCTTCTGTCACATGCCATTCTCGCTTCCATTACTCCCCGCTAAATACGTTTCAATCCGTTCCATTTTTGACGCTTATACTGGATATTTTTATATCTACTTATACCTCGGTAGTTGTATGGACATGATGTACATATGTAGGTGTACTTTGTTCGTTCTTCCTTTAAATTCAAGCTCGACTGCCCCCACCGTTGCATCTCTGCGAAGCCGATTGAAACGGGAAAATTCGCCGGGCAAAGCCAATTGCTCGGCTAATGAGTCGTTTTAATAGTCATTGAGCCGTGGCAGTGTGTCTGCTAATAACCGTTGAAATTGCTTATGAACGCTCGAACAGAGCAATTCGGTTCAATTCCCCGCGAGACAAGTTGCTGTGCGCCGTCAATGAGCAAATTTAATTAACTGTATACCCTACCAAACCAACCAGTTCACCGTCGAAAGAATTGAAAAACGCTTTTAAATTGTCCGTGTTAACCTTTGGTTGATTAAAATTTTGACAATGTATATGTATTCATTTGCCTGTAACATAATATACATACATATGTACAATATGGTGGAACGGTCTTGTATGAAGAAATTTATTTATCAAAAATCTTGTGTGCGGGATTAGTGCTCTATCACACACCCATCATAACTGCAAAAAATCTCCTAAAAATATCAATGTTTAGTAATGCCCCAAGCTGCTTGAATATTGGGAAAATAATATAAAATCTACCTATGGTTAAAAGTTACACTATGGGTATACAAAACAAATGGTGTACTTATTATTTTAACTCTTTATACTGCCCCAAATGGAGTTAAAATTTTAGAAGAAATGTGTTTTTAGCTAAAAGTGGAAGGTTCATACAGCGGTTTATTTAAACGCAGGTTTCTCAAATATTTCTTGTCGTTTATTTCATTTAAGACAATGCAAACAAGTAATACATATGTTTCGGTTACTAATTAAGAACAAAAAACCAAAAGAAATATCCCACAAGAAAAACTTGGCATTATTATGTCGTTTTTATGAAACCATCTCGCTTTAAGGATCCACAAACAGTAAACAGTAAGTAGCAGATGCTTCTGTCACTATTTTCACTGTGTGGCTTTTGAGTGTGACAAGGAAAAATCTTATCTGAGGTAAACTGTCTATTTATTATTTCTTGATCGGCAGTAACTTGTAAAATAGTCTCCTCATCCATGAATTTGGTGCGAGGAGACTCTGTTACATCTTCCCAATTTATAATATTGCCACAATATGCTTCAGAAAAATTAAATACAGTCAATTTACAAATACGGGGCTTTTAATATTTTTCGCAACGCCAACTCTCTGACATTACTGACTGCTAACTTTCCGAAGCGTATTGTGGCAATATTATAAATTGGAAAGATGTAACAGAGTCTATGTACATATGTATTACTTCCCGATCGGCAATAGCTTGTAAAATAGTCCTCTTCATTCGTGAATTTGTTGCGAGGAGACTCTGTCACATCTTCCCAATTATATATATAATAACAGCCGAAATCCGTCTGTCTGTCTGTCTGCTGATAACGCTCGCTCAGGAAAAATTATTAAAAAACCACTAGAACGAGTGGGGGATCGAACCCATTACCCTAGGCTCAAGAGTCATCGCACTAATGCTATACGCTATCACGGTCGGTGGGATTACTCCTTTAAAACATTACCTATAGTTACAATAAATAGGAAATAAGGAAAAATATAATTAAAATACCAGATTTTACGGGATTCGAAAACAACACCGTCGAAGTTGGTAGTCGACCATTCTAACGTATCGACTACGGCGGGTTGGTAAGAGACACCTTTGTTACCCATATAAGCGGTCTGGAATGCTACCTTGCTACCTACCTACCTACCTATAAAAACTATAATTATTTTTTTGTTTTTTTACTTACAAAATTATAATTATAATTATTATATATATAATAATTAATAATTATAATATAATAAAAATAAAACTGGGTATTAATTAAATTATCGAAATTATCGTTTCCATTTGTCAATTAGATGGCGCTTTATAAAGTTTTTTTTTTTTTTTTATTACAACTCACTTACAAAATAGCAGAATATTATTATATAAAATAATTAATAATTATAATATAAATAGTAAAGTAAAAAAATTTTTTTTTTTGTTTTTTCTCTATTAAAAAATCTCTATTAAAAAAGCGCTTTACGTAATTTAAAATTCAGCGGGCGTTGATATTCATATTCAACATTACAACATTACGATTACGATATTGATATTCAACAATAGTAAAGTAGAAGTCACTTTGAAGTGAATTCGTCACTTCGTGTTTACGTATGGCGTTGTTCTTTTGACATGCGGTGCGGCGGCTTTTAGGCCTTATAAAAAAAACCGACATTCCGAGTGCCAAACCTTTGCCGAATATTCCCACCAACCCCAACTTATCTCTGCCCAAGAAATTACCGTTTGTTACTTGCATTACTAAGAAAAACATATCGTTCGAAACATGTGCATTAAAAGAAAAGAACGTTTTTCGCTGCATCCGTTTCGCAAACATGTGCCAAATCGTGTGTCGGGATTTGGATAAACGCTCCGTTGATACTCAACGGGCTTACACTAGTTATACATATATATAATAGCCGAAATCCGTCTGTCTGTCCGTCTGTCTGCTGATAACGCTCGCTGAGGAAAAATAATTAAAAAACCAGAAAGAGTGGGGGATCGAACCCAGGACCGCAAGCTCGAGAGTAATCACGCTAACGCTATACTCTATCGCCCTTGGTCGATTTAGTCCTTTTTTTTTTAAACATTACCTATAATTAAAATAAATAGGAAATGAGGAAAAATAATTAAAAAACCAGAATGAGTGGGGATCGAACCCGGGACGCCAGGTCGGGAGTTATCGCGCTAACGCATACGCCACGGCACGTTGTTGATTTGGTCTTTTTTTGTTTTAAACATTACCTATACAAGGGATCGTGACTGCTAATAATACATAGATGACGCTATAAAAACTATATTTTTTTTTTTTTTTTGATTTTTACAAAATTATAATCATTTTATATATAATAATTAATAATTATAATATAAATAGTAAAAAAAAAATACTCGATACTATCGATACTACGGGATAGCTATAATACATAGATGGCGCTATAAAAACTATTATATTTTTTTTGTCACATACAACCGTGTGATCAATTAGTGGGGATCTCTATTAAAAAAGCGCTTTACGTAATTTAAAATTCAGCGGGCGTTGATATTCTACGGGCTTACACTAGTTTATAACATTGCCACAATATGCTCATGCAATATGATATATTTTAAATATATCATAATTTGCACTTATTTCAAAGATTTTAAACATTTTTTTTATTGTCATAGACTTCATCATACGAAAATTTATTTGATGAAGGGGGGAAATTTCATTGTAAAGACAAACTCTTTTACGGGAACAAACCCGACCGTTCGGGTACCCCTCGCGGCTACTAGTATTCAAGAGTATTCAAAATGTGGATGAAGGGGAAAAGAGGCGGTCGGAGGGGAGGGGGGTAAAGTCAAACAAAAAAAAAGTATTTTCGAATAAAATTATTCAAACCTCAAAAGTTATATTTAACTTTCATTTCCACAAAAGCCTTTTTTGATCGCCCGTGAAAATACGTCGCTGCGCTCTTGCCAGACTCGTTATAGCCGCACAATGAAATAATCTGTCAAAGGGCTCGTACTACGATGAGGGGAAGGAAAAGAGAGGGAAAATGGAGAAGGGGGGGGGATGGTGGATGAACGTCATACCCTTTTTGCGTTTAGCAGAAATCTAGATAATATAATACCCTTTCAACATTAAATGCAACGGTAAAAATTAAAGGGACCGTGCCGTGCGGGCGTGCGTGGGGGTGAATTTCACAGACCGGGCGGCTTTCGGGGGCTTCGCCCCGCTTTGGGGAAGTATTTTTCGGTGTGAAGAAGGGTGTGCCGATGGCCGAAGGCAATTTGGCTAATGGTAGTTCACGGTCCTGTTGGCGCATCTGGTGTCCTGCAGGACACTCACTCAATTTGCAAAAGGATGATCTCATTACTGCGTCCACGCTGAACGTTAACACGATGTAAATTGCAAATTACTTTTTAAAAAAAATAAATTACCGATATTAATGTCGAAACAGTGCACTTTAAAACGGCATTTAAAAAGGGGTTAATATTCAATCGCTAAATGTATGTATGTATGTAATAAAACGAGCATTGGAACTCGCTCACCTCAACGCGTAAAAGGATCATCTCATTAGTAGCGTCCACAATGAAGGTTAGCAGAATTATTTTTAAACATAATAAATTACACAATTTAAAGCTAGAAGTACGTGTTATTAAACGGCGTTTAAGAAAGTTTTTATATTTTTATTGGATTGTGCTTTAATCGACATAAAAAATTGAACACGCGTGTTACAGGTAAAACGTGAAATCTCTGCATGTTAGGCACAGTATGAATTTTGCAGCTCGAATAATCTCGCCAATCTGATCCTGTAGCAGTTTTTTTCGTGCAGTCCTTCTCAAACTTTAATTTTTCATACATGGTACATGTTTATTTTTCAATTTATGAAGCGTAGTACATTTTGCGCTTTACCTGTCCATTCACTTTAAAATTTAAACCGTATCGTAAAATCTTATTATTCCTTTTTCTGTACCTTTAAGAGGGCAAACAAAACAACTGGAGTGTTTTTTCCAGACAACTTAAGTATAACATATCGATGGGTTAGTTAGTGCACAGATATTGCATGTCCAGTTTTGTTTTAAAATATTGTTAGTGACATAAATCTCTTTTGCATGAAAAATATGGACGAAATGGACATATTATATATTTGAATAAGGCAATAATTGTATGTCCAATAATATTTGGACATACTACTTTTTAAACATGAAGGTTTGATGCAGATGGACGTTTTCTGTATGATAACTCAATTTTGGTAAAAATGGACATACAATATCTGTGCACTAACCCATCGATATGTACATACAGTAAGAATGTTCATTAAAAGTAAAAAGAAGACGTCTCGTTTAGCGTCTTCAGATAATGTTTAATTTTTCTGTAGCTAGTTTATTTCTACACATGAATCATATGATTGTATGTACGTTTAAAATCAAATTAGTCGATAAAAATCATTTACCCACAAACCTCGTGTCCGATTTCATCGCCGTATCAATGCATACATCTTAATTTCATCTTAATCGTTATTAACCCATTGTGCACCGTAGAAACGCGGCCGTTAGAAGAAAATTGTATTGCCAGATTGAATCTATATCGGCGATCGTTGTGTGTAGAATGAGGTACCTAATCGAAATCGAATCTCACTAAATATAAATTTATATATAAAAAATAATTGCACCCGAGGCGCTCCGACGACGACGCCTTTTTAAACGCCTTTTATAAATTCATAAATTACGAACGGGGGTGTATTTAGATATCTAACATAACCTACCCCCGAGGGCGAATTTAACAAAATGGAACGGGGGTTCGGATAATGATGTTGCCAATTGAATGGCTATTTTTAATGCAGTTTTTTTGCCGATTAAATACACTTGAACGGGTCGATTTTGTTTGGAGGGGGATATTTTGCACCCCGTAGGGTTTTTTTAAACTTTATTTTAAATGTGCTAGCTTTAAGTACTCGGCATTGCATCGGTTACGATAGATATACTTTGTTCCTCATACATTCATGTATTTCTTCTAATCTGACAGTACTTTATCTGTTGTCAGTTGGAATCATTGAAATTGAGCTTTCTATGAGAGCTATCCAAAATAAGAATGAGACCCACGGTACATTCTCACACTTCATTGTTAGACTAATCGAGATAAAATTTGGCAATTACCAAACAGACACACAATAATGATTAATGTAATATTTTCGAAGGACTTGCTGTAAGTACCTAGCAAATAATGTAATGAAAATATATACAATGGCTATAAAAACCGGTTCTGTTTGCAAAAATTTATATCTCCGAAATTAATAACTCTACAGTGATGAAAATTAAATCAATGCAATTTCTCTATATAAATTAATTATTATCTATTTTCCCTATTCCCTAACCGAAATTTGAACCAGTTTCTTTCATACATAGGCTTTCTCACGCGCGCTATTTTAGTACGCTTAGTACATTTCACTATTTTTCTGTAATGTATACATAGGTATAGTGGTTTCATCTCGCGAATGTGAATCCCAGAATCGCAGTAACTAAAAGTCGAAGTCGCATTTAAAACCTGGGCTGCAGAAAGGTTGGGGAATTACACTCGTGAGATGAAAACACTACCATACCATTATGTATGCTGATAACGCTCGCTGAGGTGAATAATTAAAAAACCAGAACTTTGCGCGAGTGGGATTTGAACCCGAGATCACCGGTTCGGGATAGTGAGCGTTTACGCTATGATCCAAACGGAGGTGATAACGAACCTGCTATGATTTGACAATATTAATTGTCAATTGGCTCGCGACTTTGCTAAATTGTTACGTTGTTGTATTATAACGCGCCATCTATGCAACAACTATAAAAACTATTAAATACACGCAAGCATCCGTTGATATTCAACGGGCTTACACTAGTATATCATTATAAAGAGGATTTTTTGAATTATAAAATGCTTTTATTGTTATTGGTTTTGAAAACAGGACCGGTTATTTTGCCCACTCTATGTATATCTATATGTATGCACTTTTCCCCGTATATGTGTTGCATTTTTTGAACTAGAAATACTCTATATGTTTCAACTGACAATATGTATGTCGGAGTCATCGAAACGAAGCTTTATATGACAGCTTACCAAAAAGAAAAATGTCCTATCGCATTTGCATAACCCCGTAAGACCCGCAGAACCATAGAAAGTTCCTCTGCAAAGTTAAGTTCCGATTAGTCGAACGTTGTGGGAATTTACAGCAGATACACAGTTAAACGAGAGTAAAATGAATTAAAGTATTATATGAACATACTAACTATACTGTATGCTATATCCACAGCATTCGAAAATCGTGACCGAGCTATGCATAGCCACGGTAGTAAAATCGAAATTAACTAATCGGTAGTGTCTCACGGTAGCCGCTGAGAGTTAAAAGATATACAAGTATGTATAAATATGCAAACGTTACGGACGGACGGACAACTCACGAATCGAACGGTTCAAATTGGCGTAAGTCGGTGAGTTAAGCAAGTCTTATGGTATATGCAAAGATATGGAATAGCATAGATTGGCCTTAGCGCCTGAAAAATGACATACAAAAAGGTATGCAAAATATGTACATGCCTTGCATGCATTTAGCTTGACTTTTTTTTGTGGGACTTTGTGAGAATTCCCCAAACTTTAGACCCCCCGCACGCCCCCGTTGCTTTCTCCAGGCAAATTTGTTTGGAATAGCCTATGTATGGTATTTTATATCTATGGGTATATGTACATATTACGTGGCCAGGGACATTCACTGAGTAGGCAGTGGTAGTATCCAGTTGAATCTTCACTTTCCCCGATTCTCATGTCTTTGTATCATGGCCACCCATGTGGTTGTTGTCCTTCGCCTTGGACCAGTCACGGTCAGTCTGTTGCTCGTTGCAATTGCATTTATGGTCGATCTGTCCTTTGTCGGAGGTCCTGCATATGTGTGTGTATGTCGAGGAAGATCGCCTTGATTGTGCAGAATAGGCGGATTGCGAAAATATGCACCATCCTGAATGTCCCGTTCGTGTGTCGAAGTTGAATCTTTGAAATGTAATGGTTTTTGTAACGCTAATGTTGTATTTGTTTATACTTTGAATTTCGTGCCTTGTGTTTTCCTGCAAAAATTTTACCTCATTTTTGTTATGCGACTGCTATAAGAAGTGGATACACGAGTTTAGATATTAAATCATCATTTTAAGCCGTTCGCCATCCACTGCTGGATGAAGACTTCTCCAATCAATCCACTTGACTCCACACATTCTTCTCAATTCATCAGCCCATCGTCCACTCGGTCTACCTTGCTTTCTTTCACATCCTCTCGGATACCATTCCAGTATTTCTCGCGTCCATCTGCCATCCATTCTTCTCGCTATGTTTCCACTCCAACTCTTTCACACGTTCCGCTATATCTGACACCTCGGTCATGCTTCTTACCCATATATCCCTCTTACGATCTCTTCTCGTTATACCGAGCATACATCTGTGTGCACTGGATCTTGCGTAATATTCTTGAATTTAGCATCCACGTTTCACATCCATACGTCATAACTGGCAGTACGCATTGATCGTACGCCTTCTTTTTTAAGCATACCGGAATGTTGGATTTAAAAACAATGTTCATTCTTTCAAAAGCGCTCCATCCTAGTTTCATTCTTCGAAAGATTAAATATGCTCAACAAATTGGAGCGGCCCCAAATTGACCGATTGAGCTTGTGCCGTTCTTTTGAACGTTTATCCCCTTTTAACACACGCGATTCGAAGAAATACACGCTCAAAATCAAACTGCACACTCTCTTATTAAAATTAAATCTACTATAGGTAGTAGGAAAGGTATATTTAATTGAATTTTAATTCATTCAGTTGATCGAAATTAATTAACACATTTCATTAACCTATTTACATTTATTTATTATACTGCTGTTAGGGCTTTTACATAGAAAATATATAAGGAAAAAAAGCTAATGTATAAATTATGTTGAGTCGATAAAATAAATAATAAGTTCTTGCCTTATAGGGACGACAGATTCATTAATCAGATTTAAAAAATCGATAAAATCAGAGTATTTATTACCATATCTAATCATTCTGGAGATGGGAGAGTGAAGATAATAATATTGTTACGCGAAATAGTTTCATAATCTAATAAAAAACCTGAACGGTTTAAATATACCGGAACATTTAAGCTAAAAGTCGAATGAATTAGAATGGGGACTATTAATGGGGACTAAAATCTATAATTAATTTTATTGTAAGAGTTGGTTTTCAACAATGAACCTACAGAATGATTAAATAGAGTAGAAAATTAGTCGTATTTCATAGCCAATCAAAGACTTTTTCAATAATAGCCAAAAACTACATTAATTTCAAGTACATATCAAATCAGTCCATACATAAGTGTTGCATATAATTATCACCAGTTAGCCAAATAACTTGTACGTATTTATATATGTATGTAGGTCAAACAAGCAGTACCTCACGTGTTTTCCAGAAAATCTCGCGAACTGAATACATATACATAAATCCTTAAGCCAACCTGTTAATAAATTGTTACAAAGCAGCCAAAAATGAAGAGGAACATCTCAAGCAAAAACGCACAGTCACAGGAGCACGAACAGGAAACGCAACGCGCAATATCCTGACTGTGTACTTGTGCTCTATACGTGCCAATCTACTTATTTTATATATCAAAAGCCTTTAGCGAGTGTGTGTGTGTGTGTGTGTTTTTTGTTTGGCTCGCGGCGCAAAATGTATGCAAATTCTCTTTATTAAGTGTACTGTTTTATTTTATTTATTTTTATTCTTCACTTGCTCGGTCGCGATGTGTAATAATATATGTAAATGTATTTCATGAAAGGAAAAGCGCAACGTGTGGCGTGCACTTTTTGTCGTGTGCGTTTGTTAAGTACCGTGTGTATGTACATATGTATGTAATACACTTTCTAGTGTTTATTTCGATTGTGATCGGACGGATATTAATCGATTTGTCAATTTTTTTTGAACACATAGTCGTGTGGTTAACGTGTTAAGGCGCTTTTGCACAGTTTAGTGGTTTTGATGGTGACTAGTACGAAAATTATCTATTTTTACGATCAATTGTGCTGAAATTTGTGGTTTTCTACGACAGTCTTCTTTTAGACATTCTTTGAATGGGTAGATACATACATACCTACATAGATATATTTAGTTTGGGTGTTGATTTTTTAAAAGCTTTATGAAAATTAACATTATATTATTATATTATATATATTATATATATGCTAAAATTGCACTTTCGGTTTTAGGAAATTGTTAAAAACTCATTTTTTTTCCAAGCGCTAATTAATATCTAGTCTCTTTATATCAGTGTTTTTTTTTTTTTAATTAACAGATTCTTATTCATCATCATCATTTTCAGCCGTTCACCATCCACTGCTGGATGAAAGCCTCTCCAATCCTCTTCCGTTCCTGTCTGTTTTGAGCAATCTGCATCCAGTTAACTGCACACATTCCTCTTAATTCATCAGCCCCATCGTCCACTCGGTCTACCTTGCTTTCTTTCACATCCCCTCGGATGCCATTACAGTATTTCTCGCGTCCATCTGCCATACATTCGCTATGTGTCCACTTCAACTTTTTCACACGTTCCACTATACCTACCCATGTATTCCTATTACGATCTCTTCTTGTTATCCCAAGCATACATCTTTCCACGCTTCTCTGTATGCACTGGATCTTGCCTAACATTCTTGAATTTAGCATCCACGTTTCACATCCATACGTCATAAGTGGCAGTACGCATTGGCCGTATGCCTAAATTCTTATTAAAAATACTAAAGTGAGATTACAGTGTACAAAAATAAAAAAATACAACGATAATAATATTCAAAAATCAACAACAAAGTAAAGTATCAATAAAATCTAAATCATCTTTATAAACATACAGATACAGTGTATATAAAAATAAATAAAAATTACTCATTCTTTTGAAGAAAATCGTTGATTTTCAACAACCATGCAAATTTAATATAAAAATATACACATATATGATCACTTTCGTCGACGCAAATAGACCCTTTTATTTTACAATATACCCACGACGTGTAATCTAGACGTAACCGTTGACACTGGAAAGCAATTTTCCTCTAACTGAGTTTACTTAGAAAGAGCCTCACGGTGTAACGAGCTTTGTGTCGTCACTTTTGCGTTCAACACGGCAAACTCGTTCACCTTTGAGTTTCCGTTTTGAAATCTTCTCCAAAAATTAACTCCTCACACTGTACACACACACACATATATGTATACACTCGTTCACATAATATGTACATATATGCCTTGCTTGCGACAAACTCGAGATAAATGATACGTATCTCGTTCGGCGGTCGTATGTAAGTGATTTTCCCCGGGGAGTAGTATCCCGAGAACCATTCATCGTTTCGATGCGTTTTTGTGTGTGCAAGAGAGTGCATCGTGCTGCACCGCGGGATGCAATAATGAAAACCTACATTATGCCCTGTCTACACGTTACGTCCTATAAAGCGTATAAATTGTGATTGTATCTACATATATATACGTCTAATATAGGGTAAGTCCACGCAACACAACACGACTTTTGTTGTGATTAAAAATTTATCTACACAGCTTAGTGGATAACTTTTATAATAATAATAAACACGTTTAATATCTTTATGGTATGTAATTGTATGAAGCGTGTGAAAAAGTTGTAAAAGTGGCAATGGGCTGGCAACATAGCTAGAAGAATGGATGGCAGATGGACGCTTGAATTAGTGGAATGGTATCCGAGAGGATGTGAAAGACAGCAATGTTGACCGAGTCGACGATGGGCTGATGAATTGAGAGATATTTATAAGTAAACTAGCTGACCCGGCATGCGTTGCAATGCCCGATACCGTTCCCGTTCCCGTTTCCGTTCCCGATCCCGTTCCCGTTCCTAGTACGTTATCTGACGCGTGAATAGGCCCGTTCCTGTTCCCATTCCCGTTTTTTCCCAATTCCAGATCCCGGTCCCGTTCCCGATCCTGATCCCGTTCCCGATCCCAATCCCGTTCCCGTTCCTAGTACGTTATCTGACGCATGAGCAGGCCCGTTCCCGTTCCCGTTCCCGTTTTATCACGATTTTTTTTCACAGGAACCATCCCCGGCATGATCACAATAAAGTTTGAAAAAAGTCCTGAAAGTTTCATCTCGATCGGTTGGGGAGCCTATAAGAGACAGACAGACATTCATTTTTATATATATAGATATAGATACTTGATAATTATTTATACCTAGGACAATTAGTGAACATGACTGGATGTAAAGAAGAAGAGAATAGATGAAGAATGAAACTTGGGTGGAGCGCTTTTGGAAGAATGAAATGGAAATTATGTTTAGTGTATTTTGCACGCAAAACGTAGTCACTCTAGATAAGCATATTGTAGAGATAGTTGATAGTCATTTATACCTAGGACAATTGGTTAATATAACTGGATGTAAAAAGAAGAATTAAACTAGGATGGAGTACTAGTTTTTAAATCCAACATCACGCTATGCTTAAATAATAAGGCATACGATCAATACGTACTGCCAGATATGACGTGGATGCTAAATTCAAGAATGTTACGTAAGATTCAGTGCACACAGAGAAGCATGTAGATGTATGCTTGGTATAACAAGAAGATATGGTAAGAGGAATACATGGGTAAGAAGCATTACCAGTGGCAGATATAGCGGAACGTGTGAAATAGTTGCAGTGGCAATGGACTGGAGAAGAATTGAAGGTAGATGTGCGCGAGAAATACTGGAATGGTATTCGAGAGGATGTGAAAGAAAGCAAGGTATACCAAGTTGACGATGGGCTGATGAATTGAGAAGAATGTTTGGAGTCAAGTGGATACAGATTGCTCAAGACAGACAGGAATGGAAGAGGATTGGAGAACAGTGGATGATGAACGGCTGAAAATGATGATGATGTGTAATTGTAAAAAGACCAATTTCAATCATAAATATCTTTCAAGTCGCAAGACATAGGACAATGTAATAAAAACAGTTAAATGCGGAATCCTCTTTAAATAATTAAAATAAATCAAAACGTACAATGTTTCCTTTATGTTAAAAGTCAATTCAAAATGTCACACACGCAACTTCTAAAAAAAATTCAGCCAAAAGCAACTTTTCAAACAGACTGACAGTATTAGTAATCTAAAAAAAAAGTATGTCCTATATGAAAATAGAACCCTGTAGCAATATTTTAATAAAATAATACGTCATAATAATATATTAAAACAGCAATTTTACTCCAATACAGAAAAGCAGTATTCAAAACAGTAAAAAAATGTAATCATTCGTCTTTCAAGCCCCATGGTTTATATATCAAATCGATATAACACTTGTGTTGTGATTTTGTGATTTGATTTGGACAAATAGGTGCATCTTGCTCACTGTAACTGCGTGTGAACACTGCGTTAAAACTCTATGAAAAATACATTCCGAGTGCACATCTGTCGATATAACCCATTAAGACCTCTGGGGGTCTCGAGGTCTCAGTCTGCTCTCGAGTCTCGTGAACATTATTATAATAATAATAACATCTATACACACTTATTATTATGTTTATGTAACGCATAAATATCCGAGAGCCGCTTATGATTGTTTCAAGTTTGATAGGTGACCAATTATGTACTCAAAAACAGGTTATCGACTCATGCGTTTTGACCTTATAACGCGAGTCGCTTTCATCTCCTATGACTTCACAATCGATCGGTAAACTTTGATCCGCCGATTCGATATAGGGGAGCGTAACCTTTGGCATGTGAACTTGAAAAATATTATTATAATATTTTACCATGCATATTTTATACTTTAATTGCACATTAGTATCATAGCAGACATTCATTAATCATTTTAATTACTCAAAGTGCTTCTAAAAATGACATATGTGCTTTGAATCAACACTGTACGATTCATTTTAATAGAAAAAGGTTAACCACATGTGATTCGATACATTGTATTTAAACTAGTAATACTCGGAGTAACAATTTAAGCTCGCGCTCGCGTCCCACGCTTGTTCCATATTCGCCGCAAAAAAAAAATTGTTCGAACCTTTTAAATCGTAGCAGTCGATCATACCTATTTTTATTATCTGTTTATTGGCTATCCATAAAAAATAAACGGATTAACAAATATAAAAAAAAAGAGCGAACCGTTTTAAAAAAAATCATTAGTATGGAGACTTTTAGGCGTACTTTTTTTAGCCTCGGGGATGCGTTACGTTTAAGGATTCCAGGTTAATTAGTTGAGTGGAAAAAGGTGGTTTAATAATATTCGGATGTCGTTTATTTGAACATTGCGCGATAATAGGTGCTTTCAGTGATAATTATACCGATTGTATCTCTACGATATTTTTCTGTCTGAGGGAAATTGTTTCCTTTTGAAGTATGGAGCGTGGGAACGGTCGACTCGCACAGTTTCTTCATTGTGTTCTTCTGTTTTCATCATCTGCTCGATGATATAAAGTGTGTTTGTATGTATGGTATAGCTTCACAATCTTCACATGAAGCTTATGTTCGTTGGAGTATCAGCTAACTCCCACAAGTTCATCTTCACGCGCTAATAAAAGCGTAACATAAAAAAATTATAATCCAAATGCGTCCCATACGTTTTTCCCATCTTTGTTCGCATTCATACTATTGTAATAATTGTGTCGCTGTTAATCGGATTTCGCATTTTTCGAATTGTAGAATCGTCCGTAAAATACTATCATAATACAGTCATCATTTATATCTTGATAAATTAATTAATCGCGAAGATTATTGCCACTATCAGCTATGAATTTGTATGTGTATGTACATCAGATGTTCGACTGTTGATTTGAATAGATACATAATATATTGATGGAATACGTACAACTTAATTTAACAGGAGGCAAAAGTAACGGGATGGGTATAAAGAAACCGTCAGTTACGAGTTTAATAACTCGCCGAAACTTTGAAGTTTGAACAATGGTTGTAAATATAATATAATCTTACATAATTAAGATCCATATTTATGTGTAGTAAAATGTTAATATTTTCTTTATCGCTTTTTTGTTATAATTATATACATATATATATAATAGCCGAAATCCGTGTGTCTGCTGTTAATGCTCGCCGACGTAAATAATTAAAAAACTAGAACGTCGCGCGAGTGGGATTTGAACACGGTATCACCAGGTTGGGAGGAATCGTGCTTACACTATCTTCCAAACGGAGGCGTAGACGTACGTGCTAAAATTGGCCAATATTAAATTTTTAAGTCTTCGCGACTTTGCTAAATTGTTATTGTGTATTATAAAGCGCCATCTATACAACAACTATAAAAACTATTAAATTTAATATTATTTTTCAGTACCTTACGGGTGATGAGAAACCGCCCCGTTGATATTCAACGGGCTTACACTAGTATTTATTATAAAAGGAGGAATATATAAAGAATTTCAAAATACGTACGATAAATTAAAACATTTATTTTGTATTGTTTTGTACAATTCTCATAGTTTTCAAATCGTATTGATCTAAATTAAATTTCTTGGTAAGAGAACCATTGTCTGTCTGTGTACTTTTAGTGTCATAAAATTTGATAGTATAAAAAATTATTCACACATTAATAAGTTTACTACTTTATCTTTGACGTACATACATACATAGTATTCTGAACACTTTGTGTTATTTTATCATATTTAATTCCACTCACTGCATAATAATAAATATGACGCAATTCATTCAAACACAATTAGACTCGCACTCGTATGAGCAAATTGTGGCACTTCTATATATAGCATTCATTGATCGGAAGCGACATTATCTTTCCATCGAATTGGATTAATTCATTTTGTTCTGGATCGTGCATATTTATGTTAACACAAACGTTAAAAAAAAATCTGTCTAGATCTTAATCTATTCTAATATCGACCATCAGTCAGCTCGACACGTCGTAAATCTATCCATTTTGACAAATGAAGGCTAAACGGTAGACGACGAAGGCCACCAGGTAAAAAATCCACATCTAGTCTGTTCTTTTTTGACCACAGTCCAAAATACACAGTGTATCCCTACGTCGAATCGTTCGTTTTGCACTATGAATATTCAACGAACCCTACTGAATATCTATCGTTACGAGCTGCAGTTCTGGCTTAAAACCTTCCGCAATCACGGATACCTCTATCTCTCCACTTTTGCTGTCCGAACTATGTGGTTTTCGAAGGTGTCTGGTTCGATGATTTGAATTACAAATGGCGGCAATTGATGACGACAACCCGTCGTGTCGACAAATTGAAACATCCCGTAACCAATCATCCACCTCTCTTGTCCCAATCGTCACATTCACCCCAATTTTGCATAGTTGATGGCTGTTTGCGGTTTTCGGTCCGCTCGTAAAGTGCAGAGCAGTGCTACTGGGACTGTGATGAACTGCCTTTTATTTTATTTTTTTAAGTTTGTTTGCATGCAATTCAGTAGATTTACAAAATAGATCAACAGAATTAAGCAACAAAAGTATGAAAGTAGGCTTAAAAATTAATTTTAACAAAACTAAAATTATGTTTAATGAATTCTGCACGCAAAACGTAGTCACAGTAGATAATTACATTGTAGAGATAGTTGATAGTTATTTATACCTAGGACAATTGGTAAATATGACTGGATGTAAAGAAGAAGAAATAAAACGAAGAATGAAACTAGGGTGGAGTGCTTTTGGAAGAATGAACATAGTTTTTAAATCCAACATTCCGCTATGCTAAAAAAAAAGAAGGCGTACGACCAATGCGTACTGCCAGTTATGACGTATGGATGTGAAACTTGGACGCTAAATTCAAGAATGCTACGAAAGATCCAGTGCACACAGAGAAGCATGGAAAGATGTATGCTTGGCATAACAAGAAGAGATCGCAAACGAAATACATGGGTAAGAAGTATGACCAAAGTGGCAGATATAGCAGTGCGGGTGAAAAAGTTGAAGTGGCAATGGGCTGGACACATAGCGAGAAGAATGGATGGCAGATGGACGCGAGAAGTACTGGAATGGTATCCGAGAGGATGTGAAAGAAAGCAAGGTAGACCAAGTGGAAGATGGGCTGACGAATTGAGAAGAATGTGTGAAGTCAAGTGGATGCAGATTGCTCAAGACAGACAAGAATGGAAGAGGATTGGAGAGGCCTTCATCCAGCAGTGGATGGTGAACGGCTGAAAATGATGATGATGATGATGATGTATTGGAGGTTGAGGAACAGAGAAAAATGAGAAAAAACAGCACTTGGTGGTATGAAGATCGTTTGTTTATTGATTGATTTCACAATGGTTCATTTGATGGCACAATTACTGTGAAATATAAAGGTTTGTGTGTTGGTATAATTCGGAAAAGTTGCGTGTTGGCAACTGTTATTATAGTTTAGGAGAGTATACGTCCGTGTGGGTTAATTGTTTGAATGAAGAGTGACCTGTGTGATTCTGTTGTGACTGGAAGAGTGGTCTTTCTCCGACCTTTACATCTATTTATAAACTTAAGGGGGGCTGAGGTTTGGGGAGATGTGAGAAGGAAGTCGGCTGATCCTTGGATCGATTGCAATTGGTCAATAGGTCGTCTGTTTTCACTGTCGGATCTGATTGGTCGACGTCATCTTAGACTAAGGGGAAGGGAGGCAAAAGGGGTATGCGTTGCAATGTCTGATTGTCCCGAATCTTTAGCCAAAATACGCAGAAAACGATGTGTGACTCAACATTCGTCCACAACGTTTTTAAACAAAAGTGTATGCAGTTTGATTTTGAGCATATGTATGTGTTTCTTAACAGCGTATGTTTATTTATTTATTTAATTAATTAAAGTAGCTTAAGAACCTAATTACGAACAAAAAGGTAAGATTATAAAATAAACTTAATTATCTATTAGCACTTATACAGAGGTGCTGTTTATATTTCTGAGAACTTCTAGCAGTCCACTTTTTCTAGATCTACTTAAATTTTAAATTCTTAACTATTAACTTATTCTTACCCCTATTATTATTACTAAGAGTAAGAACACATGAACGAAACACGTTGTTGACAGCGAATAGATTTAAAACCTGTTGTAAAGTGATAATGTTAACGCTTGTTGCCTCTGTGTGTATTCTGTATTAATCTCTATACATTTGTCTATATACTGCTATCATTCAGTTGAGTTTCAATATTCATTGACGTTTTTTATTCCATCCATTTTTCTAGGATGAATCTTGAATAATTATGTGATTTTAATCCAGAATGTCCAATTTATTTAGTTTTTTGAAATAGAATGTTTAAAAGTAACTATACTGATATATAACTATGTACATATAAAATCAACTGATTTTTAACGAACTATTTGTATAAAACACTCAAATTTGGTCGTAAATTAATATGAAAAATTCTTTACGAGCGTCTCAAGCGAACACGAGTGCGAAACTTAAAGGTACAAGTTTAATATAGTTGAACTTTTGCGGTCTAAGTAATTCATAGCAATATTGTGTGCGAAACTTCTAAAAAATTTGACAAGTTAGCTAGATTAAGTCGTATACAAGTTTTACCAGTTAAAAATTTGATATTTGCCAAGTCGTGCTCGTATATCCTTGATTTTAATTTTTTTTTGCAATGTTTATCATTAATTAATGCAAAATTTTCCAAAACAATACGTTCATAATTGTCGAACGCAAATATGATAAACGTTCTGTTTTGACATTATAAATTATTGCTGTCATAAAACTGAATTAGTATGATATTTGTAACCTTTAACGTGAGCGTGATTTATATCCGTTCTAGGTGTATGTAAGTGTTGAAAGAATGACATATGAAGTGCTCATTTGAGACAGTGTAACGTGTCCCACTTTTTATGGATAAGGTTACCCACGTATGTAAATTCGATATCAATAACGATAAATTGTTCATTTTTTTTTATGTTCGTTTGTTTGTTTCAGGCGAATAAATCCGGTCAAGCGTTGCTGGATGCTGTGTTTCGCCAGTTGGATGTGGTCGAAACGAGCTACTTTGGTCTTCGATATCTGGACGAAGACAATCAACCGGTGAGTCAATATCTCCATGTATGTATTCAGCAGGGGTAGACAAACTTTTAGCCTTTAGGAGCAAATTTAACGATGAAATCTACATATGACACCAGTTGTAATAGGGTTAATATTTATTTTATTTGAAAATTTGTGCCATAGTGGCTTTACAGTTTTCCAATACGCCACTATGGCCAGACAGTATATATTCTGACAATATGCATATTCTGTGAACTCAAAATAGTACACAATAAAATTGTCAAACACATTATTTAACATCCGACAATACTATTCACTACTAGTTTTAATCCATTTTCTAATAATAACTTGAACGAAAATGCGCAAGTTTTACGCAAGTGACTAAGCAAGTTTTCCATCGAAATTTTAAGGTTTAATGATAGCTAGATGTAGTTTAAAAAGGCACCCTTTTCCAATCTAGTTCATAGATAATGTACTACAATTAGCTTACAGACTAACTTGAGATCTACTGAAGGTAATGCTAATATGTACATAAAGAAATCACATACTAGCTAAGATTCAAACCTTTTGAATTCAAGAGTAATTTGCTCTTCAATTGCAATATTTAATGTTTAAGCATTGTGCTGGGTTATTATACGATTTAACTATTTGGGTAAGGGGAGGGTGGCCTCATGTGAGGAGTTGGAGGTGTTCTGCTCAAGCCGGCTTATATACATATGTATACATACTTCATCATCATCATTTTCAGCCGTTCGGCATCCACTGCTGGATGAAGGCCACTCCATTCCTGTCTGTCTTGAGCAATCTACATCCAGTTAACTCCACACATTCTTCTCAATTCATCAGCTCATCGTCCACCCGGTCTATCTTGCTTTCTTTCACATCCAGTATGTCCCAGCTACGTTTTTCACACGTTCCGTTATATGTATTTGCCACTTTGGTCATGCTTCTTACCCATGTATTCCTCTTACGATCTCTTCTTGTTACACCAAGCATACCATGCCGTCTGTGTGCACTGGATCTTGCGTAGCATTATTGAATATAGCATCCACGTTTCACATCCATAGGTCATAACTGGCAGTACGCATTGGTATGCCTTCTTTTTTAAGCATAGCGGAATGTTGGATTTAAAAACAATGTTCATTCTTCCAAAAGCACTCCATCCTAGTTTCATTCTTCGTTTTATTTCTTCGTCTTTACAACCGATCATATTCAATTGTCCTAGGTATGAATATATGTATGTATGTATGTACAATATACTTATTTGCAATGAATTTTTATGAACTTGTCGACTTCTGCCCCATACATGTGAACCAACTGCTTAGTTTGTTGATAGGTACATACATAGATCTTTCTCTGAAAGTCTTCCGTTTTAGAATTGCACCATTAAACATCTAAAAAAGTGCATTATTGCCTTTCAAAAGGACAACGCGGCAAAAAGGTCCTCGCCCTCACCCAAGAAGGTTTGAATGGGTCAATTAATTCCCGGTAACGATGCTCGAGCTTAATGACTGCAAAATCGCAACAGCCAATAAAACGAAAGGCAATTTGAACCTTTGTCGAGGAAGGAAAGAAAGAGATAGGTAGTTGGAAAACTCCTGGACGCAAATGATCCTGGAAGGAAGCACCGGTAGTAAAAGTGTCCATTTTGATTTTCGCCGCGGCATTAACTCGTAAAGCTTTCAGCGAAAGTAAGCTCTCCTATGCCTTCTGTTGCTGGTGAAACAAAAAATAAAGAAAAGCGCAAAAAATTTCAACCAAAACGTTTCCGAATTCGCTCGCTTGACACTGACGGATCTTCTCTCGTCCTTTTTTTTTTGTATCGCTTCTTCCGTCCCGAGGACTGCTTCAATCGATCATTCTTCCATTTCAAAACGCTAATATCCAAATTCGCTTATAAAATAATCAGCAATACTGGGTACATAAATCTCGACGATGCTGTTAAAGGAAACATTTTAACGATACCTTATTTGATTACCCAAAACATCATAGGTATAACCTAATTTTGAATGATAATTTTGATGAAGCTATAAGCTATTATACATATAATAGCCGAAATCCGTCTGTCTGTCTGTCTGCCTGTCTGCTGATAACGCTCGCTGAGGAAAAATTATTAAAAAACCACCAGAACGAGTGGGGGATCGAACCCACGACATCAGGCTCGGGAAGAACATTCTTAGACTAATCTACCAAAGCCAGTTGTCGGCTGAGTCCTTTTTTTTTTTAAACATTACCTATATAAGGGATCGTAAGTCTGCTTTACCTATAACATAAAAACTATGCTAATAATACATAGATGTCGATATAAAAACTATTATTTTTTTTTGTTTTTTGATTTTTACAAAATCACTTTTGCGACGCGAGAAGTACTGGAATGGTATCCGAGAGGATGTGAAAGGAAACAAGGCAGACCGAGTGGATGATGGGCTGATGAATTGAGAAGAATGTGTGGAGTCAAGTGGATGCAGATTGCTCAAGACAGACAGGAATGGAAGTGGATTGTAGAGGCGTTCATCCAGCAGTGGATGGTGAACGGCTGATAATGATGATGATGACTATAAATAAAAAAAAAAAAACTAACGTCTGTTTGTAATGCTGCGTACACACCGACGAACCGAACAGCGAACGATGAAGGGTTGCTATTGCTTTGATGAAGGGTTGCACAAGTACGTCAATAAAAAACACTATTGATGAAATTTCTTCCGTTTTAATTACAAATTTGAATTGTCACCAATAAATAGTAACTAGTATATTGCTCGTTGACGATCAACACGTTTTTATTATTAGTTACATTGAGCTAAGGAAACAGCGTGCGTAAGATTAATCTTAGTGACCGTTCAAACCAACAAACTTACACGCTTTAGCTCTTTATATACAATGTATAATATAAGCCCGTTTAATATCAACGGAGCGGTTTCTCATCACCCGTACTGTGAGTGTTTGTGTGGGTGAGTATATGTATGTGTATTTAATTGTTTTAATAGTTGTTGCATAGATGGCGCGTTATAATACAACAACGTAACAATTTAGCAAAGTTGCAAACATATTGAGGTTTAATATTGTCAAATTGTAGCAGGCCCTAGGCATTACCTAGTTTGGATGAATGCTTAAGCGAACTGGTGATCTCGGGTTCAAATCCCACTCGCGCGCAGACGGTTCGTGTCTTTTAATCATTTACCGAGGCGAACGTTATCACAGACAGACGGAATGGGGCTATTATATATATGATACATAGTATTAGGAATCGTTATTTTGATTGTTTGCACTTTTTACGAAACGTTTGAGAGTCTTATGCACTTTATTTTTACACAATTGCACTCTAAAAGAGCGTCTACGATCCAATAAAACTTGATGGCGAGAATTTATATTGCGGTAAAAATAAAATTCTCATTGTTCCCTAGCGTAGGGCTTTTCCACCATTTTCGGTTTTAATGGACAATAATAAGTAACGCACGCTATTGCTACTGCAATGATTTTCCACGATAAACCATCGTTAATTGTCTCTTTTAAAATGGACACTCATTATGTATACTAGTGTAAGCCCGTTGAATATCAACGGATGTTTGTGTGGGTGAGTATTTGTTTATTTAATAGTTTTTATGGTTGTTGCATAGATGGCGCGTTCTAATAACAACGTAACAATTCAACAAAGTTGTGAGCCTATTTTTTATTATATTATATTCGGCTATAAATAGTCACGTTGAAGCCTGCCTATTATCATCTGGCTTGGCTCACCGCGTAAGCGCTCTGTTCTGAATCAGTGGTACTGGGTTCAAATCCCACTCGTGCGACGTTCTGGTTTTTTTTAATTATTTACCGAGGCGAGCGTTATCAGCAGACAGACAGACACACATACGGAATAGGGCTATTATATATGTACTAGTGTAAGCCCGTTGAATATCAACGGACGTGTTTTTTGTATGTGATTTTATCGATAGAAAAATGTTTTCAACGCGCTAACTAAATAAATCGATTAAATGTTTTCGCAATTGATTAATTAACAATTAAGCAAAGTCATGAACCTATTGAGGATTAATATTTTCAAATTATAGGAGGCCTCCGTTTTATCCTCGTGTTTTTTCAATTAAATTTGAATTTGTCTTAACCGAGCGAGCGTTATCAGCAGACAGACAGACAAACGGATTTCGGCTATTATATATATAATAATAATAACACTGAGCAACAAAAGATCACGTGTTTTAAAACCCAGAGCGGAACCTTTTGCGGTCTATAACTCAAAATATAATATTGAAATCAATAGTCAGATATTTTTCCTTTTGTTTATGATTTTTTATTGCTTTAAAATTCTTATAATTATTTATCTAGCGAATTTTTTATGTCAAAAATATATACATTTTTACATATTTTTTTCTCGTGCTATTTGTCGTTTATTAGGAGAGTTTTTTTTTATTTCACCACGTTTATAAGGATTGATTTTTTATCTCAACGTATTAATTCGAGCGAAAAATGATTTTAAACTACGTTATGATATGTTACCGGCGCGCGCGACGCGGAAAAATACACATTTTTTAAATCGCAAATATCTCATAAACGAGAGCATATCGACAAAAATCATTATCGCATTCGAATTCAGTGGGTCAAACTTGGTAAAGATTGACCAATCTCCGCTCTGGGTAATTTTTTTGTTACTCAGTGTAACAGTTTTTATGTTGCGAAATGTAAACTTTACTGTTAAAAATCAGTCAGATTTTCGAAATGTGTCACCGCTTCAAAGTTCGTCTGCTGAGTATTTGAGGAGCTTCGCCCGTTTCCGGTTATGCGAAAGCTTCGTTTCCTTCCTGAGGGGAAACTCGTAAAAACGAGGAAAACCACCCTAGTCCATGTCATACCCCGTAGACTAGGGTGTGCCACATCTAGCCACTTCTCTTATTAAAGTTCTTATCATCCCCTTTTTTCCTACCGAGGGGTAGTTTTACGACTTGAGCTTTCGGACGACTAGTCTTTTATACCTTCGAGATGATTTCCACGACGAGATGATGATGAGCTCGTTGATATGCAGTTCGTTTGCAGCCTGTTTTTAAACTGCGAAAATTTTATAAACCTGTCAGTCGAACTGGTGGGGTTTTTAAACGTTCCTCGTAAAATTGCGGTAAAAGTTGATGGTATTTCGCGCGAAAAAAGTGACAGAAAGCGGTTATCGTTTCGGCGAATGGATACAGGTGAGTGGAAAACCGCACCTCAAAGCTTTTCATGAAAATGGAAATTCATATGTCGATTTATACGTTCGCTCGTAAAACTCAGAGATAGTACCTCACCATAATACGTGTACATGTGTACAGAAAAGGCAAAACGTAAAATTTATATTTTCCATCGAACTTTTTATACGCGAGTTTAGTTGTATTAGTGTACGCTCGGGTAACCTTTCAGTTTGTTTTTTTCAAATTATAGAATAGTATTGTATATATTTTGTCGTGTAGAATTGAATTCGTCCACGTCATCGCCAGCTGTCGAGTTTCGCCTTTGAAATCTCTTCCAATCTGACGTCTGGACAAACTTTTAAATATTAATTCGATTGAATGTAAATTGAAATGTCACTTTTCGATGATGTTATAAGAATTTTAAACTCTGTTCCACTTAATAAAGACACTATCCTTTCAAATGTGGCGTACATTACAAATATTTCAGTTGTATTGTGTTTTGAATGTTGAAATTGTATTGTCTCAATAAACACAAATGATCTCAGACGTTCGCAAGACCATTTTACAATCACACGTTAATTTAATAAATTGATATTGCACGATATTTTCATCGTTGAATTGACGATGATGATGATTTGGTGTAATTTTGTGGAAAAAAAGTGGTAATTTTCGTTTGGCCGTTTTACATTCAGAGAAAGTTAAACGAGTTTATTGAAGATAATCTTAAGCTTTTCATACAATACAATACAATATGAAAGCTGGATTATAATACTGCGGTAAATAAATTGGATTTCACTGTACAGTTTCTTCGCTTATTCGTATATTAAATTTGAATACCTACTCATAATTTTAAATAAAATTACGGAACGAAGAAGTGTTTATCTGCGAAAACAACGTCGAGATAAACATTTTGCGTTTTGCGTATTTACGGTGAGCTTTTGTTAAACATTCACTACTCAACAACGCAACTGAGCGTATCAGTTGATAATAATTCTTAGTGAATTTAATTATGTATACCTCATACTCTATGCGCTTTGTTTATAAACGTAAACGTGTACTTTCTTTGCTGATTTTATTATACGGTATTCAAACAATATCAAAATGAATTTTCATTACATTAAACTGAAGATATAAAATAAATCTCTACTCACCAGATGTTCAAATGTTTGATATTTCATTATATATATATATATATATATATATATATAATAGCCCTATTCCGTCTGTCTGTCTGTTTGTCTGTCTGTCTGTCTGTCTGTCTGCTGATAACGCTCGCCTCGGTAAATAATTAAAAAACCAGAACGTCGGACGAGTGGGATTTGAACCCGGTACCACTGATTCGGAGCATTGAGCGCTTACGCTATAATCCAACGCCGATAAGGCGAGATCCCTTATATTTTGAACATGCATATAAATCGTTTGAAAGTTTGCGACTTTGCTAAATTGTTACGTTGTTGTATTATAAAACGCCATCTATACAACAACTATAAAAACTATTAAATTTAATATTATTTTTCAGTACGGGTGATAAGCTATTTATAGCCGAATATAATAAAAGTAGGCTCGCGACTTCGCTAAATTATTACGTTGTCATTATAACGCGCCATAGATGGCGCAAGTTATTGTTGCATAGGCAACAACTATTAAATTTAATATTATTTTTTATTTCGGGTGATGAGAACGCTCCGTTGATATTCAACGGGCTTACACTAGTTATATATCATCATTTTCAGCCGTTCACCATCCACTGGTGGATGAAGGCCTCTCCAATCCACTTACATTCCTGTCGGTCTTGAGCAATCTGCATCCACTTGACTCCACACATTCTTCTCAATTCATCAGCCCATCTTCCACTCGGTCTACCTTGCTTTCTTTCACATCCTCTCGGATACCCAGTATCTGCAACTTTGGCCATACTTCTTACCCATGTATTCCTCTTTTTATCTATTCTCGTTATACCGAGCATACATCTTTCCATGGTTCATTTATGTTATGCCAAGCATACATCTTTCCAAGCTTCTCTGTGTGCACTGGATCTTTCGTAGCATTTTGAATTTATCGTCCATGTATAATAGCCGAAATCCGTCAGTCTGTGTGCTGATAACGCTCGCCGATTAAAAGACACGAGTCGATATTAAACGGGCTTACATTAGTTACAATACGAAATACGATCACTGTTCCAATTTACTATACTTCAATCGAATACTTTGGTACTTTGGTACTAAAACAGTCGTCGAGGTTCAATGTTTCAATCTTGACTAAACATTTTAATTACTCAACGACAAGTATGTTAATTTTTGACCACCGAACCGTGAGCGTAACAAACTCGAACGCTCTTACAATACAGAAAACAACTCTTTTGGAGGAAAATCTCCCTGGGGGGGAAATGGGTCGTGTGTGCGTTTGCGCGAAAGCCTCCCCGTTGACAAAAGTGAATATAAGTAAGTGTTGGAAAACTGGCTATAAAGAGCCACCCGTGGAGAGGTCGTCTCGTGAAAAATGGCCATCTGCAGGCTGTGGAGTGTGCCTACCCTTACCACCATATTAAAAGCTCGCGAAAGCTCGTGAAAGCTCACCCCATTCCTCTTCGTTCCGAGGATAAACAAAGTGCGGCGCTGCAGGTGCCGACATTGCTACAATTTTTTTTTACGACTTCATTCCTCGCAAATATTCTATTATGTAGGTATATGAACCCTTTGTTTTGAAAGTGGACTATGTTGCCTTTCCAAAAAAAATTTAGCTATGCTGCCTGCGGTTATGTAAAATCCATCTTTAAAAAATATTGAAATTAAAGGAAGAGAAATTTTGGTACAAGACAGACTCGATGTTTCAGACATTTCCATACGAAAATATACAAGTTTAAACAAAAGCTTAGAGATTTTTCGCTGTTATAGGAAAGTAGTAAAAGGTTGTAAGAAGAATGAACCTAGAATGCGGTGCTTTTGGAAGAATGAACATTGTTGTCAAATCCAACATTCCGCTATGCTTAAAAAAGAAGACGTACAACCAATGCGTACTGCCAGTTATGACGTATGCATGTGAAACGTGGATGCTAAATTCAAGAATGTTACGTAAGATCCAGTGAAGCATGGAAATATGTATGCTCGGTATAACAAGAAGATATCGTAAGAGGAATACGTGGGTAAGAAGCATGACCATAGTGGCAGATATAGGGGAACGTGTGAAAAACGTGGCTGGGACATATGTACATACATAGTTAGAATAATGGATGGCAGATGGACGCGATAAATACTGTAGAGAGGATGTGAAAGAAAGCAAGGTAGACCGAGTGGACGATGGGCTGATGAATTGAGATGAATGTGTGGAATCAAGTGGATGTAGATTGCTCAAGACAGACAGGAATGAAAGAGGATTGGAAAGGCTTTCATCCAACAGTGGATGGTAAACGACTACAAATGATAATATATGTATGTATAATGGTTTATAAAATGATACGTCAGTCACACATTGTGAGCGGCGCTAGCTGTCGGTGTGATGTTACATAAGATGCAGTGCATGCTTTGTATAACAAGATGAGATCGTAAGAGGAATACATGGGTAAGAAGCATGACCAAAGTGGCAGATATAGCGGAACGTGTGGGACTGGCTGATGAATTGAGAGCAATGTGAGGAGTCAAGTGGATGCAGATCGGTCAAGACAGACAGGAATGGAAGAGGATTAGAAGGCCTTCATCTAACAGTGGATGGTGAACGGCTGAAAATAATGATGATGATGATAGGAAAGCAATTTTTAAACAATTAACTCAGTATAATTCGAAATTATGATTCTTTCATACTAAAAAAATAAGTTGCTTTATATTTAATATGATTTTTAAGTAATGCGTGTATTACACAGGGATCGTTTACTCGCTACTATTTCGCTAGTTTGTTGGCCGCTAGTAAATTAGCTCGTGTAATAGTCGAATAGTCGAGCGAGTGAAGTTCGAATGTTTGAACATTACTCGCTACTATCTGGCTAGTGTGACGTCACTTCATTTTGACAGTTTTAACATATATACATATATATGAAGGTTTAGTTAAAATTTTATTATTAGAAAAACGCATATTTATTTTTAAAAGTACTGTAGACTGTAAAACAACAGCGCCACTAGTGGCAGTGAGTAGCGAGTACACTAAACACGTGTAATAGGATTACTAGCTATACTCGCCACTAGCTCTACGTGCCGGCTAGTAAACTAGCGAGATAGTAGCGTGTAAACTATCCCTGTGTAATACATGCTTAAGGACATAAAATTTGAATCCCTATGAACAATATTAAAAAACTTTTACCCAGATTTTTCATTAAACAGAAGTTCAATTAATAACACGTCCATTTTCAATTCAAACGGTTCATATTTGAATTTTTACTTTGTATATGTATGTACATAGTTTTTTGTTGTTGTTTATAACTAATTCAGGGCTCACGACCCTCTTCGCCAGACGTTGAAGCGTTTATTACGCGAAAGAGCAAAGAAAAGTTTCCCATTTTTTGTTCTTTTATCGTTCGCATTTTCCGAAACGATCCCTAGCGCGATGAGAACGATGTATGATAACGAGGCCGCGAATGTGTAATTTTCTTTTTCCTAACACAAAATAAAGTAAAAATGAACCATCTCCGCCGGAAGTCCCTCGAAGAACTCGTTTTCCGATATGTGCCACTCCTCTTAAGGCTTTTGCACTGTAGTGTGGATATTTAATTGGACGAAATGCTTATTTATTTTTTTTTAGTTCATAACAACGCGTCCGCCATAATGGGATCTTACAATTTATTATATGAAGCAATTGCGCACCGTATGGCGACAACTTTCACGCCAGATAAATTGGCGTCAATGTCTCAATACGTCTCGAAAAAAAAATGGTTCAGTTCAAAAGTGGATTCTTTCGATCGCAATCTACCACAAGAAAAAACTATCGTTGCATTGTATAAAGCTCGATTTTTAAAAAGCCAATGAATAATTTATGATACCAAAAAAATGTATACTTTCACGAGTTACGGCGCAAATGTAACACTGGAATATTAACTTAATATATTTTCAAAATTTTAAACATGAATATTATACTAATTGGTTTAAATACGATTAACTCGAGTATTAACTGAAAAGGTTGATATTTTAGCTCTAAGCTACAGAAACAATACTATAGTAAATTGAAATTCTATGTAACTACTTACATAACTTCTAGATTGATTGTTTTATTACAATTATTTTTTTATACTTAAGTAGAGCTTAATTTAAGAATGTTACGCAAGATCCAGTGCTAAGCATGAAACGATGTCTATATATGTATATACATATAAGCGAAGATTTGTAGAGATAGTTGATAGTTATTTATGTATACCTAGGACAATTGGTGAATATGACTGGATGTAAAGAACAAGGAATGAAACCAGACTGGAGCGCTTTTGAAAGAATGAACAAAGTTTTTAAATCCAACATTCCGCCATGCTTAAAAAAGATGGCATACGACCAATGTGTACTGCCAGTTATGACGTATGGTTGTGAAACTTGGACGCTAAATTCAAGAATGCTACGTAAGATCCAGTGCACACACAGAAGATATATGCTCGGTATAGCAAGAAGAGATCGTAAGTGGAATACATGGATAAGAAGTATGACCAAAGTGGCACATATGGCGGAACGTGTGAAAAACTTGAAGAATGGATGGCAGATGAAATGGTATCTGAGAGGATGTGAAAGAAAGAAAAATAGACCTAATACAAGATGGGCTGATGAATTGAGAAGAATGTGTGGTGTCGAGTGGATGCAGATTGCTCAAGTCAGACAGTAATGGAAGAATTTATCAATTAAGGCAGTTATGACGTATGAATGTGAAACGTGGATGATAAATTCGATAATGTTACGCAAGATCCAGTGCACACAGAGAAGCATGGAAAGACGTATGCTCGTTATAACGAGAAATACATGGATAAGAAGTATGACCATGGTGGCATATATAGCAGAACGTGTGAAAAAGTGGACACATAGCGAGATGAATGTATGGCAGATGCACTCGAGAAATACTGAAATGGACGAGTGGGCGATGGGCTGATGAATTGAGAAGAATGTATGGAGTCAAGTGTCTACAGATCGCTCAAGACGGACATGAATGGAAGAGGATTGGAAAATGATGAGGATGATACAAAGCTCAACCAAACACGATAAAAGTTAATAATTGTGTTTCTTACCGGCTTTTTCAGGCATTTATTATAATCGGTGTGCCAATTATTCCGTTCACTAACCGAATTTGAGTCAAATTTTCCAATGTCACGCAGACCGTGCGGTGTTCAGCTGAAATTTAAGACACGTCACGAAACGTGCACGGTATTCGTGAGAACTCCAAACTAATTTCGTATGTCAAAACCCTTTTTTTTTTTTTTTTTTTTTAACTTCTTCTCCTCTTCATATCCCTCCTACCTTTCGTACCTGCCCCGTTCGAAATAATTACACGTTTCACCCGACCCTCGGGCCAATCATATCTCGCCGCGGGCCACACGAAACTCACCGAGAGGTCCCTAAACTTTCAGATTTATAAAAATCCGCCTCTAATTTTTAATTATACCGCTTCGAAAATCGTTCGATGGGCCAACAAACGGCGCAGGGTCACGGTCAGGGTATACATATACAAATGTAGGTATTAAAAAAAAAAAAAGAGCAGGTCCTCTAATGAGGGCGCCCTCACAAATTATAAGGCACTGGAGCTTTGGCGGGTTCCCTCACGGATGCTCATTAATTATTCATGATGTTATGCATTCCAAATGTGTATAATATGTATAATGTAACGCTTGCACTCTTCTCTCCCTTTGAGCGATCGCCACAGGGCGTGTGTGCAGTGATACCTGTAAATAAATATACGTTCTTGTTTCTGTCCGCTTCGACAATACATATACCGCGTATCCACTCAATCGGCTTTCGTTTGGTATTTATTGTTACAATATGTACGTAATTTTAACCTGAAGGACTGCTACTTTGTATGTGAATCGCTGATTCTCAAACATTCGTGGATTTTGGTACTGAAAGCTGCGAACGCAAACTTGCGCTTTCTGTGTGTGTGATTTCGTGCGTTAAAATGCATCTATCTAAAAAGTATTATAAATACATATGTGCTGCCGTCCTAAGTCCACTTAAAGTAACTGACAAAAATTACGAAAATGAGTTAGATGTGTTTTAGGGGTTACGGGAGTATACATATTCTTGCGAGTTTTCATATCAAAATTAATGTATCTTCATCCAAAGGTGACTTTTTTAAGCTATTAAATCTAACGTATCTGCATGCGCTGAGAAATAGTATCACCAATACCACGAAAAATGCTTCCGAGACGAAATATGACTTTTCTTATAGATCTATGCCCAGTCAACACGAATCTGGTAATAAAAAATGTTGATTGGCTCGAGATTCGGAGATATATATGTGTTTTTTAAATCACGCGATTTTTCTATTTCTTGGTGTTGTTCGTTCGATGTCTCAAAATCGGTCAATTTTTTGTTCAAAATGAACATTGAAATCTATAGTCGGGTATTTTATCTTTCATTTGTAGTACTTTTCAGCTTTCAGATCTTTCTAAGTAGTCGTCCAGTTCAAATCAAAAGTCAAAAGTATGTATTTTCACTTGGGATTTTTTCCCACTGTTAATACTATTTTATATTGAGTATTTTCTATTGAAACACGTTTATTGGGATAGTGTTCTGGCCCCACTATTTTTTTTTTTTTTCGTTTAAAAGGGTTAATTGGAAGTGTGCTGAATTTTTAATCGGTAAAATTGCGAGCTTGAAACTCGTCGCAGGAGGAGAAAAGTTCGTATGTGTATGCAGCCTTAAGCATCAAATGCGTGTGTGTGTGTCAGAATACAACGAATAGAGCAGTGCAGTGGTTTGAAACTTTCTTCAATTTGCTTTTAAATAATTTTGTAATGAAGTAATTAAAAGGCTTTGAATTTAATTATATATTTATTATATACGAATATTTATTGCGTAAAAATAAGTATCAGTACATATTATGCAATTTTTTGTTTTTGTTTTGACTTTGTAGTTATTGTAATGCCAATTCGCCCAAAAAATATCCTTTTAAATCCTGTCCAAAAGACGAGGACCATTTCTTCTCCACACATTCCATACCCAATGCACACAATCCACAGCAGGACAAAAATTTGCAGTATTGACTGAAAATGGTATATGCTTGTAATCAATCGAACATTAATAAATCTTCTTATACTGCTGGAATGGTGAACGGCTGAAAATGACGATGATGACATAGTTATTATGCCATTATACAAATATTGCATCAGTTTCATATGATGAATTTGTACTACATACATAGTTTATTTTAAAATATTCATACTGTACGCCTGTATAGACTTGAAATTCTACCTAACCGTTGCAATAATTATTCGAAACATGCCATTCTTGTAGTTTAATCACTATTGTTAATTTAATATTTAATATTTCAGCGATGGTTAGAGGCTCGCAGACGTCTGGCACGTCAATTGAGAGGAAACGGCCCTCACACCCTCTATTTGGCCGTCAAATTTTATGCAGCAGATCCTTGCCGACTACTCGAAGAAATCACCAGGTAAGATACAAATATTGTTTTTTTATACATATTATTTTCTGCCCACATAATTACAACCTGTGTATATCGATACGAGGATATATGTAGAACGGTTTCTCGGAAGTGTCTTTCCGCGGTTGTCTCGAAACACACAAAGAGTTTTCCTCTTCAATCAACTCACTCGCTAACAGTAACAAGTCGGGAAAATCTCGTACTCTTGACTCTCGTTAAGTGTCGCTCGGTCTTTTTTCACTAGGCTGTATATATGATAACAGTTTTCCCGGTATATGCGATAGTGTTGACGACACTTGCCGTTTCTTTCCTCTTTTTTAAAAACGATCCATCGTCGTAGTCGTGTAACGTGATCGCGTTATGCTAAGCATCCCTTTCAGGTCTCTCTCTCTCTCTGTATCTTACTTTATACATAATATTATCTGTGAACGTCACGTGAGTGTCTCGATTCGTCAGTTCTTAGAATATTACGAGTCGATCGTTCGTTCTTGGAATTTAATTTAGACGCTTGGCGAGCTTCTACGCGATTTATTACATACCCAACATCCATACTGAATACCTGCTATTGTTTTAAATTATAATAACAATGCAATGATGTACTTAATTGGAATGATTGAACAGTTGCTAAATAAAGTGACGGATGATCAACTCGTGACTTAACCTACTACGTATTTAACATTACAGGTATTTACATAAAATTTTTGCCCAACACCTTAGACATGTGACATTTTATTTTATACTAGTGTAAGCCTGTTGAATATCAACGGAGCTGTTTCTCATCGCCCGTACTGAAAAATAATATTAAATTTAATAGTTTTTATAGTTGTTGCATATGTAGATGGCGCGTTATAATACAACAACGTAACAATTTAGCAAAGTCGCGATCCTACTATGGATTTATATATTTAAATATAAAAGGTCTCGCATTATTGGAGTTGGATCATAGCGTAAGCGCTCACTGTTCCGATCTGGTGATTTCGGGTTCAAATCCCATTAGCGCGACGTTCTGTTCTTTTTTTTAATTATTTACCTCAGCAAGCGTTATCAGCAGACAGACACACACACACACACACAGACAGACGGAATAGGGCTATTATATATATAATGAAAACTAGAAATACCTATTAGGTACATCATCTATATAATAGCCCTATTCCGTCTGTCTCTGTGTGTGTCTGTCTGTCTGCTAATAACGCTCGCCGATGTAAATAATTTTAAAAAGCCAGAACGTCTCGCGAGTGGTATTTGAATCCAAACCAGATGATAATGGGCAGGCTTCAACCTGACTATTTATATTATAAAAAATGGGCTCACGACTTTGCTAAATTGTTACATTGTTATTATAACGCGCCATCTATGCAACAACGGGCTTACACTAGTACATACACACATATGTATGAAGTTTGATTTTATTGGATATGGTTTTAGAAAAAACTCTATTCAGATTAGCAAAATATTATAAAAGACTTATGTATATAAATGATAAAATCACATACACGCACTTTCCAGAAGAAAAGCATTTACACCCGGAAAATTTTAAATCTCATGGTCAAATTTCTGCATCACATCTCCACTTCGTACGAATACTTTGAACGCAATAGTTTTTCATCGACTAATTGTAATTCGCGTCTGTTCTCGAACAATTCTTCAACTGATCGAATTTGCATTGAGATCGGGGAGGGTTGAAAAGTCGACGAGTCGAATCGAATTACAATAGTAGGAGAAAGAGAACTCACACGTAGGTACCTTATAGGTACGTAAAGAAAGGGGTGTGCAAATTTTGTTGAATTTTAAACGAAAAGCTTTCTCGCATCTTTGAATTTCGCACTGTGGACGTGTGATACGCGAGATAGATGGGTTGCCCTCAATAAATAACGGTTTTATTCATGAGACTGGGAGCAAAAATGCACCTCGATGACGAGCAATCCTGTTAGAGAGACCCACGTCGAGTGGTCTACAGACCACTTTTGTATGCTGATGTGTTCATTTGTCAGCCTCTGGGTTTACACAACACTTTACCAACCCCCTTCATCCACCCCCATGTCGGTATTTAATTATTGTTGCTCGTTCTGGGCAACTTTGTGCAGAGCGCAGCTCTAATACGTACAACTCGCTCCAACTAAAATCTAATAAATATGCGTGTCTAACTAACTCCAGTGTAAATTTGAAACTTGGCGTATGCGATTTGAGAATTTGAGGGCGTGTTTTGAAGTTTTGCAATGGCGCTGCCTATAAATGTTGTCGATTTAGAATGTGACTAGTACCGTCTAGTATCAATGTGCAAAATTTAATTTTAATTCGATGGTAAAACTACTCAGTAAATAAGTTGTATTCATTTATATATGTATATATATTATCAAATGTGTACTTAAGAAATTTAGTATCCAGTTGCTGTCAAAAACTTATAAATCGTATATTAGACCTCAATTAGAATATGCTGTAAATGTTTGGAATCCTAACTTCAAAAAAGACATTGTATATTTAGAAGGATTACAAAAATGACATCTGAACTTCGATCACTATCCTATGTATAATGAAAGGTTGAAGAAAATGAGTCACATCTTTGGAGACGAGGAGATTAAGAAGTGATCTAATAGAAGTGTACAAAATAATAAATAATAAATATAAATTCCCAATGAAAAACCTCCTCACTTTCAATAAAAACGCACATATCAGAGGTCATCATACCTTGAAACTACTAAAAGACAAATCGAACAAAATTGTCACAGACTTTTTCTTTTCAAATAGAGTGGTAGTTTGGAACCGCCTGCCAAATCAGCTAGTAACTTCTGAAAATACAAATCATCTTCAAATATAAATAATTAAAAATTGAATGTATGTAGTACAAATTATAACAAATCCCTGGGCTCCATCGGCTATACCGCATGCCCATGTATTTTAAATAAATAAAACGGGAATCTGTGGAACCATTTCAATCGACTTAAACAGAGTATGGATTCATTGCGCGAAAATGGACATTTTGTTTTTTTCATAAATATTGGTGTTTAAGTGTTAAAATTTTCATTAAATCAAATGTGTGTGCCGTGAAACGTTCCATAAATGATTCAAACTTTTATAATTGAACTATGCGAAGCAGAATCGCAAACGTTTTAAAAAGTTACAAATAAAAAATAAACGTCAATTTTAGACGACAGTATTTACACGACAATTAAGGCTTCAGCCGGTGTTAAAATGCAGCGTTTTCCGGTTCGTTCGCTCGAAACGCTACTGTGACCAACCTCTGCCAATTTTTGAAGTAAAACTAATTTTCACTCGGTAGAGTAAAAACGGTTCATCCAACGTTCCATACAAACGGAGCGAGCGATAAGTGGTCACGCATATCCCCACTCCTCTAGGTAGGCTATTGACCTCTCTCTTGCTCTTTCGCGTTCGTGCGAGAGAGAGAGATATCCGCCTCGAAAATTCGAGCGTCCCCTCTGCACCCCGCACCGCCACTCAGTTTAATAGAAACGTGTCATCGAAGCGTGGCACGACACGAAAGTCACAGCCAGCTTTCAGTGGGTGCCCCCACTCCTTGGCTAGACGTCGGGTAGCCGTGTGAACAGTGAGCTTTTAAAACCACATTTGTGTATACAATTCTTTTACATTCACATCTGTATTCCTTATTGTACATTGCACTTGCTTTAAATTGCAACGAAGTTTTACTTCTACAGTGAGTAGCGGTTACGCGCTGCGATTTTTTAGACACTGTGTAATCAATTAATAAAGTTTACAGTATGCAAATCACAAATCTAATACTTGAAAGCAAATTATATACAAGGTTATTCCTGTACAAAATTAAATAAGTAAAAAGTATCAGGCAAAATCGTTACATCGTGCGATGTAATAATTGGATACTTAGTCTTGTTATAATCGATTTTAAAATATAATAGGGTCTTGTTAAGGATTGTTCAGAGTCTTTGGATTGTTTTGTGTCTGTGAATGTACATATCTTCGATGCATTATGCAGAAGTGTATCGAAATCGTTACAGAAAAGCTTGGTTACCCGAGCGTCGACGGGCCACTCGAGCCACCCTTGGCGCCAAATTTATGCTCGAATAATGAAAAATTTAAATATTGCCAACTTGCCGGTGTTTTGGGTTTTTTTTTTTTTTGTTAAATTCTCATCCCCCTCCTCTTTTTCGACTTCGGGTCGCGCAAATGAATCCGGCCCTTGAGCTAAAGCTGCATAATTTATCCGGTGGATAAATTTAAATATTTGCCAGTTGGCACTTTTCGTTTTTACACCTTATTTGTGTGCATCATTCTGCACTTCCGTATTCTTCGTTTTTCACCTTGTTTATTTTATCCGGTTTGCTTCGGGGATTTGGGGTGACTTTTTAGTTCGCTCGTTAAATTCTGCACTTTTGAATCAATGGTCATTTAAGTTTTGGAATAGTTTGTTGGATCATTAACGCGCGAAATATTTTTCTTCGTGGTTTTGATCCATAAAAAGTGTACTTATAAAGGAACGGATATAAAATTTTGAAAGAATTTAATCAAATATCAAATATAGTTTGTAATTTCAAGCAAGATATAATACACACATAATACTAGGGGTAAGAATAAGTTAATAATAAAGAATTTACAATTAAGTAGATCTAGGTGAAGAATCTTGTACAGGGGTTATTGTTGAATACAATGGACTGCCAGAAGGTCTTAGAAATACGAGTATAGGCCAAATTGATAGAATCCTGGCAGTCTTAAAACAACACCTCTCCATAAATGCTAATAGATAATTAAGTTTATTTTGTAATTTTAGCTTTTTGTTTGTAATTAGCATCTTAAGCCACTTTAATTAATTAAATGAATAAATAAACACACGCTGTTAAGAAACAGAGATGCTCAAAATCAGACTGCAAGTGCTTGCAATGAAACTGCAAGTGCTAATAGATAATTAAGTTTATTTTGTAATTTTAGCTCTAAGCTACTTTTTTTGTTATTATTAACTTTTTAAGCTATTTTAATTAAATAAATAAATAAGTTGTTTCAAATGTATCAACGCTCAACACACTTTCACTGAAAATTTTAATTATTGTTACAATTTTAACGTCAACTGACAATATTCTAGTATTTTATTACATTACTTCATATGTACTCTATGATGGTAAACGGAACGAAAACCGTGACGACGGATAAACAACTGCATTTTCTGAAAAACGTCGTGATACAGTCATACACACACATGAGATGTTGCACACACATTGCACGGCTCATATGAGCGCAGCGAGAAGACGCCGTGTACGCACACATGTACACTATAAATAATATCTTCGAATATGTCCGTCTGTCCATCGGGAACGCTAGATGTACTAAATTAAAACTATTTTTAATTGTATCAGTTCAAGTTAAGACTGTACATATGTACATGTTATGCTAATAAGATTTAGTAAGTTTTTTATTCTTATTTTTTAATCATGGTATACACAGTTTTGCTTGCCGCACGTTTGCCGTTGCAATCTAGTTAGTAAAATGGTAATTTGTTTTTATTACGAGCGAATATGAAACGTTTGCTGGTGAAAAGCTCGAGGCACTCGTGTAGCAGCTTACATACACACGCTGTCACATGGAGCTTTCATTCCACGTACATATGTACATACGTATGTACATATGTACATGTGCTATAGTGTATCACATACGACGTGTTCATTTCTTTACGGTTACTTTTCATTAATTATTATGAGTGCTAGTTATGTAGTTCACGGTGTGAATATGTATACAAACGTTCGGTAAATATAGGACTCAAACTGGACGATACGCCTGGCGTAACATACGCTTGTCTCTAGCGTAATACGAACCCTTTATGTACATACATATGTACATAAGCTCGTTTGGATTACAGTCATAATTAAATTCTTCGTCTCAATGTTTTATTTTAATTTATGTGATTGTATTTGATGAAAGGTAACCTTAACTGAGGCAACAAATGTCGACATTTTGACATTGAGATGTTTTCAAACTTCATTTCTACACTTCTGTCTATCTACATATTCCAGACACTTGTTGTATTTATCCAATCACAGAGATTTTATCAAATCATCAAAGAAACTAAAATTGTAATATACATTTGGCAGTATTTAAATTGTAGTTGCTCTTTTATTGTCTGTTGTGTGTTTATTTTTTTGTTATTATAGAAAACCTAATCTAAATACTTTGATGCAACAAGTATCAACACGTCTAAATTGACGGTTATATATTATTTATAGCTATATTAGTTATGAAATCTGAAAGTCAAAATGTTGACACCTTTCGCCTTTGTCTATCCGATTACACTGAGCAACAAAAAATCACGTTTTTTAAATCGCAGAGCGGACAATTGAGCTCGAAGCGAACAATTGGTCAATATTTACTAAGTTTGACCCACTGAATACGAATCCGATAATGATTTTTGTTGATTACCTCTCGTTTATGAAATTTTCGCGATTTAAAAATTTTAAAAAATATCCATTTTTTTTTGGTTTTTCCGGTCTATAACTCAAAATATAGTATTGTTGTGCTCAATGTGAGTATTGAAATCGATGGTCAGATATTTTTCCTATTGATTGTAATTTTTTATTGCTTTGAAGTACTTATAATTAATTATCTAGCGAACTTTTAAAGTCAAAAGTATATTTTTTTTTACACATTTTTTCCTCGTACTATTATGCGTTTATTTGGCCAGTTTTTTTTTTATTTTATCTAAACGTACTAATTCATGCGGATTTTGTTGCTCAGTGCTATTTACGTTTGCTTTCATCGACTACAATCATACAGTTAAAATAGTCAACGTTTTGACTTGATATCTGGTTATAAGACATTATATGTACATATACATACCTGCAACGCATTTTTCACGTATCGTCGTCATCGTTTTGACTCATTGGTATATTTTTAAAACAATTCACCTAAAAATACTATTAATCTATAATAATCTATCGAAAAATGTACACAATTGATCGAAAACACTTTTCCAATGTGTAAATGTGCATATTTCCACATTTTTTTTCACCTATGATTTTTACACGAACGTTCCGGAAGCTGTAGCATTTTATCCGGAAGGGATGAATCGGAGGGGGGGGGGTGTGTGAGGGTTTACTTTTCGACCGGAAGTGGGGGCCGTTAAGTATTCCGCACGCTCTTCCGGTCGAATTCAATAATAAAGTGTCTCGAACGCAACTCGATTTCCAGTGGCGTATAGTGGCGAACACAGTGGCTGGCGACTCGCATAACAATTAACCGTACTACATAATATATAACTAACTGAGCGGATTTATTATTAAATTAATATATACATATATGTATATATAATCCAAAGTTTGCGTATACAGTGGAACCCCGTTGCATCGTTTTTTCATGGAACCGTAAAAAAAAACGATGTATGCAGAAAAACGACTTATACGATAATGTAAATAAAAAATAAAAAAACGTGTTTTGTAAAATTTAAAAAAATACATAGATACATTACATTATTCATAAATAAAATAAAAAGTGTTTTCTAAAATTAAAAAAAAAACTTATTTAATTATCAGAAATAATCAAAAATTACACTTATGTACATAATAATTCATTTTTTAACAAAGAAGTCTTTCATAGTTAGTTGCTTCTTTGCAGTTTTGCATTTTAATTCTAGCAATGACCTCTCAACTTCGCTCACTTTTCTTACAACAGATTTCAGATGAATAGAAAAATGATTTCAGTCTATCTAATGCTATTAATGCTTCTGCGAATGTCAGAATAGGTTCATTATCTTCATCGTCTTCTTCTTCGCTGGTGCAAGTGAGTGCAAGTGAGGGTATCAGGTACAGATTCGGAAATAGTAAACAACAAAAAATGGGGACTGTACCGTTTTTTTCTCGGAATGTTAGGTACAACTACATACCTTCTTTCACCACTTTGGTGTAGATTACAATCTACAGTGTAATTGTTTAGAAATTTCGAGAAAAAAGAGGGTGCTTCAGATTTTGTCAAGACTGGGTTCTCGCATGTGCGACAAAAAAAAAACGATCTATCATGGTAAAATTTGTGACGGGACCGTAATATTTAGACGATTGATACAGGATAACGATATATAGGAGAACGATGCAAACGAGATTATTTAACACTGTTCTTATGGGTGTTTGGCCGGGACTATGAAAAAATAGCGATACATGCGAAAAAACAATACAAGCGAAAACGATGCAACGGGGTTCCACTGTATTATATTACGCGTGCAGAAATCAGATAGGCCCGATTGAAAAGGATCGATTTCCACTTTAATCCTGTTTAGTGTGTGCGTAGTACATAGTGGGTATCTAGTTCAGCTACATAGTCGTAAAACGGAATCGCACGGTCGAATTAATGTCCTTACGAGTCCTTCGGGATTGTCGAATTTTGCTCCGTTACACTTCCGTACTTTTGCATTAAATGTTTCAAACGAGGTTTGCGGAAAATTTTAATGCGTTTAATGTGTTACGCGCGCTAAATAACGTAGCTTGAGTGTGAAACTTATTACTGAACACTGTGGATGCAATAGACTTTTTTTTTACGATTTACAGAATTTTTTTACATTAGACCTTTTTAGAATGTAAGCTACGTGTGTGTGTTTTCAGGATTTATCGCTTGATTTATAGGTAACTGGAATGTCATCATCATTTTCAGCCGTTCCCCATACACTACTGGATGAAGGGCTCTGCAATCCTTTTCGATTTCTTTCAGTCTTGATCAATCTGCATCCACTTGACTCCGCACATTCTTCTCAATTCATCAGCCCATCGTCCACTTGGTGTACCTTGCTTTCTTTCACATTCTCTCGAATACCATTCCAGTATTTCTCGCGTCCATCTGCCATCCACTTTGATCATACTTCTTACCCATGTATTACTCTTGCGATCTCTTCTCGTTATACCGAGCATACATGCTCCTCGATGTGCACTGGATCTTACGTAACATTCTCGAATGCAGCATCCACGTTTAACATCCATACGTCATAACAGGCAGTACGCATCGGTCGTATGCCTTCTTTTTTTTAAGTATAGCGTGATGTTGGATTTAAAAACTGTTTTCACTGTATAGAAAATAATAACAGTTTAAATGTACCTATACATATGTACATATATACATACATATGTAGTTTGAATGTAATAATAACTGTATGAGTGTTTAATCGTTACAATTTTTTTTTGTCACATGCTAAGTAAATGATCTGCCCAATTTATACATACATACATACATAATACAATATGACTTTATAGAATAGTGAAAGTGGGCGCGTCTCAAAGTTCCTTGGCGACGGATAAACAGTAGAATCGGTCACGCTCAAGGTCATCGGTCGCGCGCGTGCGTCGCGTCGGCTCAAACGCTTCGTTACACGGACATACTTTCGAAGGCTGTGACACACATATGCTTGCGAGCGCAGCGAGAACGATGCCGTGCGCACACACACACACACACACTAGTGTTTTCATCTCGGGAATGTTAATTCTCTACTACGCAGGTTTTAAACGTGTCAAATAAGTGCTCCTTTTTGCTATTGCACATCTCAGGACGAGGAGTGGCGATTCACATTCGTGAGATGAAACTGTACATACATAATAGTAGAATATCATATCATTTGTTTAATGAATTTTGCCCGCAAATAGTCACAGTAGATATCATATTGTAGAGATAGTTGATAGCTATTTATAACCTAGGAAAATTGGTGAATATGACTGGATGTAAAGAAGAAGAAATAAAACGAAGAATGTAACTAAGATGGGGTGCTGTTGCAAGAATGAACATAGTTTTTAAATCCAACATTCGACCAATGCGTACTGCCAGTTATGATGTATGGATGTGAAACTTGGATGCTAAATTCAAGAATGCTACGAAAGATCCAGTGCACACAGAAAAGCATGGAAAGATGTATGCTTGGCATAAAAGAAATACACGGGTAAGAAGTATGACCAAAGTGGCAGATATAGCAGTACCGGCAATGGACGCGAGAAATACTGGAATGGTATCCGAGAGGATGTGAAAGAAAGCAGGGTAGACCGAGTGAAAGATGGGCTGATGAATTAAAAATAATGTGTGGCGTCAAGTGGATGCAGATTGCTCAAGACAGACAGTAATGGAAGAGGATTGGAGAGGCCTTCATCCAGCAGTGGATGGTGAACTGAATGATGTATGTATATAGTTTAGAATAACGTATTTCTTTTCACTGCTGCCAAACTTCGTTCAAGTTCGATCCAGTAACGCTTATAATAACCGCGCACTTTATAGGTTAAGTATGTAGGTATGGGGGGAACTTTCGTCGACGCGATTTGTCCACGAAAGTTTAACCACATTAATAATGGTGGACCAAGCTCGAATCGCTCTTATACAACCGCATATCAAGACCACACGGTGCTGTGCGGCGTTTCTCTGTGTTTTACTTTCCTTGTTGCGGTACCGCGAATTCGCGCAACTCTCGATTCGCGAATTCGCGGTCGCTCGCAAACTGCTCACTTACCGCTTTTCAATTAGTCGCACCGAAACCCAATACGCTCAATTACCCCGCCTCTGGGGTTATTATTGTTTGTTCGGCGGATATTTCTCTATATATTGTATCTCTGGGTACCAGTACTGAGGTACTGCACGGTGGTACTTCTCAAATTGTGGCCATTCTTGTCAAACGCAGGACGCATTCTTGATGAATAAACTGACCCAATGAGTCTATCTGAGGAATGTACCTATAACCCCTTTGTGAGTCGGTCATTAAAGGGTGGGTTTACGACAGTCCCTAGATTTTGTTAATTTTATAGGTTTAATATTGCGGATGATATCTAGAAACGTTATCGTACAAATGGGCACTCAAAATTTCACTACCTCTGCCTATCTTTACAGTGAAATCAATGTTTGCCCGTTTAATTGGAGCTATTATATTTATTAACATACATATACATATATACTTTGGTCCTGAAATGACGCAAATGCACAGTATAACATTAATATTCGCTTTTCTACTATTTTATGTTATACTGTTAGTATTCCAAACATACCTTAACCCAACTTTAAAGATTGACGTACATATGACTCAAGATTAACGGAAAGCACTTGAGTCATCTAAGATTCACTGACGGTATAGTTATAGTTGCGTGATTAAATAGATTAACACAATTAAGCAACGAAAGAATTATTATTAAACCTAATCTAGCACAATTGGTTAATATGGCTGGACGTCAAGAAGAACTATGAAACTAGGATGGAGTGCTTTTGGAAGAATGAACATAGTTTTTAAATCCAACATCCCGCTATGCTTAAAAAAGAAGGCATACAACAATTGCGTACTGCCAGTTATGACGTATGGATGCTGAATTCAATAATGTTACGTAAGATCTAGTGCACACAGATGGGCACGGAAAGATGTATGCTTTATATAACAAGAAGAGACCGTAAGAGGAATACATGGGTAAGAAGCATGACCAAAGTGGCAGATATAGCGGAACGTGTGAAAAACGTGGCTGGGACATAGCGAGAACAAAGGATAGCACATGGATGCGAGAAGTGCTAGAATGGTATACGAGAGGATGTGAAAGAAAGCAAGGTAGATTGAGAAGAATGTGTAGTCAAGTGGATGCAGATCGCTCAAGACAGACAGGAACGGAAGAGGAACGGAACAGCTGAAAATTATGTGTATGACGTCATTGTTATTATTAAATAGATTATTTTGCACCAAAAATTGAAATAATCTCCCGTTGAATAGTATTTTTTTAAATTTATTTTATGATAATGTTTTCTTGCAAAAATTCAAACTTGAGATTTTTCTCGGATTGACGTTATATATTGGTTTTTGCACTTTGCATAAAAATAAACGACCCATCGTATTCGTTCTCGTTCAACTAAAAGATTCCATCGTTGCAATATTAAAAAGATACAATCAAACATCGGCGCTAAAAAGCGTTGCATCATAATTTTCCTAGAGAAAAAAAACCGAATACCACTTAATCGATCCGATACATTGCTTGCGTAATTTAAAGTGTAATGCCTATTATCGTATTGATTTCTTTTTTATTGTTATTTGTACTACAACTCGATCTATGTATTGTTGACCGGCCTTCACCCGTTTAGAGACCGGACCTTTTGTGTTCGACTTTTTAGTACTCGTTTTTCCCGTCGAGCCTTTTTCAGAGTACGTAGGCTTCGAAAGATTCCGCTACGGATAAATTTATTATTAAATTAAGTATGTACTAGTACGAAAAATCGAATTGTTGTATCTAAATTTTTATTCGTAATAAATGTACTAGGTTGAGAACACCTGCCCCCTTATCGCGTTTGACAGTAATCGATAATCCCTTTTCACGCCGATTCACCCAGATCTTTACTCGTCTACGTGATTCTGTAAAAAAAGGAAACTTTCCTTCGCATTTGAGGCTATTGAGGGGAGTGGGATGAGATTCCATCTTTGAGATCTGCTCCGGAACCAATCGATAGGTTTAGACTTCATGCATATTTATGAGCTGGGCCTCAGCCGCCGAAACTTTGATTGATTTATAACGTTACCAAAGTCGATATATCGGGAACGGTTGGCAGTGTATATACATATATATGTATGTCTGTGGCTTGCTTCTAAAAGGGCCAATGTCAAAATGTCTAGTAATGAGAAGTAATGGCTAAAAAAATTGGACCAACGCTTGTTATGTTTCATAGCTTAACAGCCTTAATTGTTAAATTCTTCCATTACTGTATATTTGGGGAAGGGGAGGGTGGCCTCATGTGAGGGTCTTGAGGAGTTGGTGTTCCGCTCAAGCCGGCTTATATACATATGTATATACTTCATCATCGTCATTTTCAGCCGTTCGGCATCCACTGCTGGATGAAGGCCACTCCATTCCTCTCTGTCTTGAGCAATCTGCATCCACTTGACTCCACACATTCTTCTCAATTCATCAACCCATCGTCCACTCGGCCTACATTGCTTTCTTTCACATCCTCTCGGATACCATTCCAGTATTTCTCGCGTCCATTGCAACTTCAAATTTTTCACCGGTACTGCTATATCTGCCACTTTGGTCATGCTTCTTACCCATGTATTCCTCTTACGATCTCTTTTCGTTACACAGAGCATATGTACATCTTTCCACGCTTCTCTGTGTGTTGTTAAAAGTATGGAATGCAATATACATACATCGTTTTAAACAGTTTAATGAAGATAAAGGTGTATTTGCTATGAAATCGTTAAAATCAACAAATGGTATCTTAATAATATCTAAACATTATGCATATAAACATAGCACATACGTACATATACATATAATAGCCCAATTCCGTATGTCTGTCTGTCCGTCCGTCCGCTGATAACGCTCGCCTCGGTAAAGGCTGAAATTCAAATTTAATTGAAAAAACACGAATGTCGCGAGTGGGATTTGAACTCGTAATCACCAGGTTGGGTGATTTAGCGCTAACGCGTTCACCCAACACCGGTGATGGGAGGTCTCCTACAATTTGAAAATATTAATCCTCAGTAGGTGCGCGGCTTTGCTAAATCGTTAACGTAATCAATTACGTCAAACACGTCCGTGGATATTACACTAGTTTGACCATAAAAATGATTACAATAAAATGAGACTTCGTGTTACAACAGCTAACGTCAAATCGGTCTTTTTAAATTGTGGTAACTAGTATAGCTCATATCTGATATGCTAAAAAGTGCCTTATTTGTGTGTCTGCACTATTTTGTTTACACATTTTGATTCCATAAAAATCAATGTCTAAAGTATCTAGTACAGAAAAATAAGGCATTTGAAGCATTTTATAACAAGATGTTGGATAAAAACACAGAAATACTTCAATTCATTCAAAATTTGACATTAGCTCTTTCAGTATATGTATGTACGTACATACATATGTACATTCATGTGCGGTCAAGCGAGGGTTAGACACTGATTCGATTAAGCGTTTCGCACCGGTTGACACGCGCCTATGCAAATCAGCACGAATAACCTTTCGAAGACGAGCGCCCGGTTCATCGTATTAACCGGTTCACATGTAATATAATACGTACGAGTTAAAGGTTCATCGAATCGGTCGCACATGCAACGATCCACCTCGATTCGAATTGTGACACTTTTAGTTGGTCGTTTCGTGACACGAATGACTGTCGATTCTCGCACAATGCCCGATCGAATTTCATCGCAAGATACTGTACATACATATATATAGTATGTATATTATTATGTATTGTAGGAAACGGAATGGCAAAAGTCGTTCGATTCAATTCGGTGCGGGTCATTAATCCGGTCGTGATTCGGCGATCTCCGGTAGGCAAGTCGACTGCTCTGCCCGATTGCACACCTAATTTAGTTAGAAATCCGGAACGTTGCCCGTCTTCCGTTCGATTGATTCGATCTCGCATATTTGCATGTGTGTTCAATTTTTATTTGGTTGTAAAATATTGAAATTCAGCTTATATTTGTTTTTATGTATGTACTATGTTAGTGTAAGCCCGTTGAATATCAACGGAGCGGTTTCCCGTCACCCCCCCCCCCGTATTAAAAAATAATATTTAATTTAATTTAATTAAACAATTTAGCAAAGTCGCCAACTTTCATATTATTTATTTCACTTTTCATTTATATATATGTATGTATGTATGTTCAAAATATAAAGAATCTCGCATTATCGGCGTTGGATTATAGCGTAAGCGCTCAATGTTCCAACCTGGTGATATCGGGTTCAAATCCCACTCGCGCAACATTCTGTTTTTTTTTTAATTATTTACATCGGCGAGCGTTGTCAGCAGACAGAGAGACGGATTTCGGCTATTATATAAATTTTATTATGTTTTTTTTATATAATCTTTCATTTGAGTCGCCTAGTTCCAAATCCCGATAAGTTCATAAAACTCACTTGTTCGCAAACGCGGTTTTTCTGCTACAGACTTATTTGCTTGATGGCGTTTAAAATCATTTAAACTTAATTTTGTTGATAATTAAACAAAATATTGAGATTAGAAACATGGACTTATCGTTGTTTGTTTCTAAATATGGTTTTTATCAGCTTTTATCATAGTGCAATTGTCAGTTTTTGGAACTAACACTGATTTTCAATATTTTTTTACGGCGCACTTGGCGGTATTTGAAATAATTCAAGTATAAGGCATCGTTTGAAAATATTCTTAGAACCAGAAAATATTTTATCCTCGTTTTTTATATATTGTGGACTTATCGGGATTTGGAACTAGGCGACTCATTTGTTAATTATTTGATTTAATGTAATTTGATTAATGTTATTTGATTTAATGTTATTTGATTAACGTTATTTGATTTAATGTTATTTGATTAATGTTATTTGATTTAATGTTATTTGATTAACGTTATTTGATTTAATGTAATTTGATTATATTTAATTTTATTTAATCAATATGTTAAATATAATGTTTTTTTCGTGTATCGTCATAGTGACGAATTGGGGCAACCTGTAATGTCACTATGGTATAATTTGTAAAATAAATAAATATAATGTATGTTTGTTTGTATGTATGTTTGTTGCTTCATTCGTGAATTAGGCAAATTATCTGCCGAATGCGTGAATTGGACAGTGCATGAAATTCTTAAACTGTCAACACGACAGTTGAAAATGTAATTTTGATACGGATGTCAAATTTAGCTTGATTATATACATATTATTGAGATGCGGGATAGTTTCGGATTTAGGTTGTCATTTGCTGAATGCGTTTTAATTAAATTCGCACATCGTCATATTATATGTAGTTCTAGACTTTTTTTGGCATGGTAAATGGAAATGAACGTCATTGTAGTTAATGATTGATACACTTTTGGTTTAGTTGCAAAAATCTACTTTGCTCAATCCACGAAGTTAGCAAAGCAATTCATGCCCAATGCACGCACTCGGCAGATAATTTTCCTGATTCGTGAATGAAGCAACGGGCTTGCACTTTTCGTGAATTGGGCAATTTTTTACCCATTCCATGTGATAATACGGATGCGTTAAAAAACACAATGAATCGTTAAATACATACATGACAAAAATAAATAATGAATCTACATATACTTTTTTCGTAAACTTACAAATGCGATTATACTATGTATAGGTACTTTATTTGAACGATATCTCAACTCGTCGATACTTTCAATATGGCTGGTGAATTTATTGAAATTCGGCGAATCTGACGAAACGATTTCAATTCTAATTTAACCAATCTCAAGATTCGACTGAGACTATATCACGCTGTGAAGTGCGCCCAGCACTCGAACAAAGTCAGACCTGAATATCATTATCAAATTTCCATTGTACACCACGTCGTCGTCGAGAGCACTCTCAGCAGTTTGAGGGTTAAGACAGAATCATCGTCTTCTCATTCGAATTACCCCCCCAAACACAACAACGTATTAACGGTTTGAGCCTCTCGTCTCGATTAACCATTGTTTACGACCCTCGTCTACTGTGTATATTGTATATTACATAACAATCAAACGTTAGCCGATCGAGACTGAAAATCCCGCACAATGCAAGAGTTTTTAATTAACGTTTGAGATGTCAATCGAACGTTGGCCAGTCAGGTGGTTTCGTGATTGAAAATAATCGTGGATATAAAAAAAAATGTATACAACAAACGTGAATCGAGTTACGTTAATTAATCGCGTCGATTGTGAAAAGGGAGTGAAAATACTCGATCGGTAGTCGATTGATTGTGCGGCACGTACATTTTTTTTATTTTATTTTATCTGCCCAACCTGTATAATTATATAGGCAATTGATTAATTGCTTAATAAAAGGACCCTCTCTCTCTCTCTCTGTGTGTCTGGTTTTTGTATTATTCACCTTTTGAATGCGATTACTACAATTTTATTTAACTACATACATATTACCTCTATGTAGCCAGTGAAGGTGATAAATTTCGTGCGTTTCGTATTTCGGGTTGATAATACCGAGCAATAAAATAAAAACCCAGAGCGGAGATTAGTCAATCTTTACTAAGTTTGACACACTGAATTCGAATCCGATATTGATTTTTATTGATTAGCTCTCGTTTATGAGATATTCGCAATTTTAAAAATGTAAAAAATATCCACTTTTTTTGCTTTGGCAAAAATCATTATCAGTTCGGTTAAAAATGGTTTTAAATTTGTTGCTCATTTGAATCTTTGTTCTACTAAATTTTTGCAAAACTCCTTCGTTCATAGATCTTGCTCGTCATTCATCGAAATTCCTGCACATATTGATCCTTTTCGCTATTCCTTGCCCTATTCACATTTTCTTTACTCTAGTTCCTTTCCAGTCCTTTCTTGCTATGATTTGTTCTTTGTTTTTAACTATTTTGGCTGTATTGTACATATTATGTGGAATTAATTTATTATTTTATATTATACTTTGAGCTGTACATGTACTTGATAATAAATAAAAATAACTTAATTGTTTCATGATTCAAAAGTACATGTTTGTAATGGTCATTATATGAATAAACAGTCAGTACGTTAGTTTGATTGTTTGCTTAGTATTTTGGCAATCATATATACATATGTACATATTTATTATTTTATATTTATTATTCCATCTGTCTGCTGATAACGCTCGCCGAGGTAAATAATTACGCTATGATCCAAACGGAGGTGATGACGAGCCTGCTACAATTTAATTTTTTGTCAATAGGCTCGCAACTTTGCTAAATTGTTACGTTGTTGTATTATAACGCGCCATCTGTGCAACAACTATAAAAACTATTAAATACACATATACTCACCCACACAAACATTCGTTGATATTCAACAGGCTTACACTAGCCTTGGTATAAACTGGCAATCATATTTTACATAATCAAGCCTCAACTTTGATTATTTTCTATTTCTATTAAAAATGATTCTGAAGTACTCTTATGTATATAGGTAGGTATAGGTGAAAAATTTCTACATACTAGTATTCTGATAAATGTACCATAACATTCTATGCAAATATTACGCAATTCTTTCAGCATAGTTTGTATATGTACATACATATGTATGTATAATGTTTGTGGTCAGAATTTATTTCCCAAAAAAAAAAAAAAATAAAGAAACCGTTACCCGGAAAGAAGAATTTAATAATAAGCAAAATAATTTTGTGTGCACGCCGAGCGAAGAAAAGCTCTGTCAGCCGTCAAAAAGAAAGGAAAATTCTTGGCTACGACGATTTTCCACCGAAAAGTTTTCCCCAGGACGGACCCCCATTGCAAAATTGACACGAGTCTGTCGTAAATAAAACATACGCTGAAAGTTATGACAACCTTTTTTGAAATTTATTTTCATCTCGTGCACGTTTATAGGACACGCCCGTTATATACATATATATATATATATTTTTTTTTTTTCTCTTTCGGCGGTTCACCCGGCTTTCCGACAATATTATATTTCTCTCCGAGAGAACGTTTATTATTTCCTTTCATTCCCCCTACCAACTTTCCAAAAACGGAATTCAAATTTATCGATACTTCACACACATGAAATATTCAACAATGGAAAACTCATCCAACCAAACATTAACGTTGAGGTGCCTGTAAACGATCAACATATTCACGGCAATGTATTGCCAGTAATATTACTGCAATATGGTGATATGGCAGTGTGTTCCACTATTGCTGGTATGGCAGTATGTTGGCGATGGTATACGAAAATACGCGGCATTATATGTTTCTTTCCTGCTCTCTCACATATGTACATACGTGTCACATCTGACACGTCACGAGTGTTGACCTTTGGCGAATCTAAACAATAATAAAAGAGCAACTACTTGCCGGCAATCATTGAGCCACACATTACTGCTAGACATAATGCGCATGTGATGCCGAAAATGTTGCTGGATGGTTGACGAGCAATATTGTTGAAAAATGTTGAGAGTTTCCGAAACTTTTGTTCCATTATTCCTGGTATGGCCATGTGTTGGCGAGTATTATTGACATATTGCCGATGATATTGTTCGGTATACGAAAATACGCGGCAATATATGTTTCTTTCCTGCTCTGTCGCTGAGGTGCGGACACGACACGACATGAGTGTTGACCTTTGGCAAATCTAGGCAATAATAAAACAGCAACTACTTGCCGGCAATCATTGAGCCACACATTACTGCTAGACATATTGTGCATGTGATGCCGAAAATGTTACTGGGTGGTTGACGAGAAATATTGAAGAAAAATGTTGATAGTTTCCGAAACTATTGTTTCATTATTCCTGGTATGGCCATGTGTTGGCGAGTATTGTTGTCATATTGCTGATGACATCGCTCGGTATACGAAAATACGCGGCAATATATGTTTATTTCCTGCTCCTTCACATACATACGTGTCACATCTATCGCTGAGGTTCGGACACGACACGATACGAGTGTTGACCTTTGGCGAATCTAGGCAATAATAAAATAGCAACTACTTGCTGGCAATCTTTGAGCCACACATATTGCGCATGTGATGCCGAAAATGTTGCTGGATGGTTGACGAGCAATATTGTAGAAAAATGTTGATAGTTTCCGAAACTATTGTTTCATTATTCCTGGTATGGCCATGTGTTGGCGAGTATTGTTGTCATATTGCCGATGATATTGTTGGGTATACGAAATTACGCGGCAATATATGTTTCTTTCCTGGTCTCTCACATACGCGGGTCTCTGGCGCTGAGGTGCGGACTACTTGCCGGCAATCATTGAGCCACACATATTGCGCACGTGATGCCGAAAATGTTACTGGACGGTTGACCGTCAATATTGCTGAAAAATGTTGATCGTTTACAGCCCACCTTAAAGGTACACACACGCATCACAGTAAAATAAATTGAATACACCGTGTAATTTCACATCACGACTTTCGTTTAACAAACACAAACACACGCGAAAGCTTCGCGCGCATACAAAAATTAAGAAATCGTGGTCTAGAAAGATGATTGCCGGTTTGTACATATGTACATATCGGCGCCGGCGTCGGGATGCTCTTTCTAAGAAGTTCCCACACGAAAATCCCCCTTTGCACACGTACAAAGTCCCAGCCCCCTCGTCGTGTCCCGGAAAATGGTCCCACGGTGCGTTTTCGCTTTGTCCGCACGCAAATTGCCGGACTGAGAGAACATTCCTGCTTAATAAACGATAATTTCGGAAGCGCAAACTGTGCGGAATGCTCGCGGCCCCGCCTCTTGATGGAATTATAAAGCCTCGGGGTTTTGCGGATGAGACCCACTCAAGCCGAATAACTGCCAAGGATTCGAACGTATTGTAGAGTCATATAATGCATTATAAGGATATACATAGAGTGCATGTTTGAAAGTTGTGCGTGATTTTAGTGAGGCAAATCGTTAAAGTTACACGCGACGTTCAAATGAATATACGTGGTTTATGCGTATTAACTTTTGAGTACGCTTAGCTTAACTGCCGTAACTGATAAATGCTTCCATTACTGTTTGTCTTGAGCAATCTGCGCATCCACTTGACTCCGCACATTCTTCTCAATTCATCAAGCCATTGTCCACTTGGCCTACCTTGCTTTCTTTCACATCCTCTCGGATACCATTCCAGTATGTCTCACGTCCATCTGCCCGCTATATCTGCCACATTCGTCTTACGATATTTTATTGTTATACCTAAACATACATCTTTCTATGCTTCCATGTGTGCACTGGATCTTACGTAACATTCTCGAATTCAGCATCCACATTTCACATCCATACGTCATAACTGGCAGTACGCATTGGTCGTATGCTTTTTTTTTTAAGCATAGCGGGATGTTGGATTTAAAAACTATGTTCATTCTTCCAATAGCGCTCCTACCTAGTTACATTCTTCTTCTTTACATACAGTCATATTAACCAATTGTCCTAGGTATAAATAACTATCAACCATCACTACGATATGATTTCATCTAATGTGATTTTATCTACTGTGTTCTGCGTGCAAAATTCATTAAACATAATTTTAGTTTTATTAAAATTAATTTATAAACCCACTTTATTTATTTAATTATGCAACTATAACTATGTGGTCAGTGAGTCTTAGATGGCTCAAGTGCTTTCTGTTAATCTTGAGTCATATGTACATAATATTATGTCAATCTTTAAAGTTAGGTTAAGGTATGTTTGGAATGCTAACAGTATAACATCAAATAGTAGATTCATTCGTCCAAAAGCGCTCCATCCTAGTTTCATGTTTGGTTTTTTTTTTGTTATACTTCTGATGATTCGCCAATTTATACCTACGTAGGATAATTGGTGAATCATAACAAGTACATCTTCATAAATTATTTCAAGCGTCGACTAATTACACTGAGCAACAAAAAAACACGTTGAGTTACCGGAGACCTAAAAATTATTACTAATTCTGACCTAAGACTTTCAAATATCACAATTAATAGCAAAAACATCTGACTATTGCTTCCAATACTCATTTTGAACATAAAAGCACTAAATTTTGAGTAACAGACCGCAAAAGTCAAAAAAATGGTAAAATTGTCCATTTTTTTAAACGCTCCTATCTCACAAACAAAACCAACACATTTAATTATTATATTCGGATTCAGTGTTATAATCAACTTTGTTCATACACATTAAATAATTCCCCATCTGTTTATGATTAAAATCATAAAAACACTCATTTCAACCACGACACAACATATGTACATAGGTCTACTTAATCATAGCGCATATAACAATATTATAAATACATCACGATAATTATAATATTGTCAAAGGTACCACTCTCCCATGTTCTATGCGAATTGACACTAATTGAACGGATCGCACATTGTCGCGTAATTGCAACGCGTGTTGTACGTAAGCCCAGCCGCACACTGAACAAACAGAACACGTTCGAAACGAATGCACGAACGTTCTGTATGTGCGATAACACGGAAAAGAGGTTAGAGGTGTTCGACTCGTTCGACTCAACTTTTTTTTTATCCCCGCGAACAAATACAGACAAACGAAACTACTATATTTATACATATTATACTGTACTAAACTCTGGCACACAAACATGCAATGTGTATTCTGTTAGCCGACAAATATTTACCGTGGCTTTGTGATGTTGCGAGCATAAATCGCACATAAACACAATCTCTGGATACGGCCTAATGCTCGCTATAGCGTACTCGAACATTACACTCTCCGGAGTAGTTACAAATTGCTCACGGTTACTATATTTATTATATCGACGTGTGTATGTACGGGTTACCTTTAGGTTGTATTATAGTTTAGTTTATTGACTGTGAGTGTGGGTTTATATTTGCATTTTGGCCAAATTCAAACGTGTATGTTCGGATTTGACGTAACCCTTTGAATGCTATTCACGAGACATGCAGACATACATACATACATACCATTGAACCATTTAAATGTTAATGGGTACAAATTGATCGCTAACACCTGACTCGTATTTGGCGCATCGTAAATTTGCTCAATGTGTGTGTATATTATCGTATACTAACCCTGCTTTATACAATTATATTAAGTTGAAAAGATTTTATTTTCATACATACGTATAAAAGGTTAAATTATTGAATTATTGTTGGTATTATAGATTCTTACATTTATAAAGTTTAGGCCCATATACATATGAACATATATTGTGTGTATTTGTTTATTTAAAAATATTGTCATATTTTCAATGAAAAGGAAAGGAATTCAATTTTTAAGTAAAAAAAGTTAATGTAAAGTTAGGTAAAGTTACGATCACAATTGCTTGTATCCATCTATGAGTATAATATGATCCAAAAAAACTTAACTACGACTATCATAGTGTAATTGAAATAAAAAAAAAGCCATATCTTCTTATATGAACGAGCATGTGTGAACTTTACAACTTTAAAACTTACCAGTTTGAAACTTTGGAAAACTTTACGATGTTCACCTCAGGCTTTTTTGTATATATATGTACAATACATAATATGTATAAGTCATGCACATTTCGAGTATATTACAATTAAATAATATTACATTTTTTTATTATTTAATTAAAATAGCTTAAAAAGCTAAATACAAACAAAAAGGTAACTTAAAGCTAAAATTACAAAATAAACTTATCTATTAGCATTTTAAGGCTGCCAAGAATCTATCAATTTCGTTTACATTTCTAAGACCTTCTGGCAGTCCATTGTATTCAACAACACTACTGTACAAGATACTTCTTCTAGATTTTGTTCTTAATTTAAAATTCTTAACTATGAACTTATTCTAACCCCTAGCATTTTGACTGTCTATATTATATCCCCTTATTAAATACTTATTGAAATAACTTGGTAATAAACTCCTTAAAAATATATACTAACATGCACACTTACATTCATCCAACTCAATTCAGTCATCATATTTCTTATACTACCTACATAGTACTATATTTTACTAATTCATAAAATTAAATAGAAAGAGCTCTGATGAAAAACTACAATTTGAGTAAGACAAGCTAAGCTTGATAATGAACTTCTTCAGGATCAGTTGGTCATATTAGCGACGTAAACAATGATTTGAATCGCAAAGTTCTTGTATTTCACGCTTTGTCTATAACAGTGGTCGGGAATATTGTTAGAGCTTTAGCGCCAAATTAGGGAAAACCTTGCAAAATTGATAAGTTTGTTGTTAAAAATGTTACTCATGAATCATTAATGAAATGTAAGAAATGTTATCCTCGCGATATTACTTAGCGTTCAACAGTATTACTAAAAATTGTCATAAAGTTTAGTCTGAAAAACGATCTTAAAGCATGTTATAGCCGTGATGTTGTGGAAATGAGATTAATTTTGATCTTGTGTAAATTTTGAGTCAACATTTTGTATTTGACGCAAAACGTTGGATGACAACGAGGGCCGCGGGTCTTCATACAAAGAGCCGCATGCGGCTCCGGAGCCGCCGGTTCCCGACCACTATAACATAAGCATATGTATGTACATATGTATGTATAAGGTTCTTAAGGCTGTTTCACTGTCCATCAGAAACTTTCAACACACTTATTTTTTCATTGCTTTTTTACTTTATCCTAATCGGATAAAGTATTGTGATCGTGCGAAAATTCGACCTCGAGATTTTGACTGATTTGTATCGAGTATCATCCCCAGATCACGTTTTCATGATTTCTAAAAAATGTCTGTATGCCTGTGTACTATGTGTGTGTGTGTATGTCTGTGTGTTTTCTCCGAAACTATCAAGTCTATCAAGCTGAAATTTCATATCTATTATTTTCACGTAAAGTTTAAAAGCCATAAGGAATTTGGTCAACATCAGTCAACCGGAAGTAGGGTTTTTTTTCGTGCAGAAAATTCAAAAATCCGGTAAAAAATCATATTTTTTTTTAATAAAACCTACTGTTAGCTCTATTGTAATTAGTTCACTCATCTGTTCACCCGTTGATCGTCAACGAGCAATATTTTAGTTATACATACATAACATACGGCGAGTACACAACTAAACCTCGTATAGCCTTGACCAAATTATCATTTTGGCTTGACCAAATTACCTTAGTTATCCGTAGACCAAATCTGATTTAAAAGTGGCGTATCCACATCCGGTCTTCGAACAATCCATCATCATCGGTGCAACAGTTGTGCGCCTCGCTTGTTCTGATTTGCCCTGGGGCGGCCGCTGTGGTCAGCACGCCCCTGTCAGCTCTCCTTTAACGCAAAATCAATTATTTATTTCGAAATTGACCGCTCTCCATCTCGACAGCGTTTAATGAATGATCGATTCCACCTAAAGATACACACACACACATATAATACAATGTTTCTCACAAGGCTGTTGAACTCACTAAGAACTTACTGTAATATACATATGTATGTACATAGATAGTTGATAGTTTTTTATACCTAGGGAAATTGGTGAATGTGACTGGATGTAAAGAACTAGAAATAAAACTAGGATTGAGTGCTTTTGGAAGAATGAAGGTAGTTTTTAAATCCAACTTTCCGTTATGCTTAAAAAAGAAGGCATACGACCAATGAATACTGACATTTATTTATTTATTTTATATAATACAGTAGCTAAAGCTAATTACACAATCCTTAACTAAGCACCTATACAGAGATATTTTTTGAAGACTGCCAGGAATTTATCAATAGTTTTGGAACTTCTAATTCCATCCGGCAGTCTACGTATTATACTCCAAAACACCTCTGTACAAGATGCTTCTCCTATTTCTATTTATTCTAACATTTTTTATAATTAAATTATTTTTATTCCTTAAATTACATCCATTCGTCTAACAATAAATTTGATATTTGATATAAATACCAACATTCACATTCAACCAATCTAATTCAATCGTCATCTTTTTTATACTAGCATACCTATCCACATTTAAAATACATCTCATACCTCTATTTTGTAATATTTGTAATCTATCTCTAGTTGACTTATTTAATAATGAACCACAATAGATAAGTTATGACGTATGAAACTTGGACGCTAAATTCAAAAATGCAACGTCAGATCCAATGCACACAGAGAAGCATGGAAAGATGTATGTATGCTTGGTATAACAAGAAAAGATCGCACAATAAATACATGGGTAAGAAGTATGACCAAGGTAACAGATATAGCGGTACGTGTGAAACAGTAGGAAGTAGACTCAGCGAGAAGAATGCGATGGCAGATGGAATGGTATCCGAGAGGATGTGAAATAAAGCAAGGTAGTCCGAATGGAAGATGAGCTGATGAATTGAGAAGAATGTGTGGGGTCAAGTGGATGCAGATTGATCAAGACAGACAGTAATGGAAGAATTTATCAATTAAGACAGTTATGACGTATGGATGTGAAACGTGGATGCTAAATTCAAGAATGTTACGCAAGATCTAGTGCACACAGAGAAGTAAGCTCGGTATAACGAGAAGAGAAGTACATGGGTAAGAAGTATGACCAAGGTAACAGATATAGCAGAACGTGTGAAACAGTAGGTTTAAAGTGGACACAGATGGAATGGTATCCGAGATTGAGAAGAATGTGTCTGGATGCAGATTGAGACAGACAGTAATGGAGAAGAATGGATGGCAGATGGAATGGTATCCGAGAGGATGTGAAATAAAGCAAGGTAGTCCGAATGGAAGATGAGCTGATGAATTGAGAAGAATGTGTCGGGTCAAGTGGATGCAGATTGATCAAGACAGACAGTAATGGAAGAATTTATCAATTAAGACAGTTATGACGTATGGATGTGAAACGTGGATGCTAAATTCAAGAATGTTACGCAAGATCTAGTGCACACAGAGAAGTAAGCTCGGTATAACGAGAAGAGAAGTACATGGGTAAGAAGTATGACCAAGGTAACAGATATAGCAGAACGTGTGAAAAGTTGAAATGGACACAGCGAGAAGAATGGATGGCAGATGGAATGGTATCCGAGAGGATGTGAAAGAAAGCAAGGTAGACCGAGTAGAAGATGGGCTGATGATTTGAGAAGAATGTGTGGATGTCAAGTGGATGCTCAAGATGCTCAGATTGCTCAAGAAGAGGATTGGAGAGGCCTTCATCCACCAGTGGATGGTGAACGGTTGAAAATGATGATGATGACATACAAATACAATATCAAAGCATCAGCTGTAATAATATACGTCACCGATGCTAAGCAATTTATCGAAGATGGCCAAAATTCGCCCCCGTTCAAAGTGAAATATTTGCGGAAAACTTTCGCCCAGTCATGTTTGCACCGGTCATTGGGACTCGCTCGCTCTTTCGAAGTTTTTCCATTTTCCGGCGACTAGATAAGGTTCGGTTTCACTCTCCGGAAAAGTGTCCGTTCGTTTTCCCCGTCCCGAAATGCACAACTTTTCTTTTATCGTTATTGCCGCGTGATTTTCGCGAGAGAGTCGTCCCATTGTCTTTCTGTGCGAGCTACTCGTTTAGGATAAAACTTATCACTTTAGATAATAAGTTTCATGACCCCCCACCCCTTACTTCTTCTCGCGTCTCAGAGACCCTCCATATCACCTTATCATACGTAGAAATGACATTATGACACATATATTTAATGTGCATGTGCAAAAGTTTTGTAATTCGCTTTCATACACAGCGCGAAAATACTAATATTTTCCTTGGGTAACATCATTGAATTAATTTTTCCTTTGTCTACATCGTATGTCTAACCTTTTTTATTTAAAAAAAAAACCTACATACAACTTTGTTAACTATCATATTGTATTATTTATTTCAATAACTTTATTCTACAAGGATCAGATCGAATCCAGTCATACGTCAAAAATATCCTTTCTATAAATGTCTACTTTCCTATGTTCAAGTTCAATTGTCTAAAATAAAATATTGATTAGTCTTATTAGACTCATGTTTGGATCTATGTACATATATAATAAACGAAGTGCCCATTGTCAAACAACAGTTGAGCAGTACAGTAATGCTCGTCCAGCCTGTGTGGTTGGCTGTAGCTTTTCCGGGTTTCTTGTATCGTTGTATCATGTGAGCGACCTGAATAGAAAACGTTTTGATCAAACATATTGGTTGTCAGGCGTCACACACACGTATTATGCTAATCGCATACTGTGCTCCCTCGTGAACGATAACAAGTTGTTTATCGGTTGTCACAGTAGCATTACGTCAGCGATCCATCCAAGCTAGTATACTTTTCCCTTATACCATCATCGTCATTTTCAGCCGTTCACCATCCACTGCTGGATGAAGGGCTCTTCAATCCTCTAGTATTTCTGTGTGTTTTGAGCAATCTGCATCCACTTCACACATTCTTCTCAATTCATCAACCCATCGTCCACTAGGCCTAAATTGCTTTCTTTCACATCCTCTCGGATACCATTCCAGTATTTATGGCGTCCATCTGCCATCCATTCTTCTCACACATTCAGCTAAATGTGCCACTTTAGTCATGCTTCTTACCCATGTATTCCACTTACGTTATTTTCTTGTTATACCAAGCGTACATCTTTCCATGCTTCTCTGTGTGCATTGGAGCTTACGTAACATTCTTGAATTCAGCATCCACATTTCACATGCATACGTCATAACTGGCAGTACACATTGCTGGTATGCCTTCTTTTTTAAGCATAGCGAAATGTTGGATTTAAAAACTATGTTCATTCTTCCAAAAGTGCTCCATCCTAGTATCATGCTTCTTCTTTAGATCCAGTCATATTAACCAATTGTCCTGGGTACAATATTTCTACTATCTCAACAAATCTTCGCTTATATACATAGGTATATGTAGTAATAATATGTTTCTAATTTTTGATTTATTTTTTTAAACCTGACATTTTAGAACCAAGCCACGTTGTATTATTGGATCGCAAGTCACGTATTGTGAACCACTGCTTCGTCGTAGGTATTCCAGTAGTCGATTCAGTGCTTCAACTCACTCAAAATGACATACGACTTTGTTTGTCGCGCCGATACGTGCTGGTTCGCTAGTTTTCGCCCACAAAAGATCGATTCTCTTATCTTAATGCTTTCGTTCTCTTTTCTCAAAGTTTGACGAGCGATTGTGTGGATACACAAGTATACATTTATTCCACGGCTTGTTTGTGTGTTCGTTTTATCTGTTGGCAACCGGTACTCAAGTCGCTAGGATTTATTAGCCATGGTAACACCACCGTCTTGTACATTGTCAGAACATTCAATTCACTTTTAGTACAGTCGAAATGGTACGCAATTGCTAGTAAATAATGTTTTTAGTTGAATCTCTTATGGCCCCTACATATGGTACATACATAGTCGTTGTGCTCGCATTCTACATACATGTGCGGTTCGCTTGAAAGCTCATTAAAACCCTATAACTGTAAACCATTCGGATTGAAGCTTTGTACGGTAGCGAATCTCAATCTGTAGTAGCAAAGTACAATTACAACTATTCCTTTTATTTACATACCAATAGATTGAATGTTGACCAGTTTATATTGAAATTCTACCGGTCGAATTCCAAACTATGTGATCGAATCAATTTTATTTGCAAACGTTTGAAACTTTCATGTATTTTAAACACGTTGTACCTATGAATTTTAGGCTGAATAGTTTACTCATTCCTTTGTCGTGAACGTGTGCAATATTTATGATGATACTTTTTAATACTACGAAACTTTTTCCTCTTTAACCTCTTTTTTTTTTTTTTAAAGTCAACATTTGACCTAGTTTTTGTCGTCGTTCTACCATTTTTTGGATATACAATAGATTGATTCTTCCATTTTCTTAATTTGCTTTGATTTAGTTCACTTTTACGGTGGAAAACTAATGATTTTAATCTTGTTAGAAATTCTTCAATTTTGTTATGTGAAATTTGCCCGTATTTTATCCATAGTTTAGATCGTTTTACTCGCCATAATATTTGACAACTATGCAAAAGCAATTCCGGCATTGTATAAATATGCGATCGACAAGTCTCATTGTTTGAGAAGCGCAGATTCAACACGTCTAAAACCCCGACAATAGATCATAACGTAACGGCAGCCACGCAGACACGAAGTTGTAATAAAACCATCGCCATTTTGCTACGCCATATTTCAAGATTATTGCTGTGACATCCGAAAATTTGGCACAAGCATAATGAAATAGTTTTCCCGGGAAAATCGGGGGGAAATTTTACAATAGGCACGTAAAACAGTGAAAATTCACGAGACACAATAGTCTCACGCATCGGAAAAGTCAGTTTATTATTTATACTCTCAATACCCAATTCAATGTACCGTATCAAAGTATAACGTTATACTTTTGGTCGTAAGGGCTTAAATGAAGTCACCACGTGAATTTTCCTCGTGTTTTTCCTTCCCTTTTGCTCCTCGGGGATTTTGCAGGCTCGCTTCTATTAGCTTATTGGTTCCGTTATTTACTGACTCGATTGATAAATTGGAAGCGACTGGAGACCCGGTTTTTTTTTATACAAAAAACTTGTTACAAAATACCCCTTCGATTCCTTCCCTCCCATTATAATATATTTTTTTCCTTCTTTCATTATAACCCATTCCAGTCCCGTACGGTAATATATTATTGTTGTTCTTTGTGATTTATATTACGTATGAATATTCTTTCGACTTTGATGTACATAATATCTCTGTATGTAATATGTGTACGTTTTTTTTTTTTTTTTTTTTTTTTTTTTGTTGAAAGGCAACGTAATCGTTTCGTCACTTGACGTTTGCGGAAGAAAAAATAATTGTGTACGAATGTCAGGGGAAAATTTTTACTTTTTCAGGGGAGACGAATTTTCCGCATACATTTTTCCAGGTCAGCGCGGTCCAATTTCTCCCTTTTATGTCACATCGGTCCCACATATATATTTTTTGGCAACATAATGGCGAATAAGAATTATTACGTTTATATTGGGTCACTGCTGAAGTTGGTACCGCCCATTCATTTCTATAATTGAAATATAATTATTTTCACTTTGACTATTGTGCGTGGAAAATTCGAAATTCGTATTAAAAACTCTCTTTTGTATTATTTTAGTATTCAATATCGTTTACTGGAAGCATTTGAACATTTTTATATTTGTGTATTTATACGTTTGTGCGTTTGTTTGTACGTGAGGAAACTTTTCATAGAAAGTCAACAACTGTACGCTATCGAGCAAAAACTTTACACTGCCGTTTTGGTATTAAAATATTTACCTTACAATCAAATAATGTAATATTTATCGTATTGATTACAATATCTACATATCACTATGTATATATAAATAAACCTATTCCGTCTGTCTGTCTTACACTAGTACAGATAGAAAGGAAGACATATTGTATGTACATATACATAGACTGAGAAGAAGAAATAAAACTAGGATGGAGTGTTTTTGGAAGAATGAACATAGTTTTTAAATTCAAAATTCCACTATGCTTTAAAAAGAAGGCACATGACCAATGCGTACTGCCCAGTTACAATGACATATGAATGCTGAATTCAATAATGCTACGTAAGATCCAGTGCACACAGAGAAGCGTGGAAAGATGTATGTTTGGTATAACGAGAAAAGATGGTAAGAGGAATACATGGGTAAGAAGTGGCAGATATAGCGGAATGTGTGAAAAACTTGAAGTGGCACATAGCGAGAAGAAGGGATGGCAGATGGACGCGAGAAATACTGGAATGGTATCCGAGAGGATGTGAAAGAAAGCAAGGTAGACCGAGTGGAAGATGGGCTGATGAGTTGAGGAGAATGTGTGGAGTCAAGTGGATGCAGATTGCTCAATACAGACAGGAATGAAAGAGAATTGGAGATGCCTACATCCAGCAACGGCTGAAGATGATTTTTAAATTATATAAGAGAATCATATATGTATGTATATAATAGGCCTATTTCATCTGTCTGTCTGTCTGTGTGTGTGTGTGTCTGTCTGCTGATAACGCAGATACGAACCGTCGCGCGTGAGTGGGATTTGAACCCGAGATCACCAGTTCGGAAGAGGGTGCACTTACGCTTTCATCCAAACTAGGTAATGACGGGCCTGCTACAATCTGACAATATCAATCCTCAAAAGGTTCGCGACTTTGCTAAATTGTAACGTTGTTGTATTATATAACGCGCAATCTGTGCAAAAACTATAAAAACTATTAAATTTAATATTAATTAAGCTCAGTACTTTGTTCATTTGTCAAGTTTGAAGTATGCATTAATATATATAGTAGCGCAAGGGTCTGTCTGGCTGGATAGCCGCGGATCGCTCGCATACATACTGCACGTACACTTACATATACTCACTCAACTTCTTTTAACAACTTTAAATATAATATTTTAGTCTATTTTGAATTCATAATTTTTTATATATGTATGTATCTATGTACATACATATGTACGTATTGTTTCATTTATTGAAAAAAGTTTAATTTTATACTATTTGCTTATTTGATGTGTTCCTTTGCTTCACACTGAGTTTTCGATGTCGTTTTTTGTCAATATTATATTTCTGAAATACTACATAATTATGTTTATAAAGCTGCACGTTGTTCACACTAATTTTTACAGCATTTTTAATTTTTATTTTTACATTTTTACATTTTTATTAAATTTAAATTTTTAAATTTACAGGAATATGTACAGCTCATAGTTGAGCCATGTTTATAAATTGACAATAGGTTACATATTAAAATGATCATATATTTGTACATTTTATACAATTCAAACAGTTATTCGTACAGAAGTTCCATCACAAATACAAAACGATTCACTCACAAAGTAAACACACAAGATCGATATCTTGTTATTTCAATATAAATTATTCTTAAATTGGCCGTCGAAATGAACACAAATATTAAATAATGTAGGTTCCTCGATTTCCAACGTACATACATACATAAATACATACATTCCTACTTGATATTATTGTAAGCGTTCGCCATTTTGGCGAAGTTTTCTTTCGTGTGTGTTTCGTTCGTTTATTTTTCAACTTGTGTGGGTATGTGTGCTTTTGACATGTTGCGAATAGAACAATATATCGGCTTGTTCCCCATTTTTCGCCGAAATGAATAACGAATAATATTCATACCGTTGTGTATAAGGAAGATAAACAAAATGCGTCCGCACTTCGCAATGAAATATCTTTTTGTCGAAATGCGAGAGATACGAGCCGATGTATATTACACAATAGATCAAAAAAATGAAAAGAAACGAAGCACAGCAAAGGAATCGCACTCATTTGAAATATTTATTATGTGTGTCTGTCGCGAACATGTCCCATTGACGTTGACCCAACAATCAATCGAACGTTTGAAATGTTTTAATCGCGTGATGGCGAAAGCTTGTAATAATAAAAAAAGTTGGATAATGAAGAGGTTACTGAAGTAACTTGAGTGCAACACGTGCACTGTAATGGCCTGTGGTGATTTGTGAGATTAATTGAGGCAGTTAAACTGTTAAAAAAGAGATACACACACACACACACACAAATCGTTTTGTTTTTCCAGTACACCAACTTTTTTTTTTTTTACTTTTTTTATTTTTATTACGAGGTACATACTTATAACCATCAGTGAAAATAACTTTTCGTCGAGTTTTTCGTTTCGGTGGGTACTTATCTAAAACGCTACGAATAATTCACATTTAATGGTTCGAATTTAACCCGTTCGCCGATAGATAGATAGGGTGGAGATGAATTATTGTATCGCCATTCGAAATTGCCTTATTAAGTGTATTACGTATCTTTCGCTTCGTGAATTCGTAAGACGTTGAGCAATTTAAACGTTTTTATTTTATATACATATGTACATACATAGACATTTGATATATGTATGTAAGCGTTCGCTCTCTGAACCATTGGTTGAAGAGCTTTACAAGTACCTAGCGTTGTCTGAAATTTTAAAAATGATAATCTTTTTATTATATCATTTGTCGGAACATTATTTATGGAATGATGTAAGTTTCGTCCGATTCCATTTGTTAGCTCTTCATTGCAAACAATCATCATAAACTAGCTTTATCTGTGGATATTTAGGTTTATTAGTCTCAAAGTAGACTAAATCAAAATCAAAAGTCAACATATAACTGAAATATAATATTGGACCTCAATTTCTGACATAGAAGTTAAAGTGTCATTAAATCGAACTTTATTTATTTATATAATATAATAACTAAAGCTAATTAAATGACCACCTTAACTAAGCACTTATACGGATATGTTTTTTCAAGACTGCCAGGAATTTATCAATAGTTTTGGAACTTCTAATTCTATAGGGCAGTCTGTTATATTCCAAAACACCTCTGTACAAGCTACTTCTCCTATTTCTATTTACTCTAACATTTTTTATAATTAAATTATATTCACATATGTAGACATCCATTCCTCTCACAATAAATTTACTAAAATATGATGGTAACACATTATTATCTAACTTAAATATAAATACCAACACAAAAATCCTCAAAGTATCATTCACATTCAATAATAATCATCCTATTTACTTTATCCTAATCGGATAAAGTATTGTGATCATGCGAAAATTCGACCTTGAGATTTTGACTGATTTGTATCGGGTATCATCTGCTGGTCGCGTTTTCATGATTTCTGGAAAATGTCTTTATGTCTGCGTGTCTGTAAATCTGTGTACCTGCGTGTAAAATCGCCAATAACTCAAAAGCCGTTTATCCTATTAAACTGAAACTTCATATTTACATATATGTATATATTTTTTACCGGCCAATACAATCCATTAGACGTTCAAATATTTTCGTCAACCAGAAGTGGTACTTCCCTTGGAAAACTACCTAATTTTTATACTAGCATACCTATCAACATTTAAAGTACATCTCATACCTCAATGTATTTAAGAACAATGTTGCAAATCTACGCTGAATTGTACATATCGATGGGTATTGTATGTCCAGTGTTTTACCAAAATTGAGTTATCATACACAAAACGTCCATCTGCATTAAACTTTCATGTTTAAATAGTATTGTATGTCCAAATAGATATTGCTTTATTCAAATATATAATATGTCCATTTCGTCCGTAGTTTTCATGCAAAAAAGATGATACTTTAAAACAAAACTGGACATACAATTTCTGTGCACTAACCCATCCATATTATCATTGTAGATGTATTTTTATATTCTGTTGTACGACAGAACGAATCCATTTCTATTGAAAATACTGTAGTTACTTATACTGCGGTATTCAATGCAAAATTTAATTAATCAAGTAGACTTACAAGATTTTGCTTTTATTAAAAGTCTTAATTGCTTTTCCTGTTTCCATCACTTGCACTCACCTGCATAGCTATGCTCTCCCTAGTTGGTAGAAACAGGAGGAACCAGAAAAAGAAGGGATAGGTGACACGAGTTTTTCCTCCCCTTACTTTCCTGTCAAAGTTTTCAATAAGGCTTCGGAAAACTTCTCAGAGAGCTTTCGTCGCCAGGAGATGTGCGGGGTGAGCTGTTGTTGTTATAAAGCGATCAGAACGAAAAAAATTGAAGAGGGGAACCTTTGATCGTAGACATAATTTCCCCAGCGGATCGAACCGGGACGCATCTGTGGCAGTGACTCAGCACAGGACCCCTCTCATTCCACTGACAGAAAAAAATATATAAAAAAAAACTTATTTCAACCCCCACTCGTGATAATATTTCGATTTCGTACGAGTTTCGAATCGGCGTGTACCAAAAATGTTCACTTGAACACCGCTTGAAATAACGTATCCAAAGTGCGAGTCGAATCTGCCGTATAACTAATGGGATTAACGATTTTTAAAATACGTAGCTACTATGTACATTCCCATGGGTATTTTTCCGTAAATTAAAACAGTTTCGATTGAAGCTATGTGGATTTCGAATTTTTGTTACGTTAAACGCGCGCGCACCGAAATTTAAAATAGGCCGAATAGTTCCCCGAAGAGCAATTTGGTCTATTTCGGAATGCAATGAGCTTTGAGGCATTGTTTAATTTCCGAATTCCCGAATACAATTTTAGAAACGATGCATTTCTCCTAACGTTTTACAAATGAATATAATCTTTTTTTACATACATACATATGTACGTATGTATTTAAATGTCAAAAGTTTTGAATACGTTTAATGTTCATGTGTCTTCAAAAAAACGATATTTTGAAACGTGCTGGTATAACGTATTGACCTCGATATGCGAAATGATCGATGAGTGTGCTGAACAATCTGTTAACATTTTAGAAAATGTGTTGTGTTGAAAATCGCGTTTCACTTGTGCGATTTTATCGTTCTCGTTCGGCGAAGGTTTCGCATCATTCGGCGTATAGTTGGTGTCAATCGCAATGACCGCAGCTCGACGCGCGTGTCAAAGTTTAGTAGAAACACGCACTTTCACATGCTAAATTGACAATTTATTAGTACAAGTATTAACTACAGTATGTTTAGTTTGACACGAGATAGTATGCAGTTAGTTTGAGTATCGGTTTGAATCAACAGAAACAACTCAAACTGAATACCGTCTTGTTAACACTTTATTCATACTTCCGTATAAAGCAAATAATACACTATAGCAAAACGAACCAAAGTCATTTTGTAGGAATGTGAAATATAGTCAACAATATTTCTGTTATTACATATGTACATATATATAATAGCCGAAATCCGTCTGTCTGTCTGTCTGTCTGTCTGCTGATAACGCTCGCTGAGGAAAAATTATAAAAAAACCACCAGAACGAGTGGGGGATTGAACCCACGACCGCAAGCTCGAGAGTCGGTTTAGTCCTTTTTTTTTTAAACATATCGTGACTCGGCGTTACCTACAAAAGGGATCGTGATTCTGCTAATAATACATAGATGGCACTATAGAAACTATTATTTATTTTTTTGTTTTTGATTTTTACAAAATCACTTACAAAACTATAATTATTATTATATAATAATTAATAATTATAATAGATATAAAGAAAGAAAGCAAGAAAGCAAGGTAGACCGAGTGGAAGATGGGCTGATGAATTGAGAAGAATGTGTGGAGTCAAGTGGATGCAGATTGCCCAAGACAGACAAGAATGGAAGAGGATTGAGAGGCCTTAATCCAGCAGTGGATGGTGAATGGCTGAAAATGATGATGATGAATAGATATAAATAGTAAAGTAAAAAAATATTTTTTGAGTGGGTATACCGATAGGGTTCAATTAGTGGGGATTGCTATAATACATAGATGGCGCTATAAAAACTATTTTTTATTTTTTTTTCGATCAATTTGTGGGGATCTCTATTAAAAAAGCGCTTTACGATATTTAAAATTCAGCGGGCGTTGATATTCAACGGGCTTACACTAGTTATATATATAATAGCCCAAATCCGTCTGTCTATCTGTGTGTCTGTGTCTGTCTGCTGATAACGTTCGCCTCGGACTAAATGATTAAAAGCCACGAACCGACGCGCGTGACTGGGATTTGAACTCGAGATCACCAGTTCGGAAGAGGGTGCGCTTACGCATTCATCCAAACTAGGTAATGTGGTGCCTGCTACAATTTGACAATATTAATCCTCAAAAGGTTCGCGAATTTGCTAAATTGTTACGTTGTTGTATTATATCGCGCCACACAAACACTCACAGTACGGGCGTTTAGAAACCGCTCCGTTGATATTCAACGGGCTTACACTAGTATGTATATAATAGCCTAAATCCGTCTGTCTGTCTGCTGATAACGTTCGCCGACGTAAATAATTAAAAAAAAAACCCGAACGTAGCGGGAGTGGGATTTGAACTCGGTACCACCAGGTTGGGAGGAATATTACAATTTTGCACATTGCCTGTCCATTTTGGACATTGTATAAAATTGTTGTATTGTTTTAAGATGCGGAGTTTCACACTTTGCATGCAACATAACCATTTTAAGATGAAGATACAGTTAAAATAATTTTTCACAATTATTGTGATATAATGTTCAGTTTTATGAACACGAAGCATTAGAGATATGATTAATTTATTTGACGGCACACTTGTAGAATACGGTAGTTTCATTTATAATATCTTTCACTATACTCGAGTCTATTTGCATGTATTTTTTGAAGCATCATCATCAATTCAACGTCAACTGGATATATTTTAATTATAAAAAGCGTTCAATATTGCCACTGAACACGCTAAGTTCAGTATTAAATCGGTCCAAATTCAACACACTTTACAATCTCGAAGATACGTCGCGTTAAATTGGCTCTAGTTTGTGTAGTGACGTAGTAACGAGTCATCCCTATCTCACTAGTGAGATTTACGAGTGAGATTTTCGAGATAAAACAATTCGATCCTGCTGAGGCATTTTCGCAACGTTGTTGCTTTTAACTGCGTGTCCGATGCATGTGTTTTGCATGTTTTATGTATGTACATAGAATAAATCAGCGGATGGGAGGGGGTGTGCGTGAGGCGTAATGAACGTTTTATGTCTGTGTTATATTTTACATACATATACCCAATAAACGGTAGAAAAAATTACAGTGTGCGAATAATTGCACGTTAGCACCAAACAATTTATACCTACATATACTAGTGTTAATTTAATAGTTTTTATAGTTGTTGCATAGATGGCGCGTTATAATACAACAACGCAACAATTTAGCAAAGTCGCGAGCCTATTGAGAATTAATATTGTCAAATTGCAGCAGGCTCGTCATCGCCTCCGTTTGGATCAGCGTAAGCGTTCACTGTTCCTACTGCGACGTTCTGTTTTTTTGATTATTTACCTCGGCGAGCGTTATCAGCAGACAGACAGACAGACGGAATAGGGCTATTATATACATACACCAGTGTAAGCTCGTTGAATATCAACGGAGCGCTCTGGAAAATAATATTAAATTTAATAGTTTTTATAGTTGTTGCATCTATGTAACAATGTGCCATCTATGGCGCGTTATAATACAACAACGCAACAATTAAGCAAAGTCGCGAGCCTATTGAGAATTAATATTGTCAAATTGTAGCAGGCCCGTCATTATCTAGTTTGGTTGAAAACGTAAGCGCACCCTCTTCCAAACTGGTGATATCAGGTTCAAATCCCACTCGCGCGCGGACGGCAGACAGACACACATACAGACAGACGGAATAGGGCTATTATATACATACTAGTGTAAGCCCGTTGAATATCAACGAAGCGTTCTCATCACCCGTACTGGAAAATAATATTAAATTTAATAGTTTTTATTGTGGTTGCATATATGCAACAATGCGCCATCTATGGCGCGTTATAATACAACAACGTAACAATTTAGCAAAGTCGGGAACTTTCAACCGATTTACATATATGTTCAAAATAAAAGGGATCTCACATTATCTGGTTTGGCTCGCCGCGTAAGCGCTCTGTTCCGAATCACTGGTACCGGGTTCAAATCCCACTCGTGCGACGTTCTGGTTTTTTAATAATTTACCGAGGCGAGCGTTATCAGCAGACAGACAGACGGAATAGGGCTATTATATGTACATTATAATGTAAATAATGAACGCTCCTTGGTATTATTTGGTTTTCATTAAATATTTTAATTATTGCCATAGATGTAGAATAACATAGATTGGCCTTAGCGCCCGAAAAATGACATACAACATAAAGGGCATGCAAAAATGCATGCCTCGCATGCATTTTTTTTTTTTTTTTTTTGTGAGAATTCCCCGCACTTTAGACCCCGCACCCCCCCCCGTTGCTTCTGACGCTTTATCCAGGCAAATTTGTTTGGAATGGCATATCTATGGTATTGTATATCTATGATTATTACTGTATATATTAGAATTAACGCAGGCGTCTATTTGTCTACGGATCATTGCCGCCACGCTAGCATTGCCAAATTTTTAGCGGCATGTTGGAAACAAGCCGTTATCTGTCAAAGCTGGTTAGAGTCAACAACGCGATTTTATACTCATCGCGATACATTATACGATTATTTTACACACTGTCAAACAGGCTGTGGGCTGTACTGTTGTTATACAAACCAGTCACGTGGGGGGGTTAGAATCCACCGACGGCCAAATTGGCTAGATATTAATATAACACACTATTGTTAGCATACCCATCCGTCAATAATAAACACGCGTCGATCGTCAACGGGCTATTTATTACACAGTTCTGGTATACAAATAATGGCCGATGCGTCGTTTACGTCTATCGTAATTTGATACGGGGAAATTCGAAAGGAGAACTCCGAGTAAAAATAGTCGGATATCCGTCAAATAAATTAAGGGCTGGTCTCTGGTGCTGAAAATCGTTTGGGTTTCAGGCCGCGTCCGGATGATTGAGGAGAGCCGCGGGTCGTTAAGATTGCTGAAATGCCGCATCCATCAGTGGCGTGAAAGGCCTCAAAACAACACACAAATCTCCACTAGTTTTTGTTTTCGTAGGGCAGGACGGACGGACGGACGCCGAACCGGTCGTACATCACGTCGAACGAAAGGGAGCACCTTGTGGAAAGTTGAACGCGAAGCTTGTTGTTTGCACTCGAGTGAATGCCTTTCGGTCGAAATTTCATTTAAACACTAGTGAATGGATACCCCCGAAGCAAATTGTAGACTTTGTACGGTGTGTGTGTGTGGCGTGTAGCACCAGAGGATGCTGTGTGACACATTTGCGGAATGGTTCAATCTTTAAGACGTGACGCCCTACATGATTTTAAATTTAATAGTTTTTATAGTTGTTGCGTAGATGGCGCGTTATAATACAACAACGTAACAATTTAGCAAAGTTGGGAACCTTTTGAGAATTAATATTGTCAAATTGTAGCAGGCCCGTCATTACCTAGTTTGGATGAATGCGTAAGCGCACCCTCTTCCGAACTGGTGATCTCGGGTTCAAATCCCACTCGTGTACGGACGGTTCGTGTCTTTTAATCATTTACCTCGGCGAACGTTATCAGCAGACAGACAGACAGACAGACAGACGGACGGAATAGGGATATTATATACATACTAGTGTAAGCCCGTTGAATATCAACGGAGTGGTTTCTCATCACCCGTACTTTACCCGAGTGTTTTTGGGTGGTTGAGTATTGTATAGTATTGTACAGTAATTAATTATTTAATTATATATATATATATATATAATTGTTATTATAAAGCGCCATCTATACAACAACTATAAAAACTATTATATATTCATATAATTTAGCAAAGTCGCGAACACTTGCGAGGGTGACGTCATAGCGTTATCAGCAGACAGACGGATTATTATATATATAATGTATAGTGATTACGTGGACATCACTCGACTCCACACATTAGTTTCAATTCATCAGCCCATCGTCCAATTGATATACCTTGCTTTCTATCACATCCTCTCGAATACCATTCCAGTATTTCTCGCGTCCATCTGCCATCCATTCTTCTCGCTATGTGTCCAGCCAACTTTTTCACACGTTCCGCTATATCTGCCACTTTGGTCATGCTTTTTACCCATGTATTCCTCTTGCGGTCTCTTCTTGTTATACCGAGCATACAAGCTTATCTGTGTGCACTGGAGCTTACGTAACATTCTTGAATTCAGCATCCATACGTCATAACTGGCAGTATGCATTGGTCGTATGTCTTTTTTTAAAGCATAGCGGAATGTTGGATTTAATAACTACATATTTCCAAAAGTGCTCCATCCTGGTTTCATTCTTCTTTTTACATCCAGTTATATTAACCAATTGTCCTAGATATAAATAACTATCAACCATCTCTACGATATGATTATCTACTGTGACTGCGTTTTACCTACAAAATTCATAATGTTAGTTTTATTAAAATTAATTTTAAACCTACTTTCGTTGCTTAATTGTGTTAATCTATTTTGTAAATCTACTGAGTCGCATGCAACTATAACTATGCTTCTCTGTGTGCACTGGATCGTACGTAACATTCTTGAATTCAGCAATTGTGTATTATACATATTGTCATATTATATTATAAAATCCCTTAGCGTTTTAGGCAAAGTATAAAATAAATTGCTGCCCGAATCATTTTCTATATAACCAATCTGACCAGTTTCGCTTTTCATGTGGTCCTTTTCAAACTTTATATTTCAATTTATAAACATTTTATAATTTTATAATTTTATATAATCATTTTATAATCAATTTAAAAACATTTTAGAACCTTTCCTGGCAATTTTGAAAAATCCTAGGTTGTTTATATTATACAATCATACATAATTTGTTTGTAACACATATGTATGTACATATGTACATACAATTTTGAATAACTAATAGTTTAACTGAAAAAACTGACTGAACAGTTTAAAAAAAAAATTGAATTATCATACACAAAACGACCATTTGCATCAAACCTTCATGTTAAAAAAGTATCGCATGTCCAAATAGTATATTTGAGAAGATATTGCCTTATTCAAATATGTATATAAAATGTCCATTTCGTCCATAGTTTTCATGCAAAAGAGATGTACATATGTATGTATGTCACTTATAATATTTTAAAACAAAACTGGACATACAATATCTGTGCACTAACCCATCGATATGTAAAAGTAAATGAGTTACAATATTGTCATTTTTATTGAATCTGAGTGTACGAAATAAAACTTTGTATTTAATAATGTCCCGTCACACACTCAACCAAGTACCAGAATCATAAAATGTATGTATGCAAAGTTTAATTTCGATTAGTTTAACAGTGTGGAAATGTATCATCATACACAAATTCAATTTTATATGTACATACAGATTAGTAAGTGGATGTTGTGTATTTAAGCCCGTAACGCACTTGGCTGCCTGGCTGCGGCAATAAAGTTATCGGCATTATCAAACAGGCAGCCACATACATTTTCTAACATCGTTGTGGCTACGCAGCCATGGCTGCCGCAGCCAGGCAGCCAAGTGCGTTACGGGCCTCACAGTCGTTCCGATACGGGCCCGATAAGCGCGCGGGGGTTTAGATTAATATTTTATTGTGCGGAAAGGTCTGCAGCCCCCCTTAGGCTTAGGGGTGGTACACAAGACACGGTGAAAGATCCCCAGGGATGAATCGGGACCAAAACGAGTGATGATACACGCCCCTGAATCGACGTTCCCATGGGAAACCCCATAGCTGGGTCGCAAAGCAACCGTAACTACGGTATATAACGAGTTGTCGACACGCGTGTGTTCTTTAACACCATCTTTCGACACGTGGATCAATTAGCAGATCATGTAATTTCCGATTCATTTGGTCCGTTTTTTATATCACAACTTGTTCACTAGGATTGTAGGTTTACTTTTTATCCATATTGACCATGCTCTACCTACATATACGCGTGTTATGTCTCTTTATTGTTGTATCAGATCGAGAATTTCATCGAGACGATAAGCGCCCGGATACATTTTCATTATGCTAATGATATGTCTCTGTAGATATTGATATTGTGTGTACCGGTTTTGTTGCACGCCACGAAAACCGGTCACCGATAAAACCCAGTCAGGTATTACATACATATATATATGTATATACAATGTATGTATGTAGGTAGTGTACAATTTTTTTACGCACAACACTTGTTTCGTGATGACCCCCTTTGTTTCGAATTATTGTCCGACAAAATACAAAAAAATCGAGTATAAATAATAATACCCACTGTCATTATTTTCTGGTTTTGCGAAATTTCAGTTGTAATTTTTTGCAGGTGTTGTTTTTTGTACGTGTACAGTTGTTGATTTGATTGATGAACTGATGTTCATTTTATTATGAACAATTGATGTGTAGTTTCCGTGTGTCTGTGTGTCTGTCTGTAAATAATTAAAAAAAAAAACCAGAAGGTCGCACGAGTGGGATTTGAATCAGGTATCACTGATTCGAAACAGAACGCTTACGCGGTGAGCCAAACCCGATGATAATAGGCAGGCTTCAACGTGACTATTTATATAATAAAAAATAGGCTCGCCACTTTGCTAAGTTGTTGCGTTGTTGTATTATAACGCGCCATCTATACAACAACTATATAAAAATTATTAAATTTAATATTATTTTTCAGTACGGGTGATGAGAATGCTCCGTTAATATTCAACGCATACGAATGGATTCATTAAGAATTTAGTTATAATTATCTTTTTATCGTATTTGAAATCTGTTTTTTATATATTGGTATTCAAGGAGTAAGTTTAAAATTAAAAAAGGGTGACCTTTAGAATTTCATTGTCAAAATTTACTAAAATTCTAATATTGATGCCACTTTGAAAGAACTTTAAGTTGCTTTTGAAAAATAGGCGGTTCAATGGATATGAAAAATTCGTGAAAAAATCACATTTTTTCGTATAACAAGCCAAAAAATCAAAAATTTTAGGTCTATCTTTTTTTTCCTTGGTATGTACGTGTCTATGTTATTATTTAACAAAGAAAATTTAGCTTGAGATTAACATTTTTAGAAAATTCTCTAAGAAAAGTTTCCAAATGCAAATTTCTCAATACAGTATTATATAATACGTAAAATTATAGCCAAAGGTAGGTACATGTCGGAAAATTTTGGCTAAATTTCCCTTTTGTTTTACACATCAAAGGATCAGACGTAAATTGTACGATATTAAAAGCCTTAATTGCTATATCGCTAATGAACACACTTTCAAAGGTAAGAAACAACGAGAGCTTTCGGCGAAAGCTCACGCGTTCTGCGAAACTCGCGCGCCCCGTAAATATTCGTTAAATTTAATGTGCTCTGTTTCGTTGTCACTGTTTATTAATAAACAACACACACACACACACACACACATGTCATCATCAGGCTTTGTCGCAAATATCCTGTTCGAATTTTATACACTGGCAAAATTAATACTTATCGACAATGTCCATATTCGTTATAGCGGTAAGTGATGTATGATTTTATTGGTTAACGAGCTCGTTAAAATAAAATTTCAGCGGTGAAATGCGAACGCACCGGACCGGATGCGGCTCGCCGATCCTAATTACCGTTTTCAGTTAGTTTTTCCGACAGTCTACGTGTTTCCTGTCGACGTCGGTGGAAAACCGGAACTGCGAACTCCTGTGATGGAAAATCGAGAATGAATAAAAAAATTACAATGAAAACAGAGCACGCGGTAGACGTTTTCCATCATTAGATTTTGGCGCTGTTGCTGTTTTGTCGCATTTATGTATGTAGAATGATCGATGTAATTTTTTCAACACTTAACTTTTGATTTAATGACATTATGATTGCTTAAGACTATCAATTTTCAGTTAAACACTATTTTGAATTTAAAAAAAATGGTTAAATTAAACTATAAATATAAATTAAATCGTTGTACATACGTATGTGTATTTCTAGACATGTCATTTTGACTTGTTAAAACTAAAACCTAGTTAAAAATATACTTTCTATCAAATATACAGTAATCTTTTCATAACCACACACATTACAAGGCAAATACACATCATCGTTTTCAGCCGTTCATCATCCACTGTTGGATTAAGGCCTCTCCGATCCTCATCCATTCCTGTCTGTCTTGAGCAATGTGCATCCACTTGACTCCACACATTATTCTCAATTCATCAGCCCATCGTCCACTAGGTCTACCTTGCTTTCTTTCACATTCTCTCGGATACCATTCCAGTATTTCTCGCGTCCAACTTTTTCACACGTTCCACTATATCTGCCACTTTGGTCATGCTTCTTACCCATGTATTCCTCTTACGATCTCGTATTGTCATACCATGCTTCTCTGAGTGCATTGCATCTTGCGTAAGATTCCTGGATTTAGCAAATACACAGAATTGTATCAAAATAAGAAACTTACAAAGCAATTCTTTCTTTACAAACATCTACATACCTTTTCCATCATACATATATGAGTTGATGATTTGAATATTAAAATTTTCCATTGAAACAGAGAAACAGAGGTACACAAATACAGATCCTACTTACATACATATATACAGAATGTTTACAACATTATAAATTGATGTATCATTTAATTCTCATTAACCTTCAAGCAATCCCTTCCTGCAGTGTTTCGACTCAAAAAGCTTCACACCTAAAGTTGTACGTGCACTAAGTTATTTAAATCAAAAAATTGACATACACAAAAGAAATTATAGTTCCTGTAATGCTTTGTACACCACATTTCCGCGATTCCCCGTATAAAATAAGACCATCTGCGAAACGCCCCTTTTATAAAATTGCATAAGCGATTCGAAATTGAATTGAATCGTGATCAAACGCCTGTTGTTTGACGTCGAATGGTACATAGCAGAGAGGGGTAAGAGGAGAAGCCCGGAGGCGGAGACAGACAGACAGACAGACGGACAGATAGTGTCAAATGCAAGCGCAAGTGTAAATTGAGAAGTGAAAGTGCCTTTCAACAATCCGTATACAGCGAAACCAGACAAAGGAGAGAGGACCAAGCCGCAAGGACCCAAGCAATGCAGAATCGCCAACAACTTTACCTTTGTAACTACATAGCATCAAGCTGGAAAGTTTGCACGCGGCCATACAAACGCATAAACTTCTTCTCTGAGATATTATACCGACAGGGATTAGTTCCGAGTGTTACTCTCTGTTATATGTAGGTACACCGTTTGTTTTGTATTTAATAGATATTCTCAAGTGGGAGAGCTCCAAACTTCCGTTTCTTTTATATAATATTATATTGGTACTCTTCGGTTTAATGGGAGGGGGATTCCATCTCTCTCCCACTAAATGGAAGCTTAATGATGTTGACATAAAGAAAAGCGTTTTGGTGGAGCTTTCGAGCCGCGGTGTGGCAAGCGAGCTCCCCAAAGCAGAGTGCTGATTTACTCTCGTACGGGAAACGCATAAATCGAGAATTACGAAATGTAAAATATTTAATATCGAAATGTTCCCTCTCACTCTCTACGTCATCGTCCTAATCTGGTCTAATTAAAATTTCGCTACGGCTTAATGTATTACATATTAATATAATACGGTCTGTATTTTACGCTTATGTGTATGTATGTATGTATGTATGCTTACGCAAAACTCTTCACTTGTGATGTTTATTATTATATTTTGATGGGTTAATTATGTCGCATAATTTCATTCAAGCTTAAGTTAACATACTCGCCTTCGAATATATTTATGTTCTTTTTAATAAGAATTTTAGCAAATTTCATATTCTCACATAATTATCATACATCAGTAATGCGATTCTCGTTCACTATTATTATATAAAACTAGTGTAATCCCGTTGAATATCAACGGAGCGTTCTCATCGCCCGTACTGAAAAATAATATTAAATTTAATCGTTTCAACATAGTTATTGCATAGATGGCGCGTTTATAATACGACAACGTAGCAATTTAGCCAAGTCGCGCGCCTATTGACAATTAATATTGTCAAATTGTAGCAGGCCCGTCATCACCTTCGTTTGGATCATAGCGTAAGTGCTCACTGTTTTTTTTTTTAATTATGTACCGAGGCGAACGTTATCAGCAGACAGACACACACACAGACAGACAGACAGACAGACAGATGGACTTCGGCCATTATACATATATATAACTAGTCTAAGCCCGTTGAATATCAACGGAGCAGTTTCTCATCACCCGTACTGTGAGTGTATGTGTGGTTGAGTATAGTTTTTGCATAGATGGCGCGTTATAATACAACAACGTAACAATATAGCAAAGTCACGAACCTTTTGAGGATTAATATTGTCAAATTGTAGCAGGCCCGTGGTGATCTCGGGTTCAAGTCCCACACGCGCGCGGACGGTTCGTGTCTTTTAATTGTTTACCTCAGCGAGCGTTATCAGCAGACAGATACATAGACACACAGACGGAATAGGGCTATTATATATAAGATAAAATATTCAGTTTGATTTTTTTTTGTAATTTTACGTTTGAACGTGTTCCCACAACTTATCTTTGATTTAAATTAGTTCCGTTTTGTTTGTACGGTGATTCAAATTTAAGGATATTTGTATAAAAACTGGGCGAAACGAAAGAAAATAGTTTTGCAACGAATATGTTAATATTATATTAATACAGTATGAGAAACATATTGTAGTTTAACAACAAAACGATACAGTTTTTTTTATGCGATCTGGACCGAATCCAAAGATCACTTTTTTTTATCTTAAGAACGATTTATCTCATTCGCGTGAACGCAGAATCCTCTTTCGAGCAATTTAGTTTAAGTAAAAAAGGATTTTTGTTGTTGTTTTTTTTTTTTGTTGACTAACAAGCTTTATGCTAATCGAACTTTGCGTGCTAAGAGCTTTTTTATTCGAAACGAGTTATCTTGTCGGCTACTGTGCCACTGGGCTTTCAACAGCACGCACTTTTACCCGACAAAATCGTTCGATCGATATTTTTCAAATGAATCATCGATACGTGCATTCAATTTTTGTTTTATTGCACACATGAGTTGTCGGCCAATTTATTTTTCCGCGTCCTTTTTAACAAATCCATTATCGGTTTTGAATGGAGCTTTTGTGAGCTTTCCGCCGACGATATTGTTCGATTGAAAATGACGCGTGCAAAATAATTAACGGTCTTGTAAGTTTTAACGACGTGCCCCTCGGCGTTAATTATACAAACATACCCCCTGACAAAGCTTCGTTCTATAATTACTATAAGCGGGGATGTTAGTTTTGCTTATTTGCTCTCACATAGACTATAAACTAGATCTACATACCGTACATATCTACAACCATTGTCATCTCGAACACATTACAGTATGTGTTCTACGCGAAAACGGCGATTTTACGTACGTAAAACAGACATTTTTGTTATTCATTGAAATGACTGTATTATTTTATTCAAATATTTCAACAGTGTTATATTTTTATACTAGTGTAACCCCGTTGAATATCAAATGATGTTTGTGTGGGTGAGTATATGTATGTGTATTTAATAGTTTTTATAGTTGTTGCATAGATGGCGCGTTATTATACAACGCGTAACAATTTAGCAAAGTCGCGAGCCTATTGACAATTAATATTGTCAAATCGTAGCAGGCTCGTCATCGCCTCAGTTTGTATCATAGCGTAAGCTCTCAATGTTCCAAACCGGTGATCTCGGGTTCAAATCCCACTTGCGCGCGGACGGTACGTGTATTTTAATCATTTATCTCAGCGAGCGTTATCAGCAGACAGACAGACAGCCAGAATAGGGCTATTATATATATATAACTAGTGTAAGCCCGTTGAACATCAACGCAGTGGTTTCTCATCACCCGTACTGCGCTACTATATGTACATACGTATGTATATGGTAATGCATACTTCAAAGTCGACAAATGAATTAAGTACTGAGCTTAGTATTTATTTCTAATAATAAAAAAAAATGGCGCGTTATAGTACAATAACGTAACAATTTAGCAATGTCGCGAACCTACCGAGGATTAACATTGTCAAATTTAGTGATCTCGGGTTCAAATCCCACTCGCGCGCGACGGTTCGTGTCTTTTAATCATTTACCTCGGCGAGCGTTATCAGCAGACAGACAGACAGACGGAATTGGGCTGTTATATATATGTATAATATATAATGGTGACTGATTAATATTTAAATTGAACCATGAGTGTACTTTTAGTCTTCTTAAAAAGTTATGTTTAGTTAATTTTGTATAAATTGCATGCGTAACAAAGATTTTCTGCATTTACTTTTGAACATAAGGCAAAGTATGTATATTTTCATTTATTTGAATTATTCCAAAAGGATTCAGTATTTAACTGTTTCGAATAATAATTTGCAATGCGCTTATAAATCCAATTATAATTTGAAAGACAAAGGTATGTAATTGAAATTGGTACTACATTGTACAATGCACGAATCTTTCAGTTGCGTTTTTCAAAGCTATCTTTAGTAATATTTTTTTTAAATTAATATAGAGCTACTAAAGATGATTGATTATATTAAAACTGTCCACTATGCTGTATAGTTAATGTTTTATTCACAACCTTTGTGTCAATTTGATTCAAAAGTTGCTTATTACGTGAAAAATCGACCTCGATCGACATTTCTGAACCGTGCTAAACTTTAGTTACAATTTTGCACGTTATTCGATTCGCTTATTCGACGTTACCTATTGATGACACTCGTCCTTTTAATTGCTCAATACATCGTCAATCAATCCCCATTCTAAAGCATTTACAATCCGAAAAAGCGTACGTCACTTTTTTAGTACAAAATTGCATCATCGTATATCAGAAAAGGTTACGAGTCGACACGCGTACGGCGACATTCAAAAAGTGTCAATAAATCGTCAGATTAACGCCGATAAACTAATAGAGATTTAAATCGTGTCGATTAGCATATTTAATTGACGTTTTCCGATCTGGAATATGTGAATGTGAATACATAAATGTGTATTTGTTATCGAACGAATAAACAAATGGGAAATGATCGCGCGCTAAGTGAATCGAACGATCGTTTAATTTAACGTCGAGATCGTTCCGATGCGAACTTATTAAACGTGTAATCAATTACGCAACCCACTCGGTAATTAGTCTAGGTGATGAATGCTCCCATATAAGTATACGGTATAGGTCTCGATTAACGTACTTGTGACACGTTAATGTCGTTGAGAACGAATGGTAGAATTATGCACAGTGTTTGTCGTATGTACTTACGGTGTACGTTATGTGCGAAATTTGACCGTCAAAGTGACACATTAACTAATTATTCCAATTTAATTATATTACGCGCATACATATTACATATTCTTTACGTTGATAAAGTGCGCGTTGTACTTTGAAAAATTAACGAGAACAACTCACGCATTTTTCCCACATTTAAATTTGTCTTTGTTAGATAATTCCGAGAATTTCATTTTAAATAACATGTTTGTGAACTACGCTTTATTTGTTTGTATTGACATGGAACAGGTATAACATACGCTTCTTTATGTACGTATTTAATTAGATCAAGATTTAATCTACATAAACTATGTATCTGCTATCTGCATAAAAAAATCATCTAATTTCATTAGCTATGAACAAATATCATTTATCTTAAATAAAATACCAAAAAAATGATTAAATTTTATCGTGCGTTAATATTGATATGAATATGATATCGTTTTTATACATACATGTATGTATATACAAAAAAATATTGTATAGAAGTATCTTTAGTGTATCAAATATGTGCTTTTTAAAGTCAATTGTATTGATGTATTGTAAGGGCTATTTTTATTTCAATAATAGATTATAGAACAATACAAAATATAGAGATGGAATTTGAAGTTAATGAGAAATTATGCACTTTTCGTCATCTGTAATAGATATTCACACTGTTTCTTATAATAATTTAAAAAAAATAACATTATTTATACACTAAAATTAAACGAATCGAGTTTTAAATATATACATATAGTGATCGTTATAGGCCAGCGTAGGATGAAAGTGTTCATTCGCATTTAATGATAATTATGATTATGGTTGTTTATGCAGGAAATCGAAAGTGGTGCGCCGACTATATTAGCGATAATCTGACATTGATTTTAATTTATTTTTTTACCGTATTCGCAAATAATTTAAATATGTTCGCACACGTATCGAGAGCGATAAAATCTCATTGCTTATTTTCATAAGCATAACGATAATAAGCAAGCAAGCGTACTGATACTATAATTGATATATGCAGTTATAGTTGAAAGTCGTACACGAACATTAATGGTAATATTCATTGTTTAGACCGCGATGCGGCTATTTTCAATTTCACATAATAATTTTAATCAACGAAGTATCGAATCGAAATTCGCCCGTCAATTTACGCGAAATTTTCCGCGCTTGCGTTCCTATGCAATTATCGCACATCGAATAGAAAATTTTCCAACATCCGATGCACAAAAAACACACACACACACCACAATTCGTTGATTTTCCAACTATGATTACGAATATTCAACGCACACAATAATAAACAGTAACGAGACAAAATTTTCGTGCTGAATTAGCGCGTATTATTATTAGTATTCGTATATACTCGTATTAGGCGAACGCATACCTCGCGGTCAAATTCGAAACACGCAAAATTTCACTGAATACTCGCTACAAATTGAATCGCATTATTATCTTTGTAGTATTAACTAGATTGTGGGATTGTGCAAGTGAACAAATATCAGGCTTAATTTAACTTTTTACACTACTTTCATACTCGAAACGTCAATTTAGTCGAATTTTTTTAATTTCTCATACAATTGACTGCAAATTCTGACGCCTTTTAAATCAAATACGACATTCGCAAGTGTAACAGAATATTTGTAGTTTGTGTTTAAACGTGTACTTGATTGTTTATATCCACAACTTATACGCATATAAAAGTTTAACCAGTTTAAAAAACACTGTTAATAAATAGTATTTCACAATTATTTACCTTTTAAGTAGGTATAACCACAAAACACAATTCTTCTTGGGTACAAACTGACAATTTAAATACACTAAATATCTATAGCAAATCGAATAGTATTGTTTTGTCATTCATACATTGCAGCGCTGAATTCAAGAATGTTACGTAAGATACAGTGCACACCGAGCATGAAAAGACGTATGCTTGGTATGACTGTAAGAGATCGTTAGAGGAATACATGGGTAAGAAGCATGTTAAAAGTGGCAGATATAGCAGAACGTGTGAAAAAGTAGGAAGTGGACATATAGCGAGAACAATGGATGGTAGATGGATGCGAGAAATACTGAAATGGTATACAGAGGATGTGAAAGAAAGCAAGGTAGACCGAGTGGACGATGGGCTGATGAATTGAGAAGAATGTGTGGAGTCAAGTTGATGCAGATTGCTCAAGACAGACAGGAATGAAAGATTGGAGATGCCAGCAGTGGATGATGAACGTCTGAAAATGATGATTTTAAATTATATAATAGAATCATATAGGTACATATATATAATAGCCCTATTCCATCTGTCTGTCTGTCTGTGTGTGTGTGTCTGTCTGTCTGCTGATAACGCAGATACGAACCGTCGCGGTGAGAATATTTTAAACCCGAGATCGAACAGTTCGGAAGAGGGTGCACTTGGGCTTTCATCCAAACTAGATAATCGGGCCTGAACAATTGACAAACAATCCTCAAACGGTTCGCGACTTTGCTAAATTGTAACGTTGTTGTATTATAAGGCGCCGTCTATGCAACAACTATAAAAACTATTAAATTCACATACACTCACCCACACACACATTCGTTGATATTCAACGGGCTTACACTGTACTTTTGAAACTACTAATGAGAATATTTCACACGATACACAAAACTGCACTAAAAACGCTCAAATTGGTGTTAATTAGACCTCGTTTTGATTGAGACCTCACAGTTGAGGCATTTATAAGGGCATTTTGTCGACTACTACTTACTTTTTAACCTGTAATTCCGAGAAGAGAGCGGAATCGGTGCAAACTACCCTGCGGCCAAATCGCCCAGATTCTTTCCCACGTACGTGATCTTTTCACATGACGTACATATGTGTGTGTGTATGTATAATATTAATACACGAGTGCACATTAGACCTTTTCGTTTATTATTATTTTGAATCCCTCGGCCATAGTTTTAAATGCGTAATGTATAATTAGCTGTCGGCACTAAATTACAGGTTCACTTTTTATCTGTGGGGAGTCAAAGGATCGAACGGTTCAGGTTTAACCTTTATGTACATTCGATTAGAAAGGTGCCTTTTACCTTTAAGGATACATACATACATACGGTGTGTATAAATGTGACTGATTAATCTGACAAGTTGATTTAGCGTACTTGATCGTTTGTGCGACACTGGTCTTTATAGAGCTTTCACGTAGGATTCGATACAAAGTAACTATGTAAGTATAGCAATTGCACGTGAATAAATCGATCTCCTTATAAACTTCAAACGTTCCGTTTAATCATTTTCCGTGGATATTATACACATTGGAATGAAATCATAATCGTAAGATTGACCTTAATGGCGCACGATGATATTTTAACCTTTTGTGCGTTTATTTATCGCCCGTCCCATAAATAAAATGTAAAATTGTACACATACGGATTTAAATAATAATTTACATTTGACTACTAAACGACGATATATTCCACACGCCTATAAATTATTTATAATTACCGGTTTTATACTTACTCATTTTGTATAGATGTACATACGTGTGTGTATGTATTCAATTTTTAATCGTATAAATCGGTAATTAAATAAATTATGCGTATAAGTATTTTTAGCATTGTCTCGAGTTTGATTTAATGCTTTTGATTCATTATGTCAGCCTGAAGCTGTACGATAAATCGGTATATTTATTATTTGGCGTTTTGAATATTTGTTTAGTGAATTTTTTGTGTTATATCATCGGTAGTTGGTATTTTGATTGTAGTTTGAATTTCTGCGCAATAAATCTTAACATACAATAGTTGTATTTAACAATACAACGCTCAAATACTTACTTTGTAACTGTAGTATGCTTCCTGATGAAACTCTTTCACTGTGAATTGTAACCCTCCATCCTTTGCTTTCTTGTTATTAAATACACCTAAAAGTACTAAAAGATCTTACTTTTAATAGAAAATTCTTTCGTACAATACAATAACAGCTAAAAGCTTTCTACTCGAATTTTCTACTTGAAAAAATTCAATACAATTTACTTGCACGTTATAAACCTTGTCCAAATACTTCTTTAAATGCATTTTTCAATCAATCATTCAAAACAGCAATTCTCTTTGTTCCATTTTAATACATATAAATATTCAGCATCTGCTGAATGAAGGCCTCTCCAATCCTCTTCCATTCCTGTCTGTTTTGAGAAATCTGCATCCATTTGACTGCACACATTCTTCTCAATTCATCAGCCCACCGTCCACTCGGTCTACCTTGCTTTCTTTCACATCCTCTCGGATACCATTCCAGTATTTCTCGCGTCCATCTACCATCCATTCTTCTCGGTATGTGTCCACTTCCTACTTTTTCACACGTTCCGCTATATCTGCCACCTTGGTCATGCTTCTTACCCATGTATTCTCTCTTGCGATCTCTTCTCGTTATACCGAGCATGCATGCTGTGTGCACTGGATCTTGCGTAACATTCTTGAATTTAGCAAACACGTTTCACATCCATACGTCATAACTGGCAGTACGCATTGGCCGTATGCCTTATTGTATAAGCATAGCGGAATGTTGAATTTTTAAACTATATTCATTCTTCCAAAAGTGCTCCATCATAGTTTAATTCTTATTTTTACATCCAGTTATATTAACCAATTGTCCTAGGTATAAATAATTATCAACTATCTCTACAATATACTTATCTACAGTACAAAATTCATTAAACATAATTTCAGTTTTATTAAAATTAATTTTTAATTCTATTTTCGTTGCTTAATTGTATTAATTTATATATATACATATTGTTCATATCAATTTGAAGTGTTGCGTTTTATACCTATCACATATACGAACTTAAATGTAAAACTTTCACTTCACGGTCTCAATATTTACAACGAAGCTTTTTATACGGGGAAAATGTTAAAGCTTTTTCAATACCTCATGTTTATTTCATTGCGGTAGGTCACATCAATTTTACATTAACTTTTTTATACATACCTGTCCTGAATACATTAACCCAGAAAGGTCACACTTATCTGTCTCTGAACCAACCCCATTGTCGATTTTTCCACACAGTTTGATCTATCCAGTCTCGAATTTGATGTTACCGTGAATGGGGAGGCAAACTCTGAGGATTTTTCTAGTATATTGTGACGGAAACTGGTCCGTTACGGATTGCGACTTGCCGTTTACCGAAGCGTGACAAATCTATTTCGTCTTCTACGTACGTACATATGTACATAGTCTATCTACCGATGTGTCTATGTAGTGTCTGTCGTCTGGTGTTCTACGCCATATACTACAATATATAATATCCGACGAAAGTGGTTTAAAAAACGAGAGAGTGCGAAAAGATTTACCGTAATATCTTCTTTGGGCGTCTGCTCTCGGGACTTCGTCTTTACGCGCAGGTTTAATACCGTGCTTCTTTGAAGTTGTTGCCGAGTTTTATATAACATTCAATATTGAAATAAATTTTCTTTGAGAGCAAATTACAGCTCACGGGATCGGGTTTTTCCGCCGTTGAATTTTCCTCTCGTTGGGTGCAAAGTTACCCTTTGGATAGTGGAAGGTGAAAGTTTGCAGTTTAAATTTCAAGATTATAGCTGTTATTTAGTAGGAGTTTTATTTAATACGTAAGCCGTTTTAGCGACAGTTAATTTAAAAAGAGTAGCATAATTACATTCACTTGCTTCTTTACTTAAAACTATTCGTAATTATTTTTCTCCTTGTATAAAATTAAATAGCTATTAGACGAAATTTCTCAAGACTCGTATAAGTGGCGTGTTTCATAAAGGACTAATTAATGTAATTATCTAGGTCTCATAAATCAACTTAATCTCGCTAAATAGTTTAAAGAATCATATACATATATAATAGCCCTATTCCGTCTGTCTGTCTGGGTGTGTCTGTCTGTCTGCTGATAACGCTCGCCAAATAAAGTGGGATTTGAACACGGTATCACTGTTTCGGAACATTGAACGCTTACGCTGTGATCCAAACTAGATAATAACGGGCCTGCTTCAATTTAACTATATAATGTCTTAATAGGCTCGCGACTTTGCTAAATTCTTACGTGTTGTATTATAACGCGCCATCTATGCAACAACTATAAAAAAAACTATTAAATACACATATACCACACAAACATCCGTTGATATTCAACGGGCTTACACTAGTAGGTATAATAATAGCCCAAATCCGTCTGTCTGTCTGTCTGGTGATAACGCTCGCCGAGGAAAATGCTACAATTTAACGATATTAATCCTCAATAGGTTTGCGACTTTACCTAATTGTTACGTTGTTGTATTATAAAGCGCCATCTAATCAAAAACTATTAAATGCACATATGTATGTATACTCACAGTGCGGGTGATGAGAAACCACTTCGTTGATATTCAACGGGCTTACACTGGTAGGTAAAATAAAATGCAAAAATTTGGTAGAACGTCACTGTAACGACCGATAAACAACTTCATCTTCGATTGCGTACGTACGTACGGCGTTTACCACAACGCTTCGTTACATTCATGAGCTGTCTCACACATAGCACATCGAGCAAAGCGAGATCGATACCATGAACACACACACACACTATTTACAACTAATAATACAATTATATACTTCAAAGTACAATAATGAAGTATAATTGAATCTAATTCAATGTTCAATTTTCTTTTCAGATATCAAGTTTTCCTTCAAGTTCGCCAAGATGTGGTACGTGGACGACTTCCGGTTCCACCGGATCTTGCACCTCAACTGGCTGCCTACGTGCTTCAATGTGAGTTTTTCATTCATTTAAATAACACTGAAATATGTACCGATATCCTTTGCTACGAAACGAAAGCTTAAAGCCCCGCTAGAACGTTATATGTACTATTATATCTACTGTACTAAAATTAATCGTTTCAAATGGTCGTCGTTCGTTGTTTGCGTGGTATCGTTTTCAGTTGCGGGACAATTTCGACTGAAACCCTCGAGATTCTTGACCCTTGTTAGTTTGAATAGTTGAAACGCGTAATTGAAACTAAAATAATTCAATTTAAACTTGAGCGTGCATATAATATGTATGTACATGCATATATTGGAACACCCCCCTAGTTTGCTTACTTATGTACTTACCCTCTTCGCGAAATTGTAGTGTGAATGCTTCGTTGTTTGTGCTTTACTGCAATTGAAAGTTGTGCTTTATAAATTAAATAATAAACTGTTATAATAATATAAAAGTATGATTGTGATATTGCATTGTTTTAATAAATTGTTTCGACGTTCGTTTAAAGTTTAGATTAAAGTTAACGAGTCTGAGAACAATTATTATAAAATCATAGGATTGCCGCTTTCAGTACAACATAATTGTATACAATATTTATTTTTCGATTGAAATATGTTTGTTGTATAAAATTTAATATAAATAATAAACAGGAATACTTAATGTACTTAATATACATATACAGGATGTTTGGAAGCTACGTGCAAGGCCTTAAGGGGATGATAACTCATACCATTGACAAATTTACGTAAACTTATCGTATCTCTAGTATTTTTTTTTTCTGTTGACACGTATGCTTGTATTTGTTTTTATTAGATTGAATATATGTACATTAGAAAAACAAAAAAATTATAATTTACTAACATACCACTTTTAACTTGGGCAGTATTAGCAATTAACTGTGAGATTTTAGTTTTTGTCTAAAAATCATTAAAAATACTGATACCCAATACAAGTGAGATGATACCTGATACAAATCAGTCAAAATCTCAAGGTCGAATTTTCGCACGATCACAATACTTTATCCGATTAGGATAAAGTAAAATAATAAAAAAAAAAACCACGCGACTTTTGTACTAAGGCATGTACGGCTCAAAATGTTCTAAATGGTATGAGCTATCATCCTCTTCAAGGCCGTGCACTTGACTTCCAAACACCCTGTATATTACAGGCAAAAGTGTAAAATTTCGAAATGTACAAATGCCTAAGCGAAAGGTATGAAATGAATGAATTTTTAGGTCAGAATCACTTTGTACGCCACAAATCTGTCAATTTGAACTAGTTTTTTTACATTTACATATACATAATTTTTTATGCGTGCTTTTTCTTTTAATTTATAAAACGTAGTACATTTTGCACATTGCCTGGTAATTTTAGGCATTCTTATGCAGCTTCTTATACAGTTAATACAATGCTAAATTTCACACTATCTGTAACACGTACATATGTACGTAGATAATAACACTGTTCGACAAATGACGACTTTTTCTTTGCTTCCGAGACGAGATATGACTTTTCTTATAGATCTATGCCCAGTGAACACGAATCTGGTAATAAAAAATGTTGATTGGCTCGAGATTCGGAGATATACATACATATGTGTTTTTTAAATCACGCGATTTTTCTATTTCTTGGTGTTGTTCGTTCGATGTCTCAAAATCGGTCAATTTTTTGTTCAAAATGAATATTGAAATCTATAGTCGGGTATTTTATCTTTCATTTGTAGTACTTTTCACCTTTCGGATCTTTCTAAGTAGTCGTCCAGTTCAAATCAAAAGTCAAAAGTATGTATTTTCAAATCTCGAGCCAATCAACATTTTTTTATTACCAGATTCGTGTTCACTGGGCATAGATCTATAAGAAAAGTCATATTTCGTGTCGAACAGTGTAATCAAAGGGGCCTTTAATGGACTTGATATTTATGTACATATATGTAGGTAAGTTTCGCCGGTTTATACAGTACTATTGCACTTAAATTCGATTAGAATTTTCCCTCAACCACCGTTTTCTGCATAGAAATATTATATTTTCGCTTATAACATCTGTTGCTGTTGCCTAAACGCGTTCACCCACCCCACTCTATGTACTCCACGTCTAGTACTTACATCAAAAGCTCACGTCTCGCGAGCTTCTCTTTCTCCTTTGATAGATAGATGTTTGCCGCCGGATTCCTTGGGGAGAGAGAGTGGAGTTGAGACGAGAGCTGCTTATAAAAATGTATCGATAGGTCGGTTAGGGCATTTGTCATCTTACGTTCGCTATTTTTGCGACTTGACGTTTCGACCGGAGATGACGGAAGCGGAAGAATGAGGAATACTCCAGAGTGGGATGGAGGTGGAGTTAGAACTCGGAAAATGGGGTGAAAACCCTTTGAGCTGGCAACAATGGGGGAAAATTCATCGCCGTTGTTATCTTAAGCCTTCACTTTTGTGAAGAGACTCGAGCTTATCTCGCCGGCAACACTGCCTTCAGATGAGGTCATGTGTGCACTTTGACATCACACTGCATACATTTTAATATTAAATATACAATACAATTGCAGGTACTTACGGTGAAAAGTGTCCCCGTGTTGATTCTGAACGTACACATTACTAACTGACTATAGTGGTGTGCATTTCGTGCAATTAATGTAATTTTTTGACTTGTAATAGTGTATACCTACATACATACATATATCGATTTTCATTCATCAGAATCATCGAAATAACATTGTATGATGTACATACATATATAGTTCTTTATACATAGAAACACTAGTGACTAGTGTAAGCCCGTTGACTATAAACGGATGTTTGTGTGGGTGAGTAAATGTGTATTTAATAGTTTTTATACAACAACGTAACAATTTAGCAAAGTCGCGATCCTACTAAGTGTTTATATGTTCTCGCATTATTGGCGTTGGATCATAGCGTAAACGCTCAATGTTCTGACCTAGTGATCTCGGGTTCAAATCCCACTCGCGCGCGGACGGTTTGTGTCTTTTAATTATTTACCTCGGCGAGCGTTATCAGCAGACAGACACAGGGCTATTATATATATATATATATCTAGTGTAAGCCCGTTGAATATCAACGCCCGCTGAATTTTAAATATCGTAAAGCGCTTTTTTAATAGTGGTCCTCACTAATTGAACCTTATCGATACCCACTCAAAAAAATATTTTTTTTACTTTACTATTTATGTATATTATAATTATTAATTATTATATATGTATATAATAATTAAAAGTGATTTTGTAAAAATCAAAAAACAAAATAAAATAATAGTTTCTATTGTGCCATCTATGTATTATTAGCAGAATCACGATCCCTTTTGTAGGTAACGCCGAGTCACAATATGTTTTAAAAAAAAAGGACTAAACCGACCAAGGGTGATAGAGTAAGCGTTAGCGTGATGACTCTCGAGCTTGCGGTCGTGGATTCGATCCCCCACTCGTTCTGGTGGTTTTTTAATAATTTTTCCTCAGCGAGCGTTATCAGCAGACAGACGGATTTCGGCTATTATATATATATATAATATATATGTATATATATAACTAGTGTAAGCCCGTTGAATATCAACGAATGCTTGTGTGGGCGAGTATATGTGTATTTAATAGTTTTTTTTTATATGTAGTTGTTGCATAGATGGCGCGTTCATAATACAACACGTAACAATTTAGCAAAGTCGCGAGCCTATTAAGATATTATATTGTCAAATCGTAGCAAGCCCGTCATCGCCAACCGCTGGATGACAGTGTTAGCACGATTCATTCCAACTGGGTGATCACGGGCTCAAATCCCACTCGCTCGCGGACGGTTCGCGTCTTTTAATCATTTACCTCAGCGAGCGTTATCAGCAGACAGACAGACAGACACACACACACACACACACACACACCGACAGACGGACTATTGCACTATAGTACCCTATGAAACCCGCAATATCGTACCAAGATCTTTGGCAAAGCTTAGCGTCGATTTTTTAAGCCGTACAAGGCACTCAAATGCACTCACAATGAGACAAAAATAAAATTGACTTTTTTTATGGGCATATCGTAAATTACACCTCGTCATTTTCTATAGCACTAGTTGGCATCGTAATCGACGATTGGCCAAGTTCGCCTTGCAGATTCTTAAAGGTTAACGATTGATAATGACCGGTTGGTTGTACGATGCGTCGTTACAAGCCACGGTGTTTAACGACGCAATTTGAACGATGTGACATTGTCATTGTGAATAACTGTCGGTTCTGTGTAACACCGCTTTAATAACGGATATTTGTAACGATTCCGATGCACTCTGTGCGAATTGCAGTCGCCGCTGAAAAATGCATACAATTTGTGCAGACGTCTGTCACCTCTTTCGCTTCTCGGGAGACTTTTCCAAAAGCGCGAGCGGTTTTCTTTTGAATTGTCTGAACGAATTAAATTGCACGTTCGTCGTATAACGGAATTGCGTCGTAAAACGAATCTCCCTTTTCAATAAATAGGTTCACACGTCGCGGATTAACGGCGTTAAGTGAACAATGCCGAAGTTACATTGAACTTTTAGTGTACATATGTATGTACCTACGTGGGTATTGATTTACTGCTACTTCTTAATGTAACGTCACTATTTTTAATGGTAGGCTTTTTAATCCTATATTTTACAAAATGACTTGACTACACCGTATAGTAATAAATTTAATCCAAAATTTCACGTCAATATATTTGTTTACTTTGTAGAATTTTCATACTCTTCAGCTATGAAACTTTTAACTTCAACGTTGAATGTCAATCTTTTCTGGATTTAGTCTAGTTTTTCATTGGTTTTATCTTTCTTGCGTATAAATTCCCATACGCTAATTTATTTCACAGCATGATTTGACTCATCCTAATGCTGCGTACACACCGACGTACCGAACAGCGAACGACGAAGGGTTGCTTATTGTGTGGACGTTCATAAATCATCGAACGTTATTGCGTGGAGCGGTCCACACAATAACAATCCGCCTTCGCCCTTTGTCGTTCGCTGTTCGGTTCGTCGGTGTGTACGCAGCATAATAATTAGAAATATAATTCAAATTTCATATCAATTTATCTGCTATAAATTTTATCTATCATATATACTGCTATATTTTGTACTTTTTATATATTTTTTTACTGTATGTATATACATATGATAGTTCCAAATCCCGATAAGTCCATAACACTCACTTGTTCGCAAACGCAATTTTTCTGCTACAGACTTATTTGCTTGATGGCGTTTAAACTCATTTAAACTTAATTAAACAAAATATTGAGATTAGAAACATGGACTTATCGTTGTTTGTTTCTAAATATGGCTTTTATCATAGTGCAATTGTCGGTTTTTGGAACTAACACTGATTTTCAATATTTTTTTACGGCGCACTTGGCGGTATCTGTAATGTCATGCAGGACGATTATGTAAATAAATAAATGTTGTTCTTTTAAAGATTTAGTTCAATTTTCTTTTGGTTATTTTAGCCTATAACATGATTTAGTTCAAATATACAATAGTAGCTAATTAGTCTAGTCACATTTTCTCTTACTAATGTTCGACGTTAGATTAGGAAAAATCATGAAAATATTACCGTCCAGTAAAAAATCGTTTATACGAGTTTGAATCGGTTCATTTCACTTTCAAAACAGAACACTAACTTGATCCAAATCAACTGACCGGAAGAGCCGTTTAATTCTCGTTCGCGAATAACATACGACAATATCGTGCATTTTCCGCGCTAGATTTCCAACGCAAACGTTCGAAAGTGTTGCGCGAAATGATCAATCATCTAACGATCACGTTACGGGGAGTCGAAAACCTTTCTCGATTCGATCGACAGATTAATTGAAAGTCGAAAAATCTACGTGGAACAAAAAAAATTTACACCGATAGTCAACGGGACCATACATACATAATTGGCATATTGAATTTATTTTTGCGATCGGGAAGTCGTTAAAGATAAATCAGTCGACGTCGCGTTATGTACAGGGGGCGGTCGATAATAACGTCCGAGACGTAATAGTTGCCGATTTGACGGTAATAAATAGCCGCGGATCTAATAGTAACAAATGGCCGACTAGGTGATAAATAAAACAAAATGGGCGATCGGCGTGGGACGAATGGGCCTGTAACATTATTTTACGCAAAGCGAGACCGACAACGTTCGTATATTGTACAATGTATAGTATAAATTCTATGTCGATACTAAGTCGTGGGATGAGCGACGTCTCGTTGCGGGAAATCCTCAAAGGCGGGAAAAATAATAAAAAATACAAAAAAAAACCCGAGTCGGATGCAATGAAATATCCCGGAACTTTCTTATACGTTTCGTAGATGAAATAGGACATGGGACGCTCAGCAGATGCGATTTTTACCATACAATATCAACTAGAGCAGCGGTCGCCAATCGGTGGTCCGCGTGAGAATTTTTAGTAGTAACCATTATAATCATATTCAGCCGTTCACCATCCACTGCTGGATAAAGTCCTCCAATCTGCATCAACTTGACTCGACACCCATTCTTAATTCATCAGTCCATCTTCCACTCGGCCTACCTTGCTTTCTTTCACATCCTCTGTGATGATCTCGGGTTCAAATTCCACTCGCGCACGGACCGGTTCGTGTCTTTTAATAATCTACTTCGGCGAGCGTTATCAGCAGACAGACAGACGGAATAGGGTTATTATGACGGAATAGGATTTATGTACAATTGTGTATCACTCGACTTCACACATTAGTTTCAATTAATCAGGCCATCGTCCAATCGATATACCCTGCTTTCTTTCACATCCTCACGGATACCATTCCAGTATTTCTGGCGTCAATCGCACACCCTCTTCCGAACTGGTGATCTCGGGTTCAAATTCCACTCGCGCACGGACCGGTTCGTGTATTTTAATTATTTACCTCGGCGAGCGTTATCAGCAGACAGACAAACAGACGGAATAGGGTTATTATATATAGTGATGATAACGTGGATTTATGTACAATTGTGTATCACTCGACTCCACACATTAGTTTCAATTGATTAGCCCATCGTCCAATTGATATACCCTGCTTTCTTTCACATCCTCACGGATAGCATTCCAGTATTTCTCGCGTCCATCTGCCATCCATTCTTCTCGCTATTTAATTACTCGAACTTTTTCACACGTACTGCTATGTATATCTGCCACTTTGGTCATACTTCTTACCCATGTATTCCTCTTACGATCTCTTCTTGTTATACCGAGCATACATATTTCCATGATTTTCTTTGTGCACTGGATCTTTCGTAGCATTTTTGAATTTGGCATCCACGTTTCCCATCCATACGTCATAACTGGCAGTTTTCATAATGAATAATGAATATATCGTTTATTTATTATAATTTTTCCATCATTATAAGGTGATATCCAACTTTTTGCAAATACAAGTGTAATTACCATTTCATATTTAGAATGTTATTTTTATGGATAAAATCATGGTAGTGGTCCGCGGTATTCGAGATTTTGAGTTTAGTGGTCCGTCAGGTTCGAAAGGTTGGCGACCGCTGAACTAGAGTAATACACCGTAAGGTAGAGTAATACGTCGAAAGGTTTCTTCAATGGTTTTTGACCTTAAATATCGTCATTTACAATATCTGGATATTACAAAATTGAAATCGACTGTCTCTTGTTAAAATTTACCAATTTATTTAACTTTGTTGTGAGAGACAGTTAAATGCTTGTCGAATAGTGAAGAGGCAACGCTTGAGAAATATTGCCCGTTAAAAGTCTAATTCGGTTTATTATTAATATTGTATAAGTGGGCATTAAATTGCGTTTGCTATAAATTACGGGAATAAAAATAATTAAAATCTTGAATGGCAAAAGAAGTGTGTCGAGCGTTTTTGAAAGACACACTGCCAAATAAATTTTAGGCTATTGTGTATATAATACTAATTTAATTTGTGATGATGTGCTTTGGCTTGTGGTTGACCTTTTTGCGAAAAATTCGACGAAAATTGAAATTGATGGAGTAACAGTCATGGTAGTGCGAATTCCACGAAAATTTACCAAACTCTTAACTATATCATTAAAATTATATAATTAATTACTTTTGAAGCTTCATACTTATTCAATTGTTCGATAGAGTGCGATATTCATATGCAATTTTATTAGCTTGTGAGTAATAAACTTTTTGATTGAAATTATATATGTATATGGTTGAATATTAAGTTTATTATATTTTGCCATTTTATATATTACATTATATGTACGTAAATATTGGCCACTAAAGCTCCCCATCCCGTTGACCCACTCGATATAAATTATATTAGATGTCAACGGCACACGATCTACAATTCGATACATGTTCCTAGGTTGTACTCAAAAGCTTGTACACCACAATTAAATGTAATATAAAAATAAACATTCCGACACTATTACCCATGTAATATTCTGTATTGTTTGACATTATTGGTTAATATACGACTTTATTGCATCGATAAACATTTTATATTAAGTGTAGGTGCACGTTTATTGAATGGTCAAATAATAAAAAATACAATTATTCTCGAAACGTTTAGACAGACCCACGCAATTAACAGCAGGAGATCGTACTGTGCAACTTTTATAATTTTACAATTGTGCAATTTGGATTGTAAGGCCACACACGATACAGTCTATCAATCAGACTGTTGAACTTATTCGTATGATTTCCCATTCTACTTTTGTATACGTTTTACAGAAATGAAACGTTGTAAAATTTGTCCACGCGTTTACCGAGAACTATTGATATTGCAAGTGGGCTTAATATTTGAACGCTGACGTTAACTGTTTCGCTACCGTCTTTTATACCAAGTACAATAGGCGTAAGGTACGCTTTTCTTGTTAAACTGGTTAAACTGGTCTGTCTGTATGTGTGTCTGTCTGCTGATGAAAAAATATAGAACGTCGCGTGAGTGGGATTTGAACCCGAGATCACCTGTTCGGGACGGTGAGCGCTTTCGCTGTGATCCAAACGGAAGTGATGACGAGCCTGCTACAATTTGACAATATAAACATTTCAAGAGGCTCGCGACTTTGCTTAATTGTTACATTGTTGTATTATAACGCGCCATCTATGCAACAACTATAAAAACTATTAAATACACATATACTCACCGACACAAAAATCCGTTCATATTCAACGGGCTTACACTAGTACATACATACTCGTTCAAAGAAAAATAGCAATACCTACATTTTTTACACAATAAATAAATTATGTACATATACAGACGCGTGACAAAATAATTGGACCAATGAACTTTTTTTTAGAAATTGTATATTTTCAGTATTAAAACATATGGAAATATAAATAAAAACACATTTTTATGATAAATAAACAGTTCACAAATCGTTTAAAATCAAAATGTTAATATTTAGTAACCCCACCCCTTACGGCTATAACGACCCTAATCCTGCTGGACATATTTTAGATACAAGCATCGATCATTTCATTTTTTTTTTGATTTATCCATGCATTCTTAATATTTATCTTTAATACGTTCAAATTACTAATTGACCTCATTTTGTTTCATCCCTCACCCCTGACTTTTTACTTTATTCTAATCGGATAAAGTATTGTGATAGTGCGAAAATTCGACCTCGAGATTTTGACTGATTTGTATCGAGTATCATCCCCTGATCACGTTTTCATGATTTCTAAAAAATGTCTGTATGTCTGTGTACTTATGCGTGTGTGTGTCTGTATGTGTGTTTTCTCCGAAACTATCAAGGCTATCAAGCTGAAATTTCATATCTATTATTTTCACGTAAGGTGTAAGAGCCATAAGGAATTTGGTCAACATCAGTCAACCGGAAGTAGGGTTTTTTTCTTGTAGAAAATTATAAAATTCTTTTACCACAGAATATTTCCGAAACGGCTCCGGGAATTTTGTCGAAATTTCATATCTATAGTTTTCACGTTAGCCGTAAGAGATACTGTGATTTTAGTCAACTTCTGACTAGCGAAAATGGCAGTTTTCTCTTGAACGATTTTTTGTTTTTTATTTTTTTCGACCTTTTAAATATGTAGTATCGTCACAATATTGTAATGTTGTAATCCTGAGAAAAATTGCTATTTAGGAAAAATTAAATCAATAAAATCAGTCAACCGGAAGTAGGTTTTTTTTTGAAAAGTTTACCACAGAATATTTCTGAAACTTGTCCGGCGATCATGTCGAAAATTTATACATATTTATAATTTTCATATAAAAATTAAGAGTTGATAAGGTTTTGATCAAAATCTGCCGGCCGGAAGTGGTAGTTGAATATATGGCGAAGATCGTATTTAACATATGCGCGCGCACTCAACATAGTAATTTCATGATATTTATGTATGTATTTTGGTCGGTGTGGTGGTGTGCATGCGTTTTATTTACTTACGTACAGAAAAAAATTAATTTCGTTACTCTTTGTATTCCTCAAATATATGGATAGTCATGGGTTGGCCACACCCGAATTTTTTTGTTTCTTCTAGGGTCACTACTTGAATACCAACTTGCATATTAAGTTTCAAATTTCACCTATTTTCGTTATTTTTTGCATGTAATAAATAGCCTACATATTTTACCCTATCGGTCCATTTATTTTGTCACACGTCTGTATGTAGTGAGCTGTATTATAGACATTGAACGCCATAGCCATAGTGTAAACGAGACTTGACGTTTTTGCAAAATCTTCACCACACTATCCATAGGTATACAGGGTATAATACTATCGCGACAAAATCCGCGTTCGGCGATTCCTAAACCGTTGAATACGTAACGAACGCATTCACCAACCGTTCGTTGTGTCGGATACCTTTATACCCGGTAAATACCCATAAACCCAGTGAATATCTATACATGTACTATATGGGGTTTATACGGGTATATATTTGTGTGCGAATGATCGTATCTCATTCGGCAGCCGGAGCCATTAATGGTGGCTGTGTGTCGGCGATTATGGCAATGCATTTAACACTGATAGTCGGTAATAACAGTGTTTAACGGTACGCCAACCACCACAGGATCTGAAAGCTGGAAGTTCGAGGATTTGCTTTAAAACGGTACCAGACACCACGTTCAGATGCATCTGCTGCAACTTTTTTACAGTCAGACTATTGCGGGATTCGATACACGTATGACGAAAAGTTTTCTACCATAAATATCGCCATCTAAATCCAGATAAGCCGTTTCCTGTTCCCTTGTGCTGTATGTACTTCAGTGCGACGCATGGTTAAATGTTTATCAAACAGTGAAGAGGCAACGTTTTATATCAAGTACGAAGTACATCGAGAGAAGAGTCTGAAACTTTGCGTCGCGTTGAGTTTCCCAACTAATTCCACGGATTGATTAGACTTTCGGTAAAAAAATTCAACACAATTGCTAACTTGAGAGCTTGGTTAATTTGCAGCTGAAAAATGTGCAAGCTGTAAAGCTTCGCGGCTAATTAGTTCCGCGTTTTGATAAAGTTCAACTTCAACTAGTCGGGGGCGAGCAATTATTGCGCCGACAATTAAAATGGCGCAACTGTGTATGTATTGTACTTATTTTACAGAGCAAAAGGTTAAATAAATATACCACTCGTGGTTTCCATTAAAGTTTTTTAAAATTATCGGATGATGCATCGTGGTTATTTCAAGTATCCTGATCATACAAATACTACATATGTACATATGTATGTACGAATATTTGCTATGTTGTTTTGCGCATCTTGCGGAGACGTAATGTTTCTGTCTGATGTTTGACCTTGAACGATAGGACCTTGTTGTGTCCTTAACTTTGTCCCCTATTCAATTTAACAAAATATGAAAGTATATAATTTATATTTTTTTATGACGCTATAAATAAATTTGTACTGTACTTGATATGAATATAACAAAAAAAAACAAATATTCTACGATGTACATACATACATACACGATTCTACGATTCTTTTCAAATAGAGTGGTTGAAGTTTGGAACCGCCTCCCAAATCAACTAGTAACTTCTGCAAATACAAATCTCTTTAAAAATCATCTCAACACGTTTTTGAATATAAATGGATTTTTGTGTTGCTTCAAATATAAAATATAAATAACTAAAAAATTAAAAATTGATAACATAATTCCAACCGTGCATTTTATTGGTGGTAGCACTAAAGTCTTGCCAATTGTATGCGGCTTACTAGCTTGCGCTGTTTGCAAACTAATCAGGTACGAGGCGTGGAGAGATTTTTCAATGCTGGTGTAATGCGAAAACTTCGATTTCGATGACTTAATCTGTTCCAGTTGTCTCTCAAAAAATTCCGGAGGCTTGTTGCATATTATTTTTATTTTCCTATTTTTTCATATTTTACTTTTTAAATAATAAAAAAAAAATCACATTCTTTGGAATGTGAATTTTGAACTTTGAATTTTTCGCGACCTATGTACAGTTTGGGAAACGCTGTACTAGATTATGTGCTTTTAACAAGATAGCAATTTATTAGAAGAGACAGATACTCAAACTCAACTGCTTACTCTCTTGTTAAAAACACACATATATCGATACAAAATACTACGGTATATCTTACCTACATACGCGTAGTACTTAGAAATATATTTTATAAACGAGACGTATGTATTCACACAGCGTTTAATAAATAAATTAGGCGTCAGGTTAAGGTCCCAGATAATTTCCTTTATAGGTTTCCGCGAATTGTGGGTTCGTATCCATTCTTAGGCAACCGAGAGGGAAGCAGAGAAATAAGGGTTGGGGTACAATTGTTACCTTTTTCGTGGAAACAATGCGAACGTCGGGGGGAGGGTGTTTCGCAACCCTTATACCCAGTATCGGGATTACCTTTTACCGCTTTATTTATTTAACGAGCTATTGTTCTATAACTTCACAAAACTAGCCGACTTGCCGACCAAGATTAAACCACTTCGGACACGGATGTGGTCATCACACACACACATTTGAGTTCGTGTATTAAGTTTTTTGCAAAAGAAGATAAGTTCATTAAAAATACAATGAATATTATTTCAACTTAGCTAAATATACTTGTCGTATGTTTTTATACACACACACTAGTGTAAGCACGTTGAATATCGACGAATGTTTGTGTGGGCGAGTAATATGTATGTGTATTTAATAATTTTTATATCTATTGCATAGATGGCACGTTTTAATACAATTTAGCAAAGTCATCTATTATCAAATCCTAGCAGGCTCGTCATCACTTCCGTTTGGATCATAGCGTAAGCGCTCACTACCCCGAACCGCTGATCTCTGGTTCAAATCCCACTCACGCGACGTTCTATATTTTTTCAAATTATTTACCTCAGCGAGCGTTATCAGCAGACAGACACACACACACACACACACACACACCCACCCACAGACAGAATAGGGCTATTATATATATGACTAGTGTAAGCCCGTTGAATATCAACGCCCGCTGAATTTTAAATATCGTAAAGCGTAAAACGATTTTTAAATATTGTAATAGAGATTCCCATTACCCAAATCGATCGATCCCCGATACCCACTGGAAATTTTTTTTTTTTTACTTTACTATTTATATTATAATTATTAATTATTATATATATAATAATTATAATTTTGTAAAAATCAAAAAAAAAAAAAAAATAATAGTTTTTATATCGACATCTATGTATTATTAGCAGAGTTTTTATGTTATAGGTAAAGCAGACTTACATACGATCCCTTTTGTAGATAATGTTTAAAAAAAAAAGGTCTAAATTGAGCAAGGGTGATGGCAGATTAGTCTTAGGACGTTCTTTCCGAGCCTGAGGTCGTGGATTCGATCCCCCACTCGTTCTAGTGGTTTTTTTAATAATTTTTCCTCAGCGAGCGTTATCAGCAGACAGGCAGACAGACGGATTTCGGCTATTATATATATAATAACATTGAACTCTAGTATTTGTTTGTTCCTTATAATTAAGTGATCGCAATCAAACTGCGAGTCTTATGAGGAAAAGTTTCAACCGATAATACAAACGTACTCAAAAGTACAAGTAGAATCTGTACATTGTAAAAAAAATACAATATTTTATATCAGACTTTTATTATAAAACCATTGAATTGTGTCATGATAAAACTTGATATCGGTATTATGTAGAAAATTTAGACCAGAATCTGATGATGCCATTTTTTAACACTACTTTTTTCCCCACTGTATTGTACATATTCTACATATGTATGTATGTACATACGTGTACGTATTTCTAGAAATATTTCAATGTCTCGAATGGACGATTATCATTTAACGGGAGGTTAAATACTATTCTTGTAAAAAAAAAATCCTTAGCTCTCTACCTTTCGCGGTTACTTTTTTTTAAGTAAAGCCAAAAAATATTTTAAATAAACACATCAAAGGACCAACCAAACAACCCCTAATTATACCGACATTCGATACGTGAAACTTTCATTCGAAGGGACGTGGGAAGAGTCGCCTTTTCTGCGAAAATAAATAGAAAATTTACGATAACAAGCCCTACACACGCGGAGAAAAACAAAAGCCCCTCCTTTTCCAAAACCATATCGATGCACACTAATATCCGATATTATAATGCGAGACAAGAGCCTTCGGAAAACGTTCGAGTCGCAAATTTTCGCGCAAAACTATAGAGATTGTCGTCGTTTGTAACAAATGGTACGGAACGGTGCGTTTCGGCTTACAGCGGATACTGATTAAGCAGCCTCGTTTCTACGATAAAAGTTAACTGCAGTACTATATATCTGATGATAATGTGATCCGATAATGTCTTTGTATATATATTCAATTGTAAAAATATATTAGACTTCAATCCGGGCAAAGTCTTACTACTAGACCATTTCATGCAATATTTATTTGCTTGAAGTATGGGTTCATTTGGAGATCGCGACATTAAATGCAGTCAAATTTGTTACATTTGAAATACGATTGCAATTTTTGTTGTATACGTGAACAACACAGTAACTAACAATTTATGTATCAACTAGTGTAAGCCAGTTTAATTTCAACGGATATTTAATACTTTTTATAGTTGTTGCATAGATGGCTCGTTATAATACAACACGTAACAATTTAGCAAAGTCGCGAGCCTATTAAGATATTATATTGTCAAATCGTAACACGTTCGTCAATGCCTCCGTTGGATGATTGTATTAGCACGATTCATTCCAACCTGGTGATCTCGAGTTCAAATCCCGCTCGCGCGACGTTATGGTTTTTTTTAATTGTTTACCGAGGCGAGCGTTATCATCAGACAGACGGAATAGGGCTATTATATACATATACTAGTGTAAGCCCGTTAAATATCAACGGAGCGGTTTCTCATCACCCGTACTGTGATTGTTTGTGTGGGTGAGTATAGTTTTTGCATAGATGGCGCGTTATAATACAACAACGTAACAATTTAGCAAAGTCGCGAACCTTTTGAGGATTAATATTGTCAGATTGTAGCAGACCCGTCATTACCTAGTTTGGATGAATGCGTAAGCACACCCTCTTCCGAACTGCTGATCTTGAGTTTAAATCCCAATCGCGCGCGACGGTTCATGTCTTTTAATCATTAACCTCGGCGAGCGTTATCAGCAGACAGACGGATTTGGGCTATTAAATATATAATATAACTAGTGTAAGCCCGTTGAATATCAACGGTGGGCTTTCTCATCACCCGTACTGAAAAATAATATTAAATTTCATAGTTTTTATAATTGTTGCATATATGGCGTGTTATAATAACAACGTAACAATTTAGCAAAGTCAAATTGAAGCAGACCCGTTGTTCCGAGCCAGTGATACCGGGTTCAAATCCCACTCGCGCGACGTTCTGGTTTTTTTTTATTATTTATCGAGGCGAGCGTTATCAGCTGACAGACACACGGACACACATACGGAATAGGACTCTTATATACGTATATGATATGATGATATATCAATGTGCTTCCCCGAACTATTCTCACTGTTACTATCAACACAATTTCGAAATGATATACCATATGATACATATGTACGTACATACATTGTATAAAATTACTAGTTAATTGGTGTAGTATTTTTTTGACTTGCTGTTTAGTTTTAGCGTGTTTCTTTTGTTGCAATCGAAACTTTCAAATTGAAATTCAGTACTACATATGTATGAAGGTACCACGAACTACTGGTTAGCAAAAATAAACAGATAAATTTTCGTTAAGGCTATTTATCCTATGTGGAAAACGCATCAATTCTACGCTTGTCTACGCCGCATATCCCCGTTTCACTTTCATTATTCGTTCAGACATCTCTACGGACGATTTTTCTTCTCGGTGTCTTCATTTCCGCTTTTGTTCGCCGCTCGATTTGAATAATGTCCGACTAACGCACAAAAACTGTAAGCCGTTTCCCCGTTAATTGAATCAAATTAAAACACTAGTCGAATGATAAATAGGAGCGACACAGTTTGAAAAACTGTGGGTGTACGGGGGAAATCTACGTAATTAAATACACTAATATTGGAATTTTCACACTTTTGATCCGAGTAAGAATTTTATTACACATCAGTGGATAACTTTTATTAAAATCGTTAACACTTTTAGTGAGTCTATATTGATTGTAGAAAGCCTGTCATGAAAGTTTGTTTTGAAGGTAGGAAATTTAAGACAACGAAATCATCAGACTGACGCGCAACTGAAAAAATCGCGGATTTCAGTATCAATTTCAATCACAAATATCTTTCAATTTGCAAAACTTACGACATTGTAATAAAAACAGTTGAATACGAAATTCTCTCGGGATAAGTAAAATAAATCAAAATATACAATTTTAAAAAAAGTAAATACAGAACATCACACATACATACATACATACTACGTCCACAAAAATTCACTCAAAAACAACCGTTCTTAAAGACTGACAGTACTTTTAGTGTTAGTAATTTAAAAAAAAATTCATCATCATCATAATTTTCAGCCGTTCACCATCCACTGCTGGATGAAAGCCTCTCCAATCCTCTTCCATTCTTGTCTGTCTTGAACAATCTGCATCCAGTTAACCCCACACATTCTTCTAAATTCATCAGCCAATCGTCCACTCAGTCTACATTGCTTTCTTTCACATCCTCTCGGATACCATTCCAGTATTTCTCGCGTCAATCGCGCACCCTCTTCCGAACTGGTGATCTCGGGTTCAAATCCCACTCGCGCACAGAAGTTTGGTGTCTTTCAATTATTTACCTCGGCGAACGTTATCAGCAGACAGAGACACAGACAGACAGACAGACGGAATACCCTGCTTTCTTTCACATCCTCGCGGATACCATTCTAGTATTTATCGCGTCCATCTGCCATTTATTCTTCTCGCTATGTGTCCACTTCAACTTTTTCACACGTTTTGCTATATCTGCCACTTTGGTCATACTTCTTACCCATGTATTCCTCTTACGATCTCTTCTTGTTATACCAAGCATACCTCTCTGTGTGCACTGAATCTTACGTAACATTCTCGCATTTAGCATCGACGTTTCGCATCCATACATCATAACTGGCAGTACGCATTGGTCGTATTCCTTATTTTTTAAGCATAGCGGATTGTTGTATTTAAAAACAATGTTCATTCATTGATTTGCAATCAATTGATATTGAATGCATCAATTTAATAAAACTAATATAATAAACTCCAAACTATCTGGCTGAGTAATTTTCTCTATCTGGCAGAGTAATTTTGGAGAGTAAAGATAATTATTTTTTTATTAATTATTCTTTCTCAGATAATATAGATTAGAATTATAATTCTAATTAGAGAGATTATGGATCCTAAGGATGAGATAACATTTCATGTTTAAAAGCACTCCATTCTATGTAGTTTCATTCTTCGTTTTAATTCTTCTTCTTTATAACCAGTCATATTCACCAATTGTCCTAGGTATAAATAACTATCAACTATCTCTAAAACGTAGTGGCTGTAGATAAAAATAAAAATATTAACCATATGAAAATAGAACACTGTAGCAATATTTTAATTTAAACTAACTTCAATAAAGAAGAAAAAAAAGTCTGTTTTATGTAAGATTGCCGCTTTCGCGTAGAATGACCCAATTGCGAGCATTATTCATACTTGTCGGAAAATTGGAAGGATACTAGTACAATATACGCGGTCGGAAAATTTTCAATTTTTCCGCGGAAAACTTTCGCCAGCCCAGTGCTCGCCAAACTTTTTCCCGAACGTGATATTTTATTCATGTAACACGAAGATTTACAACTTGGAATTATTATTTTTTTCGTCGTTTTCCGTTGTTTTCGCGCGCATTCCTTTCTTTCCCCGATTTTGACCCGCACCGACTAACTATGAAATATGGCGAGATAAAGACTTTTCCTTTTTTTTTTTTTTTTTTTTTTTTGAGCCTTGGTCGCAGATTGCCAACATTTTTTTTACGTGTTAGGTGGTTGGAATTTAGCCAGGGGATTGTTTAGCGCTTTTGCATGCTGTACTGAATACGAATATATGTATACTGTTCCTAAGCAAGTTTTAGACGATTTATTTATGAAATTTATTGTACTTGGATGTTAGATTCCGGTTGGTTAATGCGGCCCAACCCCCGATACGTATCACGCTATGCGGATATGAACATTGACCGCATACGTTGGCGAATGTATGTTGTTTATTATCGCAGTTACGTGAACCTATATAATTTGCAGCGTATAATATTTAAATTTTATTCAATGAATTCAAGTTATAAAGCTATGGTTATTTTAAACTCATATTATTTTTTTTAATTAAAAAATGTAAGTGAGATAAAATTCAATCAAAATTTTCGTTTACTTTGAGACTCAAAGACGCAGACGTATCAATTTCATTTTATTTTTTTATGTTTAATTAAACATTTTTATAGCTTTCAGAGTTTTACAATATTAACTATATGAAGTCTCGCAGATACACAATTTTTCCACATTTTTTTTTTCAATTTCTGAAAATTAATCTAAATACCACAATAGCAACACACAACTATATGGCAACATATACAGACAAAGTGAGGAGTTCCTAGTCATTTTATACTACGTCTAAGGGTTTTAGGCAAAGTATAAACTAAATGAATTTTGCAGTCAGAATCATAAATTTGACCAGTTAATCTTGAAGAACAATTTAAACCAATCCTTTTCATACGGTCTTCCTCAAACTTTAGTTTTTCATACCTGGTATTCATATTTCTATTAAATATGAAATTAATTTTAATAAAACTAAAATTATGTTCAATGAATTTTGCACGCAAAGCGTAGTCAGAGTAGAGATACATAGTTGATAGTTATTTATACCCAGGATAATTGGTGAATATGACCGGATGTAAAGAAGAAGAAATACCAATCCAACAAAATCGAACATTCCGCTATGCTTAAAAAAGAAGGCATACATCCAATGCGCACCGCCAGTTATGACGTATGGATGTAAAACGTGGATGCTAAATTCAAGAATGCTACGCAAGATCCAGTGCGCACAGAGAAGCATGGAAAGATGTATGCTTGGTATAACAAGACGTGATCATAAGATGAATACATGGGTAAGAAGTATGACCAAAGTGGCAGATATAGCGGAACGTGTGAAAAGTGTGGCTGCGACACACATAGTTAGAAGAATGGATGGCAGATGGACGCGAGAAATACTATAGAGAGGATGTGAAAGAAAGCAAGGTAGACCAAGCGAACGGTGGGCTGATGAATTGTGAAGAATGTGTGAAGTCAAGTGGATGCAGATTGCTCAAGACAGACAGGAATGGAAGAGGATTGGAGAGGCCTTTATCCAGCAGTGATGATGAGATGAAGACGAAAAGTTTTGAACCATAAATATCCAGTGAACCAGATCCAGTGCACACAGAGCGTGGATGAATGTATGCTGGATGAAGAGATCGGAACACATGGGTACGAAGCATGAAAAAGTTGGAGTGGAAACATAGCGAGAAGAATGGATAGCAGATGGACGGGAGAAATACTGGAATGGTATCCGAGAGGATGTGAAAGAAAGCAAGGTAAACCGAGTGGACGATGGCCTGATGAATTGAGAAGAATGGAAGAGGATTGGAAAGTCCTTCATCGAGCAGTGGATGGTGAACGGCTGAAAATGATGAGTAGCACATTTTACACCTTGTGCGACATTGTAACCGCGTTCTATGTGGAATAATACACCCAAAGTACAGATTATACACTTTTAACATGGCCGAAATGGTTACAAAGGGCGAAAATATCTCGACGGATCGCAAGAGGTATCGCAGGCCTCGGCTCGTTTTACGGCGAAAGTCATTAAAAGTTACGAAAATACGTATCCGAAAATAATTATTATCCGGCAGAGAGGGGTGTGCTCCCGCTCGGTCGACAGAGGTGGAGTTCGGGACAGACAGACAGACAGGAGGGTCAGGGGACTGGGGTTTGAGGGGGGTGTGTGTGCCTGGTTTTTATCAAGACCTGGGTTCATCTCCCTAACCCACCCACCACCTAGTTTTACCGCTTGTCCAATATTTCACGGTTAGTTGTACTCGCTGGGTGGGTAGCAGTAGCACCCCCTCGTGACCAGACCCACTCAATGTACCGCGTGCACCCTTAATATATTGCACTCTCACTCCCTCGTTTTCGTTTCTAAATATACGTATAAAACTAGAAGCATGTTTTTCTACAGCGCCATTTGTTTCGAAATCGTTTCCAATGCCCAAATTGGTAGCCACTTCGATAGTTTTTGTAGCTTTCATTTGTCCAATAAAGTTTTTCGCGTGTCCTTTGCTGCATCGCTTCCGCCGTGTGTATGTAAATACATACAACTATATATTAACCCTAAGTCAATTACTCTGTTTGCTTTTGTAGAGCTCTAAACATAATAAAAACATACTTATTTATGTTCAGTGGTTATAGCGTTAAATCTCTTGATCGAAGGTCCAAGGTTCGATCCCTGTATGTCGAAATGATTTCTCGGCGATTTTTTCGACCATTATCGTCATTGGCAAGGTTTTTCAAGTTGAGAGCCAAATTAGGGAAAATCTTGCAAAATTGGTAAGCTAAAATTTTATTTTTTTAATGTACCTACATATACACATATATCTTTATTCAAAATTAAATTAAATGTTACTCATTTGTGCAATGAATAGCTGTAAGAAATAATCTTCATTATATTTCTCAATGTTAGACAGTTTATTATTAAAAAGTATTATATATATATATATAATAGCCGAAATCCGTCTGTCTGCTGATAACGCTATGACGTCACCCTCGCAAGTGTTCGCGACTTTGCTAAATTATATGAATATATAATAGTTTTTATAGTTGTTGTATAGATGGCGCTTTATAATAACAATTATATATACATATAATTAAATAATTAATCATAAAGCGCCATCTATACAAAAACTATAAAAACTATTAAATACACATATGTATGTACAATACTCAACCACCCAAAAGCACTCGGGTAAAGTATGGGTGACGAGAAACCACTCCGTTGATATTCAACGGGCTTACACTAGTTATACATAAAGTTGATGTTATATGAATGCACTAATGCAGTAGTCGGGAGCCTTTTCCGAGCTAAGGGCCAAATTAGGGAAAACCTTGCAAAATTGGTAAGTTTGAAAGAAGATGTATGTATGTACGTACATATGTACATATATTCAAAATTAAATTACATGTTACTCATTTATGAAATGGATAGCAGTAAGAAACAAGCTATTTTCGTGATATTTCTTAATGTTCGACAGTTTATTACTATAAGTATTGTTGAAAAGCGATCTTCAAGCTTTTTATAGCTATGAAGTTGTGGAAATGGGATTCATTTTGATTTTGTGCTAATTATGTGTCAACTTTTTGTATTACACGTAAAACATCGAAAGCCGCAGGCTTTCTTACAAAGAACCGCATGCGGCGCCAGTTGCCGACCGCTGGTGTGGACATTACTTAATCCAGATCGACCGTCTCCAGCTAGAATCCTATACCACTATTTCTTTATTAATCCCTGGACCATTGTGTCATTAGACCTGGTGGCTAACTTTCCCCCAGCAAAACAAACAAAAACAATATCTTTGTGCTCAACGTTACTATAGCGACCGATGAACAATTTGTGTAACGTCACGTCACCGTAAACGATGACGTCTCGTGCGAACATTCAAATTTTTCTCCTGTACAACTTGGGTGCTAGTCTAAATGCTTCGTGACGCGGCCATGTACGAGCGCAGCGAGGTGACGCCGTGAAAACACATACACTATTATTTACGACCGCTTCTCTTTAGTATTATTCGTGCCACTTGTGAAAGCTTTTGTGTATTTACATACAGGAACTTGCAAGTCATTTTAGTGTCTAAATTTCAATACATAGCTGTTTTCATGTGTTTATGATAATTATAATCAACGCCTTTTAAATAGTACAATTTTTCAACCAAGTAGCATATTTTAGTGAAAGGTCTCAAATTTACACTGAAATTCTTATAAATTCGTCCTTGAACTTGGAGATACTTGTTTCCTAATTCTTAGCCAAAAAATGACTCATTTTGATATATATGTACATATATGTAGGTATGTATGTATGTATGTTTATGTATAAAAACCAAATTAAAACAAAGTAAGTATAAGAAAATTCTTAATTAATTGTTTGATGGTAGATTTGATTGTCTATAATTTGAATGATTTCAAAATTAATTCTGAAATCCATTGACAGTTTGCCTTGTAAAGTTTTCCGGGAAATATACCATTGATATTCCTTCACATGCGTTCAGTGTACTATATAAGTACACTTTCACGCTATTCTCTCGCGATTAGGTACACAAGTACCTCGCCTTTCATTCACCCTTCAATTATTATTCTCAAAGCACACAAACACACACACACATCTCTCGACACAATGGTAAAAGCTCGCCGATTAATTATGCGAAGTGTGTAACGATTTAGCACACGGGAGCGGAAAAATCTTTTGTTCGCCGTTTTTGTCGGTTAGACCGGAGAACGCATTTATTACGATAATAAAAATAAAAAAAGCCTACACGCATACACACCCCCAGGCACGTAATAGTCTCGAGGTGCAGTGCAACGAGGTGAGCTTTCTCCCATCTCCACTGTGCAATAAAAACGCACTCGGGGACATTTCTATATTACATACCCGAGACACGGCCTCTTTTACAACACCCACTAGATATCTGGGAGAGCTGGGGTAGAGAGGAATAAATATAAAAAAAAAGCACACGAGAGTTTGTCCTTCGTTAGGCCAGAGTTGGTAATAAATCACGCTTGCTCTTGCTTACTGACCCCAATGTGGCTTTTGCGCACACACGCGCACACGAATCCAGACGGGAGACAAAGAGGTAGCATTTGTTGTTGTTTTGCTTGTGCGAAACTGAACCAAACAAGTTCAATCAGCGTGCTCAGGCTCCGTGTAATGCGATCCGCGCTGTATCGAAATCGGGCGCGCTCTCGCTGTCACACCACTTCTCTCTCCCTACCCTTCGTTCTAAACGCTTCTAATAAACTTTTTCTGCCTTTACGTGCTTCCAGGTGGTTCAAACTGTCGTTTCGATCGTGAATGATTAAAATTCCTCTGCACATATTGGGCGTATCGTCGTGTGTCGCGTTAGTGAGCGTGTTGCACGTGTCATCGTGCAATAGCGCTAAATATAACGCGAGTTTCTTTATGCATTGAACTCTTCGTGAATTTAAGTCTTCGATTTAAAGTGACTAGAGCTTAGTCTCTCGAGTGAAGTTCCGAGTTTTGATGCATGTGTGTCGAAAGTTTTTCTCGGTTGTTTTCGACACTATATACATATGTATAAATACATAAGCTCAAGAATGTTACGTAAGATCCAGTGCACACATAGAAGCATGGAAAGATGTATGCTCAGTATGACATGATCGTAAGAGGGTAAGAAGCATGACCAAAGTGGCAGATATAGCGGAACGTGTGAAAAACGTGGCTGGGACATAGTGAGAAGAATGGATGGCAGATGGACTCGAAAAATACCGGAATGGTATCCGAGAGGATGTGAAAGAAAGCAAGGTAGACCAAGCGAACGGTGGGCTGATGAATTGTGAAGAATGTGTGAAGTCAAGTGGATGCAGATTGCTCAAGACAGACAGGAATGGAAGAGGATTGGAGAGGCCTTCATCCAGCAGTGGATGATGAACGGCTGAAAATGATGATGATGATGACGAAAAGTTTCAACCATAAATATCCAGTGAACCAGATCCAGTGCACACAGAGAAGTATGGATGAATGTATGCTCGGTATAACGAGAAGAGATCGTAAGAGGAATACATGGGTAAGAAGCATGACCAAGGTGGCAGATATAGCGGAACGTGTGAAAAAGGTGGCTAGGACATAGTGAGATGAATGTATCCGAGAGGATGTGAAAGAAAGCAAGGCAGACCGAGTGGACGATGGGCTGATGAATTGAAAAGAATGTGTGTAGTCAAGTGTATGCAAATTTCTCAAGACTCGCGTGCGCCGGTATGTACAATAAAAGTACAGCTCATTGCCCGTTTGATAGTACAGAGTGTTCGTTGTTTTAATGCACGGGTTCCCAACCTTTTTCGAGTTGCGCCCCTTTTTTATAAAAGCCAAGTGTCCCGCGACCCCGATATATTGCATTATAGTTGGCGACCCCATAGAAAACCCTTCGCGACCCCATTTGGGGTTGAGAACCCGTGTTAAATTTAATGGGTGAATGGCTATAAAATCAGCCTTCACAGATTCTAGCTTGTTGGCAACACATCGCAAAAAAAATCAGTTTGTTACATTTGCAAAACTAGCGTGACCGCAACGATCCAGACGGGCGGGCAGACGTTTACGCTAATATGTATAATATATGAATCAATGATTCACAAATTATTTGTCCACTATAACTGAATTAGCACAATTTCACTCTTATCAAATTTGAATCAACAACACGGCCATAGACAAAGTTAAAATTCACAAAAAAAAAAACGATCGGCTCCCCAAACTTTTAAACGATGAGATGGTTCGTTTCTTCCCCGCGCTAAATTTAATATTAATTTCAGAATGCGGTAGTTTATAGGGTTCTGGTGTGCGACACATTTGCGTAATGTGTGCAAATTTTCCGCAACACACGCGTCCGCACATTTCACCAACAAAACAATTTCATTAAAAAGTCCCCTTTGTGACGCGCTGCAGGCCGTAAACGTGAACGAGACCCACACACGACCATAGTTTTCGGCGACAAGGACTAACCGCACCCAACACACGTTCGAAATGAAAATTTTTCAACCCCTAAACCACCACCACCCCCATATTTAACCCCTCGGTAGATTTCCTTTATTCGAAAGTGCGGCGACGCCAACGTGTTAACAATAAATATCAAGGATCTACGATGTCGTGATTCGAGAGTATTGGCTAGATTCGAACAAGGATTAATACGTATAATATGTGCAACATTTTAGAAAGTGATCGCGTTTTCGTTATATGTGTGTGTGTGTGTACACTTTCACTGTTAATTTATTTATCGCATTTATATGTTGTATAGTATAAAGTTTAGTGAGTGTATGTAATGAAATGTTTTCACGCTTTGTCGACTCGAATTTGCGGTGAATCCTCAATCCTCAAAGTATCATTCACATTCAATAATAATCATCCTATTTACTTTATCCTAATCGGATAAAGTATTGTGATCGTGCGAAAATTCGACCTCGAGATTTTGACTGATTTGTATCAGGTATCATCCCCTGATCACGTTTTCATGATTTCTATTGAACGATTTTTGTTTTTAAAAAATGTCTGTATGTCTGTGTACTTATGCGTGTGTGTGTCTGTATTGTGTTTTCTCCGAAACTATCAAGGCTATCAAGCTGAAATTTCATATCTATTATTTTCACGTAAGGTGTAAGAGCCATAAGGAATTTGGTCAACATCAGTCAACCGGAAGTAGAATTTTTTTTTTCTTGTAGAAAATTCTAAAATTCTTTTACCAAAGAATATTTCTGAAACGGCTCCGGGAATTTTGTCGAAATTTCATATCTATAGTTTTCACGTTATTTGTAAGAGATACTGTAATTTTAGTCAACTATAGTTTTCTGATGACCGAAAGTGGCAGTTTTTCCTATTTGAATATATGCCGAAAATCGTATTTTACATACGCGCGCGCACTCAACACAGTGATTCTATGATATATACATATGTATGTATGTATGTTGGTTGGTGTGGTGGTACACATGCGTTTTATTAACTTACGTACTTAAAAAAATTAATTTCGTTACTCTTTGTATTCCTCAAATATATGGATAAAGTCATGGTTTGGCCACACCCGAATTTTTTTTTATTGACGTATCAATCAAGTATGTATGTACATTGTAAAATAATTTGAATTCGTTTTTTTGCATGTGCGTTTTGATTATGAATTTCTAAATGTATGCAGTTACAGGTGCATAATCAAATTTATTGAAAGTTTGAATATTTTTTACATTTTAGTCATCAGCTACTACTTTTTGGATGTTAAATTCAAGATCCACTGCACACGGAAAAACATGGAAACATGTATGCTCGGTATAACGAGAAGAGATCGTAAGAGGAATACATGGGTAAGAAGTATGACCAAGGTGGCAGATATAGCCGAACGTGTGAAAAACTTGAAGTTGACACATAGCGAGAAGAATCGATGGCAGATGGACGCGATAAATATTGAAATGGTATCCGAGAAGATGTGAAAGAAAGCAAGGTAGTCCGAGTGGACGATGGGTTGATGAATTGAGAAGAATGTGTGGAGTTAACTGGATGCAGATTGCTCAAGCCAAACAGGAATGGAAGAGGATTGGAGGCCTTCATCCAGCAGTGTATGGTGAACGGCTGAAAATGATGATTCAACATTATTCAGAGCTTAAGATATCTAAAGTTAAATTACAGTAAAAAAGCTCCAGAATTTTTACAGAGCAATATGTACTACTTTTTACACACATTTAAACATTTACATACATTTTCCAATATGTTTATATGTATGTGAATTTCCAGTATACATATATGTACATACATGACGCACCTTTACTTATAGCAATTGTTTGATTACATTAAGTATTTAATTAACGGTAACGAAGCCTTTCAAAGCCGTCCGCAACATAATAACCAACGTAAAATTTTATATACATACTAGTGTAAGCCCGTTGAATATCAACGGATGTTTGTGTGGGTGCATATATGTGTATTTAATATTTTTTATAGTTTGTTGCATAGATGGCGCATTATAATACAACAACGTAACAATTTAGCAAAGTATTGTAGCAGGCTTGTCCCACTCGCGTCACATTCTGGTTTTTAATTATTTACCCCGGCGTGCGTCATCAGCAGACAGACACACACACACACACACACACACACACAGACGGAATAGGGCTATTATATATGATATTTATCTACATATGTATAACACAACAAAATAAATTCGACTGTTCATTTCGCGTACAACAATCGAACGATTTCGCCCGCTTTGATTGCGAAACGTACGATTTTAAATTTTAATTGCAATTTTAGTATTTAAACGTAGATAGGACTTAACAAAAGGGCACGTTCAACCTCCAAGGCAACCCTTCTTCCCCCTAACACCCCCTATTCCAACAGTCGTCGTGTTTATTCTATTTTTAATTACCTAGCCGCAATCGCTCGAGCGAGTGAGTGGAGAGATAGTATACACACACACACAATAGAGCGATTTAAACATACCGCTTTTAATTCGCATTCCCAGTATGCGAATTATAAAAGGTGCATGTGCACTAAACGGCAATTCAAAACCACCTTTAAACGTACCTATACGTAATACATACGTGTGTGCAAACTTTTCTCTCGTATCTCGAGTTCTATAGAGTGTGGTGCGTTTAGTTATTGCTTTATGGTGCGCGCAATACTTATAATATTGCAGAATAGGGTCTGGAGCAGACAAATGGTTCGTCCCCGAAACAAAACCGTGGACAATTCGTATAATAAACCTATATCCTTTGCAAAAGGGACGTTAGATTTGACGACGGTTCACTTATCAACCGAATTATTGGAATTCCATTGCACGCTATGGTATGTACATATGTATGTATGTTGCTTAGTATCTTTGTCCTTTGCGCGATGAGTATATTCTATTAAATGTAATATACTTTTCGGACATTCGCTAGTGTGAGCGTTTGAATATTTCAATCTATTTCTATAATATACTAGCTTTATTAGTAATATAGTGTTTAGTAAATTATTTCAGGAGCCCAAAAAAGGGGCCACCGGGGCAGGAGGGGGGGGGGGGGTGGTAAGGGGCCGGCATAGCCTTTAGGCAGTATAGTAACGCTATGACGTCACTATAGGATTTTTCGAGTTTTTTTCTAATATATATTTTTTTTCGGTTTTTTGGGTTTTTTTCATCTTTTTTTTTGGACTTTGGACTTGGAACTTTTTTAAACTTGTGAACTTTTTTTTTTGATTTTTTCAACTTTTGATACCCCCTAAAGCCATCCCGGCCCTCAAACCACCCCCCAGACGTCCCTCAAGCCCCGGCGTTCCCTTTTATGGGCTCCCGAAAAGCAATGCCGGCCCCTTACCAACCCCCAAACCCTCCTTCTTACCCCGGCGGCCCCTTTTTTGGACTCCCGAAAAGCAATGCCGGCCCCTCGATACCCCTTAGACCCCCCCTCCTGCCCCGGCGGCCCTTTTTGGGCTCCCGAAACACTATCTGCTTAAATCTACTTAAATCTGCCGAAAACATCTACTATCGTGTGTACTTCGTCGTTTCTATTAATCGCGCCCGAGCAACGCCTGGTAATTGACGAATGACCCATACGTACATACAAACATTAGTGTTTTATATATTAGATGTATACTGGAAAATGTATCGTTTATTGCTTTGTAAAAATTCGACTTGGAGCTTTTTTACTGCGATTTAACTTTAGATACATCTGAATAATGTTGAATAATCATTTTCAGCCGTTCCTCTTCCATCTTCCATTCCTGTCTGTATTAAGCAATCTGCATCCAGTTGACTCCACACATTCTTCTCAATTCATCAGCCCATCGTCCAGTCGGTCTACCTTGCTTTCTTTGACATCCTCTCGGATACCATTCCAGTATTTATCGCGTCCATCTGCCATCCATTCTTCTCGCTATGTGTCCACTTCAACTTTTTCACACGTTCTGCTATATCTGCCACTTTGGTCATACTTCTTACACATGTATTCCTCTTACGATTTCTTCTTCGTTATACCAAGCATACCTCTCTGTGTGCACTGGATCTTACGTAACATTCTCGAATTTAGCATCGACGTTTCACATCCATACATCATACCTGGCAGTACGCATTGGTCGTATGCTTTATTTTTTAAGCATAACGGATTGTTGGATTTAAAAACAATGTTCATTCCTCTAAAAGCACTCCATCCTAGTTTCATTCTTCGTTTTAATTATTCTTCTTTACAACCAGTCATATTCACCAATATATCTACCACTTTCTACTATATCTACCACTTCTTATCATGTATTCCTCTTACGATATCTTCTCGTTATACCGGACATACATATTTCCAAGCTTCTCTGTGTGCACTGAATCTTTGCGTAACATTCTTGAATTTAGCATCCACATTTCACATCCATACGTCATAACTGGCAGTACGCATTAGTCGTATGCCTTCTTTTTTAAGCAAGCGGAATGTTTATTCCTTCAAAAGCACTCCATCCTAGTTTTCATACTGTTGAATAAGTCTGAATAATGTTGCTTGATAACAATAATATGTTAAAAAATCGATAACTTTTTGTTTTGGCTTTGAAAAGCTTATCTCAATGAAAATTATTACATTGAAATTTTACGGTTTTCAAGTATTCAAACTAATTATTATTTTACCGGTTTTTATTTCACTGATTGATTGATTTTTTTCATACTGAAATTTCTCTTTGTGGAAAATTGTGTGTTTTAAGATTCTTCCTAGAGAATTTTAATAAAATCAATTGTGTAGTTCTTTTCCAGTATAATCTTTAAGTTTTTTTTTTTTATAATAGCTTGTTGGACGTATTGGAATACTTCGACAAGCTCTTTATAGTCATCACTTAACCTAACCTAACCTTTGCCTCGATGTTTCATAAACAAATAAATTTATCTGTAATATGTGGAGTTATATAACCTTTTAGGCACAAAAATATAAAAGTAATTTCCAAGTCCTGAAGTATTAACGTGCCGCCGTTTGAGAAGCACGATCCTTATGTGAATTATTAAGTGCGCGTTCCCAAAAACCTCATTATCATTATTATTCGTGTATTCAATATACGGGCGCATATGTGGTAATTTTAGCATTATACCGTGGCGTTGCGAAAGAGATTACGAGATGAAATGTTAATGGCAGCAATGTAGATACCTCTCTACCCGAAAGATAATGAGAATCCTTGCGGAAATCCTTGACGATGCACACCGAATCCTACGAATTTTATCAGCAATAATTCAACAGAGACGGGATGAATAACGACAACGAAACGATCGGAAAGCGTAATGAATTCATTCAGAGTCTATTCGCGCCCCACAACTCGAAATTGCAATCGTTAAAAAAAATAAGAAAAGGAAATTGAAGAACTTGTAACGATATTTTAATCGCTCGACGGATATTAAAAACGCACCAGTGAAATTTAAGTGCTCCAATTTTTAATTTTTTTCCCTCCTCTCTTCTTTCTTTACTATTTTTAATCTCCACGCGTCCGTTAAGTACATCCTCCTCTCGACCGGATGAATTAATCGGAATCGAATATTTCAACAGCACCAAACCTGATTATATTTACGATGTCACAACAGATGGACGTGTACGTTCCTCGCAGCGCACTGGTTGTGGCACATATTTTGAAAATTTAATTTCGTAGACAGTTATGACTGATGAGGATGCTGGGTCGAAAGCTCGCTCGTGTAGCTTTTTATCCTCGTATAATTCTAGCCGTGTGCTCGGGACAGTTGGCACCGATTTTCTTGGAGCATTTTCGCCCACCAGCAGCTGCCTCCAATGTTTTATCCACCATAGGACATTACTAATGGCCTATGATTCCCCATAGAGGCCATTATGAAAATAGTGCTGCTTCTGCAGACGACCTCTGACTATGCGGTTTTTCTTCCCCCATAACCTCATCCCCCTGCTTTGCAGACGAAAGTCTCGTTTTACTGTCTCAAATACGCTCTTTTGGCTCTTGATTCAATTACGTTTTTACTACCGACGAACGGAGCGTTCCAATTTTTCAATCGAGCTATTAAACGCTACTTGCTCACTATTGAAAGAATCTCAATCAAACGGATCGTTTCCTCCAAATTCCAATAACTTTTATCTTGAAAAAGTTAAAGTGGCAATGGGCTGGATACATAGCGAGAAATACTGGAATGGTATCTGAGAGGTAGTGAAAGAAAGCATGGTAGACCGAGTGGACGATAGGCTGATGAATTGAAAAGTGGATGCAGATTGCTCAAGACAGACAGTATGTATTTGCAAAACATAGTCACAGTAGATAACCATATTGTAGTGATTTATACCTAGGACAATTGGTGAACATGACTGGTTGTAAAGAAGAACAGATTAAACTAAGATGGAGCGCTTTTAGAAGAATGAACATAGTTTTTAAATCCAACATTCCGCTATGCTTAAAAAATAAGGTATACGACCAATGCGTACTGCCAGTTATGACGTGTGCATGTGAAATGTGGATGTTGAATTCAAGAATGTTACGTATGATCCAGTGCACACAGATATGCATGGACAGATGTATGCTTGGTATAACAAGAAGAGATCGTAAGAGGAATACGTGGGTAACAAGTGGCAAATATAGCAGAACGTGTGAAAAACGTGGATGGGACATAGTGAGATGAATGAATGGCATGGTATCCAAAATAATGTGTGGAGTCGAGTGGATGCAGTCAAGATAGACAGGAATTTAAAAGAATTGGAGAGGCCTTCATCCAGCAGTGGATGGTGAACGGCTGAAAATGACGATGACTACTATAATAATACTGATTATATTAGCTGATTTTTACTCGAAATCCAAACTAACCCTAATTCAATGAAAATTTTAGATTGTCTCTTTCATTCGTTCAATTAATTGAAAGGATGAGTAATTTCGCTCAAAATCTAGCTTTGACTCTTTAAGAACTAATCTATGGTTTGTTAAAGCTTAAAATGTTAATTCATATGTGAATTTTCAGCGACTTGATACAGAGTTAACGGAACTGTTAAAATCGAACGATCGGGTCAAATCAACTTGTATTTTTTTATAATTTTCCCATGCCAAGTGTACCAATGAGCTTTTAAGCTTTTAATTCGCTTTTAGTGCGGTATAAAATATTGAAGTGGCTTAAATTCTCCGATTTTCTCCGATATCCTTTTAGTCCGGTATGAGTCATTGATACCGCGTTTTAGATTCTAAAATTCTATTAGTGACTATTTATCTATTATTTATTAAACTGGTTCTAAACTTTCAAGACACTAAAAATTTATCATAATTTTTTATTTATCATTAAGATTATTTCACTTTAAACATAGACTTCTTTTCGTAGTAAATATAATCCTAAAAATTCATTATATATATATGTATAATAGCCGAAATCCGTATGTCTGTCTGTCTGTCTGCTGATGACGCTCGCTGAGGAAAAATAATTATAAAACCAGAACCAGTGGGGATCGAACCCAGGACCCCAGACTCGAGAGGACTCACACTAATGCTATCCGCTATCGCCCTTGGCAATTTAGTCCTTTTTTTTTTAAACATTACCTATACAAGGGATCGTGACTCTGCTAATAATACATAGATGACGCTATAAAAACTATTATGGGATTTGAACCCGTGATCACCAGGTTGGAATGAGGTCGTGCTAACACTATCATCCACGGGCCTGCTACGATTTGACAATATTAATTGTCAATTGGCTCAGGACTTTGCTTAATTGTTACGTTGTTGTATTATAAGGCGCCATCTATGCAACAGCCATAAAAACTATTTAAATTTAATATTATTTTTCAGCACGGGTGATGAGAACGCTCCGTTGATATTCAACGGGATTACACTAGTACATGAATAATTGTAAACGTTCCGTCGAGCGTGCATACGTTTCACAGATGTGAACATTGTTTTATGACGCAGTTCGAACACGTGGAAATACCCCTTTACACTTTACATACACTATGGGTTAGTTGGGATAGTGGCACTACGGCAAACTGAAACTGCTCCCGCTCGGCCAGGATTTATTTGCTTTTTTGCGTACCACGATGGATTTACGAGCTGGCCACAATGCAACGGCGATTGATAGCCCACCTAGACCAAACCCTTAGGGTGACCCTTCGTCCTGAAAAGTTCCAAGCTCACATTAACGCTTTTACCTCTTAGTCGTTAACCTTTCCCTACCACACCCCCACCGCCAACTGCAGTTGAAATTTAGTATATTTTTATTCTTTTGTGTATATATTGTTGACGTAAGCAGTTTCACCTTTGTCCCCGGCAACGCTAATGACCGGGAAGCTAGTTTCCCGGAAAGCGAACGGATTCATTGGTATCATTATTCCGGGATCGAGATCTAAATCCAGGGGATCTCCGCACTGTTCGCCATCACCGGCTTATCCCCACAGAATTTACTATATATGTATATATATATATATATATGTATGTATGTATCAAGACGAGCCGACGACTTATTTGTTTTGATCGCAGTTTCCCAAACTGCTGTCGCACTAGGGCAGCGGTTGCCAACCGGTGGTACGCGAGCCAATTTTGGTGGTACGCATTTTTCATAATCCATCATCATATTCAGCCGTTCACCATCCACTGCTGGATAAAGGCCTCTCCAATCCTCTTCCATTACTGTCTGTCTTGAGCAATCTGCATCCAGTTGACTCGATACATTCTTCTCAATTCATCAGCCCATCGTTCGCTCGGTCTACCTTGCTTTCTTTCACATCCTCTCGGATTATATTCCAGTATTTCTCACGTCCATCTGCCTGCCACTTCAACTCTTTCACCCGTACTGCTATATCTGCCACTTTGGTCATACTTCTTACCCATGTATTTATTTTGTGATCTCTTATTGTTATGCCAAGCATACATATTTCCATGCTTCTCTGTGTGCACTGGATCTTTTGTAGCATTCTTGAATTTAGCGTCCAAGTTTCACATCCATACGTCATAACTGGCAGTGCGCATTGGTCGTACGCCTTCGTTTTTGAGCATAGCGGAATGTTGGATTTAAAAACTATGTTCATTCTTCCAAAAGCACTCCATTCTAGTTTCATTCTTCGTTTTATTTCTTCTTCTTTACATCCAGTCATATTCACCAATTTTCCTATGTATAAATAACTATCAACTATCTCTACAATATGATATCTACTGTGACTATGTTGTGCGTGCAAAATTCAAAATTATATATGTACAATGTATGTACATACATACATACATAATCATTTTCAGTTGACTCCACACATTTTTCTCAATTCATCAGCCCATCGTCCACTCGTTCTACCTTCCTTTCTTTCACATCCTCTCGTATACCATTCCAGTATTTCTCGCGTCCATCTGCCATCCATTATTCACACGTTCTGCTATAGATATCTGCCACTTTGGTCATACTTCTTACCCATATATTCCTCTTACGATCTCTTCTTGTTATACCAAGCAAACATCTTTCAATGCTTCACCGTGTGCACTGGATCTACATATACGTCATAACTGGCAGTTTTCACAATTAATATTGAATATATCATTATCAGGTGATATCCAACTTTTTGCAAATAACTTGGAGTGCAAATAAATACAAGTGTAATTACCATTTCATATTTAGAATATTATTTTTATGGAAAAAAATCGTGGTAGTGGTCCGCGGGATTCGAGATTTTGAATTTAGTCGTCCGTGAGATACGAAAGTTTGGCGACCACTGCACTAGGGTATGTAACTGTGTCGGTATCGCTTTTCGAAATTTTACCGCAGACACTAGCCCGAAAGTCGTTCAATATGCGGGCGAATGAATAATTTGTATGCTAAACGAGCTGTGCTTATCCTTGTTAATCGTCGAGGATAACGGCCCATTGCGAACCTGCTTTTCAGGATCAACCATAGCATACCTCCCCCCTTTCTTGTTTTCCTCTTAGAGCCACTAAGATCTAAGCAAACCCTTTGAAATGGCCATCGGGATACCGCAACGATAATGTTAATTTTTCTGTTAATTGCTGCTGTATCGTGCAATGTTCCATTATGGCCCACATTCAGTGGCGTGTTTGTATGATGATTTTTAGGTCCAAGATCCAAGATAAATAATGATTATATAATAAAAAAAACTACATACGACACGAAAAATGCTTCCGAGACGAGATATGACTTTTCTTATAGATCTATGCCCAGTGAACACGAATCTGGTAAAAAAAAATGTTGATTGGCTCGAGATTCGGAGATATATGTATGTGTTTTTTAAATCACGCGATTTTTCTATTTCTTGGTGTGGTTCGTTCGATGTCTCAAAATCTATCGATTGCTTGTTCAAAATGAATATTGGAATCTATAGTTCGGTATTTTATCTTTCACTTGTAGTACTTTTCAGCTTTCAGATCTTTCTAAGTAGTCGTCCAGTTCAAATCAAAAGTCAAAAGTATGTATTTTCACTTGGGATTTTTTCCCACTGTTAAAACTATTTTATATTAAGTATTTTCTATTTAAACATGTTTATTGGGATAGTGTTCTGGCCACACTATTTTTTTTTTTTTGTTTAAAAGGGTTAATTGGAAGTGTGCTGAACTTTAAATCGGTAAAATAGCGAACATAAATCGAGACCAAATTTGTGCTGTATATGTATGGTAGCTCTTAGGCGTCAGATGTATGCATGTGTGTATAGTGCGTCATAGAATACATCGAATAGAGCAGTGCGGTGGTTTGAAACTTTTTCAATTTGTTTTTAAATAATTTTGTAATGAAGTAATTAGAAGGTTTTGAATTTAATTATGTATTTATTAAATACGAATGTCAACTCTTAATACAGAGCACTTAGAAGACTATGCTTAACGTCGGATTTTATGTTTTAAATTGTAAATATGCTTTTAATAAAAGTATTCTCTCGCGCGATATAAAGATTTTAAGATTTAAATATTTAACCGCAGCGAAAGTTCACTCTGTGGTAAACTGAACGGAAACCGCGATGACGGATAAACAGCTCATGCGACGTTCTGTGCAAGGCCGCGTTGGCTGAAGTACTTCGCGATACAGGCATACATACATTCGCGAGTTCTAGATTGCACAGCGAAGCGAGAATACGCCGTGTGCACGCACACGCTGTCTAAATATGACTAAATTGTCGATTTTCCCCGTACCCGGTTTCTATTTGAGAAAAATCACGTTCAATGACCTTGAGGGGTACTATTTAATGTAAAAATAAAATAACGTGTGTCTATTGTACATATTTTGGATCGGGACTTTTTCGCCGAACTGTTTTCGATCAATTTTGGTTAAATAATACAACAACCCCTTTTTTCACAAAGGGAAAACGGCTCCATTGTTACAATTCGCAAATTGTTTCAAATTTTGATTGCTTGTTTGTCGGCCGTCAAAGCCGAATACGGAACGAACACGATTCGAACCATTTTTCATTCTGATTTATTTTATTTTATTCAAACCTTACATACATATGTACATATGTACCTATACAAGGTACATATGTATGTACCTTGAAAGAAGAGACGTTAGACTATAAATAAACACTCCCCTCGCTTTTTCTGCAAACTCTTCAACCCCCACCCCTTAAATATGAAACTACTAAGTACAACGTAAGTCGCAGTGATAAATGTGCAAACATAAACATTAATAATACCTCATGAATTTCTGATTACCATTAAAAAGTGGAGCTTTACTCGCATCGACTTAAAACCGCTGTTACATAACGTGTTGACACGTTTGACTTGATGATCGAGCTGCGTACTGCTTCACATATAATATTCCTATTATATAACTAGTCAATGCCCGTTGACAGTGTCATCCGATGGTTATCATTTATAAACATACCTATAGGTCCTATAGTGCATTCGGTAGTTCAAAATGTAGCAAAAATGCAGTAGGTAGTTGAAAAATGCGAGCGCTTCGCGCTACCCGTACCGTATGTGCGTACCGTGCTGTGAATGTACGCATACCCAGGCAGACCATTTCGTTACTATATACCTATTATCATCATCATTGTAAGCCATTCACCATCCACTGCTGGATGAAGACCTTTCCAATCTCCTTCCATTCCTGTCGTCTTGAGCGATCTGCATCCACTTGACTCTACACATTCTTCTCAATTCAATTAGCTATTTATTCGTCAGCCTAATGTCCACTCGGTTTACCTTGCTTTCTTTCACATCCTCTCAGATACCATTCCAGTATTTATCGCGTCCATTATGTCCAGCCCATTGCCACTTCAACTTTTTCACACTTTGGTCATGCTTCTTACCCGTGTAAATATTATCTCTTACTTTTATTATAAATTACTTAGTTAATTAATTTAATTGTATGTAATAATTTGGTTGTGATAACGTATTGGGGTAACCTAAAAATAAATAAATCTCTTCTTGTACTTATACCAAGCATACATTTTTTCATGCTACTCTGTGTGCACTGGATAGAGTTTGTCACTAAATGCTATTAGTATCTTATGTAATTAATTGTCCATTTCAGATAAGGCCAAAAATATATATTTTTACATTATTATTATCGTCTCGTGCAGTCTGTTGCTTATCTCAAAACATTCACTGGGATTGAGAGTCCTTCGGACACAATTGTTTGTTTTCGTGTACTGCCGTCCTAAGCCCACTTAACGTAACTGACAAAACAACAATATCGAGATAAAGGGACTTGAAAGTTTTATTCTAAATTTGTGTTTTTCTTCATACATATATTACTGATTTATTTAAACTTTTTTTTAGTGCATGAGGTTATTTTTTATTGTGTTTTGATAATTCTAAGGAAAATTTAAAAAAAAAATGAATACTTTAGTAGTTACGTCACTTCATTAGTCATTATTAATGTATACATATGACTATTCCAAACTTCGACTATTTGAAAAGAATGAATCTCTAACAATCTTATTTGATTTTTCTTTTCGGAGTCTAAGAGTATGACCTCTTACATAGATGAGGGTACTCATTATATTAATAAATTGAACATAATGAGGTTGGTCATTTCACATGAATAATGATTACTTATTATTTTGAATACTTCATTTAAATCACCTCTTGATCTCCTCGTCTCCAATGTGGAGAGATTCAGTCTTTTCAATCTTTCATGATAAGGTAGTGACCCAAGTAAATATTGGATACGTCATTTTCGCTAAGTATTGGTGATACTATGTATGTATTTCTCTGCGCATGCAGATACGTTAGATTTAATAGCTTAAAAAGGTCACTTTTGGATGAAGATACATTAATTTTGATATGAAAAATCGCATCTAACTCATTTTCGTAATTTTTGTCAGTTAAGTTAAGTGGACTTAGGACGGCAGTGTAGACGTGCGAATTCGCACCAAATACTTTTGAGTATTTCGTCAACCAGACTTCTGCTCCAAGTCCATTTTGAGCCCTGATCTGAGATGTACACTAATGTAAATATCATATTATATTATACATTTGTATGTAGACATCCGCCAATTATGCTGATCACAGGCGGGTTCGGCCGGATATCGTCGGCCATTATACTAATTACCGTTTATAATCCGTACACGCGCTCCATCGCCCTACCATATATATATATGTATATACAAATTGGCAAACTGCGAAACGTTTGACAACAACTGGATCGATCGCCGATATGTTAATGTTAATGGGTGGCCGTGGATCGGCGCCAACGATCGCCCTCAAGGGATGGGTGTGTTCCTCGTGTCTGGTCGAGTCGTGTCATTACGTCAAACACTGATTACACCGGTCCCTATCTGGCACTGATATAAATCGATCAGTGACGTCTCAGTGCAATGCCGTGCCCGCAATTTTGAAAGTGGACTAAGTTGACTTTTCAAAAAAAAATTGAGTTAAGGCGCGCACACACTTACCACACGACACGTGACGTGACGCCGTTGCTATGTGCTATGACGTGGGGTGGGGTGTTGCAAGTGTATCTAGTATGTACGCCATACAAATTCGTGTGTTTGGGATGTGTGGCGTGTGGTGGGTAAGAGCGATATTACATTGAGCAACAACACCAGCACCAGATTTTTTTTGGCGGTGGCGAGCATCTTTTTTTTTACTTAGTACGACGATGCAAAAAAAGGTCAAAAAATGGTTTTTGGTGAAGGTTTTTTTCGTCGAACATTGACCTCCAAGAAATTTTCATGCAACCCAGAATCGCATAATGTAATACGCAGCATCTGAACCTGTATATCTATCTGGTCGTCGAGGTTCAAAAAAAAACCTGGTGTTGGTGTTGTTGCTCAGTGTAATATCAGCCTAAGTGTGTGCGAGCCCTAATGCTGCGTACACACCGACGAACCGAACAGCGAACGACATGTACGACGTTCATAAATTACACTGAGCTAGAGGTTGTGATTGAGAAATCTCGTCTCGAGAATTCTCGAGAAATTTTGAATAATTTTTAATCTCGTTTCTCGAGAATATATTATTATGAAATTTAGAGATTCTCTTTTCTCGAGAATATTTTATTATGAAATATCGAGATTCTTTTTTCTCAAGAAATCGTTTATGAGAATCTCGAGTATATACATACGTACATAATTCAGGCGTTACGGATATGAAGTGCGAACCCAACATCAGGTCATTTTTTTTTACCATTCCGTCCTGCCTTCTTAGAATACACTGGTGGGTTTTTTTTTTGTAGTTCCCGCACATGCGCTAAGATCCCCTGCGCCTAGACAAATTGTAGGCAAAATTTGAAACGGACTTACCGAAAGTAGTTATCTGCGTGGAAGATCGAACAATAAGTAAATTTTGAGAGGGAATTACCCAAGGTAGTAATACCCAAAATACTTTTGACGAGTTTACTTAAAGGGTTGATTTAGTTAAAGATATCAGTTTGTCGTTTGACTTCAGCCAGATTCGTTCATATTCTCCTTCTTTTTCTTCTTCGTCTTCGCGACTGTGAACTGCAGATTTTGGACTACGACATTTTAAACGAATTTTTCAAAGTCTTAACTTAACCATATTTATATGTATATATATATATATATATGTGTGTGTGTATATGTATATTTTACCAATATGTACTTACAAAAAACCCGCGTGTACCATTGTTTCCAGTATTGTGTGGTACACTCTCACTTTCACTCTCAGTCACACAGATCGATTTACTATATTTTAAGTAACTTTTTATTCTTGAGAATCTCGAGAAACCAAAAAGAAAATCTCTATTTCTCGAGATTCAAATATTCCGAGAAAATGAGATTCTCGAATCTCGAGATTTAAATATTCCGCAAAAATGAGATTCTCGAATCTCGAGAATCAAAAAATGTCGAGAAATCACAACCTCTAGAGCAACAAAAAATCACGTTTTTTAAAACCCAGAGCGGAGATTATTAAATCTTTACTAAGTGTGACCCACTGAATTCGAATCCGATAATGATTTTTGTTGAAATGCACTCGTTCATGAGATATTCGCGGTTTAAATTATGTAAAAAACATCAATTTTTTTGGCTTTTGCGGCCTATAACTCAAAATATAGTATTGCTGTGCTCAAAGTGAGTATTGTAATCAATAGTCAGATATTTTTCCTATTGATTGTGATGTATTATTTTTTATTTTATCTAAACGTACTAATTTGAGCGGAAAATGATTTTAAAATCATTATCGGATTCGAATTCAGTGGGTGAAACTTAGTAAAGGTTGACCAATCTCCGCTCTGGGTTTTAAAAAACGTGATTTTTTGTTGCTCAGTGTTATCGGACGTTATTGTGTGGAGCGGTCCACACAATAACAATTCGCCTTCGACCTTCGTCGTTTGCTGTTCGGTTCGTCGGTGTGTACGCAGCATTACAGTCACCGGTATATCTAGACAACAAATGGCACTGGATTCGCAACGTGACGTAATACTGAATATTACCGCGTACTGCCTTTGATATATTTTTTGACGTTTTTCAAGTTATACTGGTGACACTATACCCAATACTATCGTCTGTGTTCTTTTGAAGGTAGCTTATTCGAAAAACAAGCCTTCACTATTTGATACTCTGCAGATGCAGTGGTGACGCCATTGCCTTCTAGAGGTAAGAAGGAAAGAGAAGAAACGCACGATGATTTGGTAGTTTTTTCAATTTTTATGGAACTGTGTCACTACTATGTAAGTTAGATAAATAATCAAATTCGTGCGGGGTTTCGCTCAATAGTCATAATCATCTACGTAAAGAGTTAACACAAATCGTATGTTTAATTAGTTTTCTCAATACGACAATAATTCATAGTCCATTGTCCAAAAAAAATAAAATACAGTGTAGTGAAAGTGTTGAAGAGATCTTCCCGGGGAAAACTTTGCCCTCTCCTTATGAGAGCGCGCGCGCGCTTAAAGTTTTTCTTATTAAAGTGAAAACGAGATTAAATACTTTCAACGGTGCTTGTAGGCGGTAGCAAAGAAAGTGTTAAATCTGGTTTTTTTTTATAGAAAAAAAAAAAATTATAATAAAAGACGAAGAAGAAGAAGAAGTGGCAGCAGTCGAAGAAAAAGCTTTTCGTTCGCCGGCTGGTTTGCTCGCCCGCCCGCGGGGCAAATAGCTGAAAAGATAAAGGAGTCTTTACAATTTGCATTCAATTAAACGGTAGTAGAATAACGTTAGTCCTTCCAACGCTTTTATAAAGATAAGACGTTTTTAAAGCCTCCTCCTTTATATTATTGCATTAAACATTTTCTTTAACCCCTGCTGCTAAGCTTGGCAGTCTCTAGTCCTTGATTCAATTGCAACGTTATATATGTATGTATGTACCTATATGTACATATTATCTATCTAAATAATTATAACATTTATGTACATATACTAATGATAGTGTTGTAATAATTATTATTTACCAAAATTGAGTAAATCATATACTAATTCTAATAATCCGACGCTCTCCATCGTCGTTGATTCGCACCAATGCGAATTATATTGATGCGAATGGGACGACGATAGGAGTGAAATTTTGACGCAGCGATTTTGCTAAGGTGTGTGAGCGCCTTAATATTATCTAACGCAGTACGCGATAATGCTAATTGAAATGCTACGTTGCGAAGCAGCGCCATTTATTGACAAGATATACCGGTGGGTCTATACTAGGTTATGTGACGTCACACCATGAATTGATTTGTATATGTAAACCTACAACTAAAACCCATTCACTGATATTTTTAATATTATTCGTCTTAACGGAACAGTTGTCATCTGGTTTATATTGAACATATGCGGCTAAGATCATCCGGTGACGTCCGTCACGGTCCAAATCATTTCTTGTATAACCTAGAGTGCACGTTTTATTAAAGTAAATTACAAGGTTAAGCTTGTTATGACGTAAAAATGTGAAAATTCTACGTAAGATCCAGTGCACACAGAGAACCATGGAAATATGTATGCTCGGTATAACGAGAAGAGATCAAAATAGGAATACATGGGTAAGAAGCATGTCCAAAGTAGCAAGAAATAGCGAAACGTGTGAAAAACGTATCTGGACACAAAACGAGAAAAATGGATGGCAGATGGGCGCGAGAAATACGGGAAAAGTATCCGAGAGGATGTGAAAGAAAGCAAGGTAGACCGAGCGAACGATGGGCTGATGAATTGCTTAGAATGTGTGGAGTCAACTTTTATCTTGAAATTTTTCTTTTTCCATTATGTACTACTAAGAACGTGTGAAAATACAAGAATGCTACGTTAAATCCAGTGCACACGGAGAAGCGTGGAAAGATGTATGCTTGGTATAACAGGAAGAGGTTGTAAGAGGAATACATGGGTAAGAAGCATGTCCAAAGTGGCAGATATAGCGAAACTTGTGAAAAACGTAGCTGGACACAAAACGAGAAGAATGGATGGCAGATGGACGAGATAAATACTGGAAAACTATCCGAGAGGATGTGAAAGAAAGCAATGTACACCGAGCGAACGATGGGCTGATGAATTGCTTAGAATGTGTGGAGTCAACTTTACTACTAAGAACGTGTGAAAATACAATAATGCTACGTTAAATCCAGTGCACACAGAGAAGCATGGAAAGATGTATGCTTGGTATGACAAAAAGAGGTTGTAAGAGGAATACATGGGTAAGAAGCATGACCAAAGTGGCAGATATCTAAAGCAGAACGTGTGAAAGAGTTGAAGTGGACACATAGCGAGAAGAATGGATGACAAATGGACGCCATAAATACTGGAATGGTATCCGAGAGGATGTGAAAGAAAGCAAGGTCTACCGAGCGAACGATGCGCTGATGAATTGCGAAGAATGTGTGGAGTCAACTTTTATCTTGAAATTTGTCTTTTTACTACTAAGAACGTGTGAAAATACAAGAATGCTACGTCAAATCCAGTGCACACAGAGAAGCGTGGAAATATGTATGCTTGGTATAACAAGAAGAGGTCGTACGAGGAATACGTGGGTAAGAAGCATGTGAAAAAGTGGAATGGAAGATGGACGCGAGAAATACCGGAATGGTATCCGAGAGGATGTGAAAGACAGCAAGGTACACCGAGCGAACGATGGGCTGATGAATTGAGAAGAATGCATATTGCTCAAGACAGACTCCACGGAAGGGGATGGGAGAGGCCTTCATCCACACCAGTGGACGGTGAACGGCTGAAAATGACGACGAGGATTCAATGTACAAACCGATGACCTTGAATGGGGTTAAATAACTAGTAAAACTTAATATTACTTACGTTCTCCGAACACCGCGTGAATCAGCCTGTACATGTATGTATGGCACGCCTTGACTTCCAATACCCAACGTAATGTTTATTTACGTTTATATACCATCCTCTGTGCGTTCGTTAATTACCCGGAGATCCCTTGTTCTGGGTCGCGTTGGGAATTTTGATATTTCGTTAATTCGAATACGAGGTTCATTAGCGAAATTGGCCCTGGCCGGTCATTATCCGAGCTTCATCGCCGGGTAGGCATTCAGATATATATATATATATATATATATATACGTACATACATTGTAGGTGTGTATATACATATCTAATTAAAGATTGTCCTCCCGCGGGAACAATGAGTACGTTACGCTCCAGAGAGGTTGCCCTCTTTATTCCCACAGCTGCTTATTTACCCGCCATAATAAATCTACCGGGTAATTTAATTTGATACGTTGTTCGGTCGGCCGCTGGCACAACATTGAAAAAATAAAACATTCCACAATTCCGAAAGCACAACTTCGCCAGAGGCTCAACGTCTCGTTAGAATAGCACATTTTTAATTCCTCGTTTGACCGGACACTTTATTGTGGTGCGATTGTCAAGCAAGTGTTGCGCTCTGCTCACCGGTGGTGGCGCGAAATTAAAACGCAATTTTGCAAACTCTCGCCAGACCGCCATTTTTTTACGATACATGCGTTTTTACGGGGCCCCCCTGTTGAGAGCCCCTGCTCTCTGCGTGGGACTCCCCGGCGAGGACAGCTTATTAAAATGTGCGTATACCATTTTTGAAATATGTCCGTGCGAAAGTTGAAAATTGAACGTTGTGCTATACTTTTAATATCTCCGAAAGTGTACCTATATGTACTATGTACGAACGTATACGAAAAGAGTTTAAGTCTGTCCGTCGGAAAATTTATTGAACGTGATTCAAGTAGCGTCGAGCGTTGACTCTGATGAAAAGTTACAGTATAACAATTGATTTTTTTATGTCGCCGAACTGACTGAGGATTCATATTTTGAATATCAACTGGCGTGTTTGACGCAATTGGTTACGTGAACAATTTAGCAATAATTCAAACCAACTGAGGATTCATCACAGGTTCAGATCCCATCATCGGTGTTGGGCGAACGTTCGTGTTTATTTCAGCCTTTACCGAGGCGAGCGTTATCAGCAGACAGACAGACAGACGGAATTGGGCTATTATATATGTTATTTATTTATTTAAGAAGCTAATTACAAACAAACATTTCTTAAAGCTACAGAGGTGCTGTTTTGAGGCAGCCAGGAATCTATCAATTTTATTTATATTTCTTGAAAACTTCTGGCAGACTATTATATTCAACAACACCCCTGTACAAGTTGCTTCTCTTGGATCTATTTAATTTTAAATTCTTAACTATTAACTTATTCTTACCCTTAGTATTATGAGTTATGACTATGTACATATATTATACCCTTGTATTAAATATTTATATAGATATCGAAATATTTTGGTAATCAATTCTTATCTAATTAAAAAATATATACTAACATGCACACTTTTAAGGTTTCATTTACATTCATCCAATCAATTCATTCAACATACGTATATCTTATACTAGTTAATCTATTGACATTAAAAATACTCCGCGTAGCTCTATTTTGTAGTTTTTTCAACCTACATATTAGCACTTATGTATACAAAGGTGCTTTTTTAAGGCGACCAGGAATCTATCAATTTTATTTATATTTCTGAGAACGTCTGGCAGGCTATTTATTATATTCAACAACATCCCTGTACAAGTTCCTTCTCCTGGACCATTTAATTTTAAATTTTGAACTGTTGACTTACTCTTACTTATTAGTTAGTTATTGTTGACTTAATGTCAACAATTAGCACCCATTTATCCTGAATAGAAAATTTGCTAGTAATGTGTATGTATGTATGTACATATATAGGTACATATGTATGTACATACATATGTGACAGGCAAAGTGTGAAAACCCACAATATGCCTAGTGATTTTATACAACGCCTGAACATTTTAGGCAAAGTATCAAATAAACGAATTTTACTGTACAAATAATTGTATATCTCACAAATCTGAGTCAATTTGAATATTTGTCAAACTGCAGTTTTTCGCAGGCACTTTTTGTTGTTGTCAATTTATGAAACGTAATACGTTTTGCAGTTTACAATTTTGGGCATTGTATACAATTCCTAAGCGTTTTATACAATGCAGAATTTCACACTGCCTGTAGCAAATATATAAAAATGATTTTTGTGTCTGTTCCTTATACATACATACATATGTACATACATTCCATCACCATTTGAATAGCAAACTTATTTTCTATGATCCTACTGATGGTTCTAAAAACTATAAAGGACCATACAAAATATTGTTTTAATATATGTACGTGTACCCACATACAATATATAAAAGCCTGTGTCCAGAACGTTCTTTGAACTTAAGTAACTCAAAGACTAAACAAAACTTTACCTGATTATTTTGCAATAGGACTATTTACCAAACAATAAAGTGTGCTAAGCGTTCCTTGTGGACAAACAGATACAAAGCTTTTATACATACATCTATGTATGTACATATAATAACAATATTTGTTTCTATCTACCTCTGTACCTTTCGCACACTTCACTAGGAATAAATAGACACAGTAAACGTTCAAGTCTCTCGTGTAATTTGTTTACGAGGATAATCTATGCCTATTTTACTCGTGTTTGCGGCACGCGCAATCCCGAGTGATTAAGCACAGCAATTCAACGAGCTTGCACTACACTGCTTTGAATCACTAGTGAATAACGCTCGGACTTGGTTCACTATTTGACGAAAAAATTATGTATGTTAAAAAGACGAGGCGTTTCAGCTTGTTGGTATATTTTCTCATTAAATATTAACGCTCTCAACAATTCTGTAATACGGCGAGCAGTGTAGAATACATTAATATTTTGTTTGTAGTACACAATGTTCGTATTTCTAATGACGAGCGCTCGACTCACTCCCACATTTTACCAGAATTATTAATTAATAATATTTTATCAAAAGCTTCCAAATTTGCGAGCGCGCGAGCTTTGCGTGAATAATTTTAATTTTTATATACATACATATGTATGTATGTACATATATAACCCACTGCTGTGTTTAGCTCGCATAGACTTAAGCTTAGTCGGAGATTTGGATTAGGATCATTTACTCACCACTGGCGGCACTGAAAACACCTCTGTATTATTCAGAATAGTTTATATATCGTAAAAAACATTTTGTGGCAAAAATTAAGCTACCTTTACCAAGTCAAGCAAGTTATACCTCTAGAACTTATTAGTCGAATGTATTATAGGTACATACATATATAATGTACATAAGCCCGTTGAATATCAACGGACGTGTTTTGGCGTAACAATTTAGCGAAGTCGCGAACCTACTAAGGATTAATTATAATTCAAATTGTAGGAGGCCTCCCATCACCGGTGTTGGGTGAACGCGTTAGCGCTAACTTACCCAAATCACGAGTTCAAATCCCACTCGCGAAGTTCGTATTTTTTCAATTTACCGAGGCGAGCGTTATCAGCAGACGGACAGACGGACGGAATTAGGCTATTACACATATAACTAGTGAAAGCCCGTTGAATATCAACGGATGTGTGGGTGAGTATATGTGTATTTAATAGTTTTTATACATACTTGTTGCATAGATGGCGCGTTATAATACAACACGTAACAATTTAGCAAAGTCGCGAGCCTATTGAGATATTCATATAGTCAAATTAAAGCAGGCCCGTTATTATCTAGTTTGGATCACAGCGTAAGCTCACTGTCCCGAACTGGTGATACTGGGTTCAAATCCCACTCGCGCGACGTTCTGGTTTTTTTAATTATTTACTTCGCGAGCGTTATCAACAGACAGACAGACAGATGGAATAGCGCTATTATATATATATATATAATGAAATATCAAACATTTGAACATCTGGAGAGTAGAGATTTATTTTATACCTTCAGTTTAATGTAATGAAAATTAATTTTGATATTGTTTGAATACCGTATAATAAAATCAGCAAAGAAAGTATACGTTTACGTTATAAACAAAACGCACAGAGTATGAAGTATACATAATAATAATTTATGTATTGGCCTATGTATGTATGTACATATGTATGTATAGGTTTTCAGTATTCACTTATTATCAAACTGTTCAAAAAATTATGCTTTACAAGTTACATATTGATTGTTATCCAAAATTGATTACAATAATCGATATGTATAAAATCAAGTAGTGTAGTATTTCAAGGTTCGATAGATTAGGAGTATTTATTATTATCACAAGCACGTGTAATGTTGAGGCGACAAGATTATTTATACCTTGCTCTTTCCTATCCCAATGGGTAGTTATAGCACACATCTACATTGTGTTTCGTCAACGGAAGCTTTCCAATTTCTCAATACCTATGTATATTGTATATTCTCATGAGCCGCGAATCATCCTGTATATATGCATGTTATACTGGAGCAAATTTGAGGCGTTTATATCCGTGGAAACGACGTGTGCGAATGTCTTCGCAAATAAAAAGATACAAGATGAAACTGGGTCGTGTTTTAACCGCGTGGAAAATTTCCCGCGCAAAAATGACACGCGTTTACACGTGCCGGTCGTAAAAACTCGATCCCTGCTAGTCGTCAGACTAGTGTTGTTTTTCACGGTCTGGCGTTAAAAAGGGGATGTTTTTTGGTATGTCAGTTCTCATCCCCCATATACCATACCTTGCGTATCTTCCGTAGTATAGCCCTAAAGGTGGCCCTACACGTCTACGAGAGCTATTGGAATCTCCCTTCGTGCTTTGTGCGCCACTCTTCCGTAGACCGCCATTTCCGGTTTAATTATCCCTTTATACTGGAGAGTGAAAAATAACCTGGAATGCAGACTGTGGTGGTGAGCCGAAGGTTCGACACTTCTATCTACCTCTAAACCGACCTTTAATTTAATTGTTTTATCACACAATTCCGCTACAGTTACGGTAGTCCAATGAAGATCTAATTTAGATCGCATTAAATAATACGGCGATTGTAAACGGACAAATTCCTATTTGCTGTCAATGTTTTGAATTAAACTGATTTTTGCATTACACAACCTAATTTTCTCTGGGGAACGTAAATTTTAAACAGACAAAGCTCAAAACTCACCAAGGCCTGTGCGCTCTAAAGATATTCATACAATTCTGGACAACAGTGTCCAATTGACTCTGCTCAGCAACAATAAGGAATTCTAGGAATATCCAGAATAATTTTGCGATTGAAACTACCTTATTGGTGTGTTATCTTCCATTATACGTACCACTATATATAACTAGTGTAAGCCCGTTGAATATCAACGCCCGCTGAATTTTAAATATCGTAAAGCGCTATTTTAATAGAGATCCCTACTAGTTGATCGAAAAAACAAAAACAATAAAAAATTGTTTTTATAGCACCATCTATGTATTATAGCAATCCCCACCAATTGAACGCTTTCGATACCCACTAAAAAAAATATTTATATTATAATTATTAATTATTATATATATAATAATTATAATTTTGTTAAGTGATTTTGTAAAAATCAAAAAAAAAAAATAATAATAGTTTCTATAGTGCCTTCTATGTATTATTAGCAGAATCACGATCCCTTTTGTAAATAAAGCCGAGTCACGATATGTTAAAAAAAAAAAAGGACTAAGCCGACCAAGGGCGATAGAGTATAGCGTTAGCGTGATGACTCTCGTGATGATGGTCGTGGGTTCGATCCCCCACTCGTTCTAGTGGTTTTTTTTAATAATTTTTCCTCAGCGAGCGTTATCAGCAGACAGACAGACAGATGGATTTCGGCTATTATATATGTATATAATAGCCCTATTCCGTTTGTCTTTCTATCTGCTGATAACGCTCGCCTCGCTAAATGATTAAATGACAAGAACTAGGTAATGACGGGCCAGCTACAATTTAACAATATCAATCCTCGAAAGGTTCGCGACTTTGCTAAATTATTACGTTATTGTATTATAACGCGCCATCTATGCAAAAAAACTATAAAAAAAAAATTTAATATATTTTTTTTCTAAGCTCAGTACTTTATTCATTTGTCAAGTTTGAAGTATGCATTACTATATATAGTAGTGCGTGAGTCTGCCTGGACGGCTGTCTGGCACCCACACAAACACTCACAGTACAGGTGATGAGAAACCGCTCCGTTGATATTCAACGGGCTTACACTAGTGTATACATACATACATATGTAAACATATAATAGCCCAATTCCGTCTGTCTGTCTGTCCGTCTGCTGATAATGCTCGCCGCGGTAAAGGAAAAGCACGAACGTCGCGAGTGGAATTTGAACCCGTGATCACCAGGTTGGGTGAATTGTTACGTAATCAATTTCAAACACGTCCGTTGACATTCAACGGGTTTACACTATATAGTAAATAATAAAATTGAATAGTTTGTAAAACTGATGACTTTCATTTGTATTTGTTTTTCAACTGTACTACATACATACATTAATACAAGTAAAACTACATCGTATCCTCTTTTGATTGTCAGTTAAATGTATTTAATTTTCAGTCAGGAGAGCGTTTTTTTTTAATCGAACGAAGAATGTAGAACTTGAACTTACATATTATATTAATAGAATAAATTCATTCGACTATTTCAACGACATTTATATTTCAATCAGCATAATAATTAGCCTAAACGAACCAGATCAAGCTGTTAAACAAATATAGCCATCGATTAATTTCAACGATTTTAAAATGCACTGGAAACTTAATTAATCGTAACACGCTAGCTTCCTGTTGATCTCAATCTACATAGATCAACTTTTAATTAACCAAAAAAAAACCGTATTCACTACTTTTTTTTTTTTTTTTTTTTTAGTAACATTTTTCAATACGAAAGTCTGCTTAAAATTATTGCGCATGTAAAATTTTTTTTCATACACATTACATACATATATGTACACATATCCTTTTTATCGTTAGACGCGGTTTTCCCTCAAGCATTTTTGAACCGTTTCGCAAAACGAACTTCCGGTATGCTACCAAATAAGCAAACTGCTCAACGGGGAGCACTGATCGCATCATAACGAAATAATACGCATAAAAACATTTTCCCTCGCATTCGAAACGATAGTGATCAAATTAAAATGAATCCTTTCATAACTGACATCCAAATCTAACTTTGATCAATCAAAACGTTAGAATATATGTACATACATACATTTTATATATACATATATATATAATAGCCAAAATCCGTCTGTCTGTCTGCTGATTCGCCTCGATAAATAATTAATAAACCAGAACGTCGCACGAGTGGGATTTGAACCCGGTATCACCAGATTGGGAGGAATCGTGCTAACACTATCCATCCAAACGGAGGCTATGACGGACGTGCTATAATTGGCCAATATTAATTATTAAAGTGTTCGCGACTTTGCTAAATTGTTACGTGTTGTATTATAACGCGCCATCTATACATCAACTATAAAAACTATTAAATACAAATATACATACTCACCGCGCAAACATTCGTTGATTTTCAACGGGCTTACACTAGTCATATATATATAATAGCCATATTCCGTATGTCTGCTGATAACGCTGGCTGAGGTAAATAATTAAAAGACACGAATCGTCCGCGCCCGAGTGGGATTTAAACCCGAGATCACCAGTTCGGGACAGTTTACGCTATGATCCAAACGGAGGCGATAACGAGCCTGCTGCAATTTGACAATATAAATTATCAATAGGCTCGCGACTTTGCTACATTGTTACGTTGTTGTATTATAACGCGCCATGTATGCAACAACAATAAAAACTATTAAATTTAATATTATTTTTCAGTACGGGTGATGAGAAACCGCTCCGTTGATATTCAACGGGCTTACACTAGTATGTATATAATAGTACTATTCCGTCTGTCTGTCTGCTGATAACGCTCGCCGAGGTAAATAATAAAAAAAAACCAGAACGTCACGCGAGTGGGATTTGAACCCGGATCACCGTTCAGGACAGTGAGCGCTTACGCTATGATCCAAACGGAGGTGATGACGGACCTGCTACAATTGGACAATATTAACTTCTCAATAGGCTCACGACTTTGCTAAATTGTTGCGTTGTTGTATTATAACGCGCCATCTGTGCAACAACAATAAAAACTATTAAATTTAATATTATTTTTCAGTACGGGTGATGAGAAACCGCTCCGTTGATATTCAACGGGCTTACACTAGTATGTATATAATAGTACTATTCCGTCTGTCTGTCTGCTGATAACGCTCGCCGAGGTAAATAAAAAAAAAAAACCAGAACGTCACGCGAGTGGGATTTGAACCCGAGATCACCCCCTTACGCTATGATTGATGACGGACCTGCTACAATTGGACAATATTAACTTCTCAATAGGCTCACGACTTTGCTAAATTGTTGCGTTGTTGTATTATAACGCGCCATCTGTGCAACAACAATTAAAACTATTAAATTTAATATTATTTTTCAGTACGGGTGATGAGAAACCGCTCCGTTGATATTCACGGGCTTACCTAGTATGTATATAATAGTACTAGATAACGCACTCGCTATGCCGGTCCCCTCACCACCCACAGACCCGCTACCCCTACGGCACCTTTTCAGCACTCCCGAAAAGTTATGCCGGCCCCTCGCCACCCCCAGACCCTCCACTGCCCCTACGGAATCTTTTCTGCGCTCCCGAAAAGCTATGCCGGCCCTTTACCACCCCGCCAGACCCCCCCTACCCCGGCGGTCCCTTTTGGACTCCCAAAAAAAACTATGCCGGCCCCTTACCACTTTTTTTGACTCACTAAAAGCCATGCCGGACCATCACCACCCCAGAGCCGCCTTCTACCCCTGCGGCAACTTTTCAGCACTCCCGAAAAGCTATGCCGGCCCCTCACCACCCCACAGACCCCCCCCTACCCCTACGGCACCTTTTCAGCATTCCCGAAAAGCTATGCCGGCCCCTCATTACCCCACACCCCCCCCTACCCCTACGGCACCTTTTTTTGCACTCCCGAAAAGCTATGCCGGCCCCACCACCCCCCCCAGACCCTCCACTGCCCCTACGGCACCTTTTCTGCACTCCCGAAAAGGTATGCCGACCCTCACCCCCCCCCCAGACCCCCCTACCCCTACGGCACGTTTTTTTTTGCACTCCCGAAAAGCTATGCCGGCCCCTTACCACCCCCCCAGATCCAAAATCAAAACCATTAAAAATTCAGCGGGCGTTGATTATCAACGGGCAATAAGCTAGTATGTATATAATAGCCCTATTCCGTTTGTCTTTCTATCTGCTGATAACGCTCGCCTCGCTAAATGATTAAATGACAAGAACTAGGTAATGACGGGCCAGCTACAATTTAACAATATCAATCCTCGAAAGGTTCGCGACTTTGCTAAATTATTACGTTATTGTATTATAACGCGCCATCTATGCAAAAACTATAAAAAAATTTAATATTATTTTTTTTCTAAGCTCAGTACTTTATTCATTTGTCAAGTTTGAAGTATGCATTACTATATATAGTAGTGCGTGAGTCTGCCTGGACGGCTGTCTGGCACCCACACAAACACTCACAGTACAGGTGATGAGAAACCGCTCCGTTGATATTCAACGGGCTTACACTAGTGTATACATACATACATATGTAAACATATAATAGCCCAATTCCGTCTGTCTGTCTGTCCGTCTGCTGATAATGCTCGCCGCGGTAAAGGAAAAGCACGAACGTCGCGAGTGGAATTTGAACCCGTGATCACCAGGTTGGGTGAATTGTTACGTAATCAATTACTTCAAACACGTCCGTTGACATTCAACGGGTTTACACTATATAGTAAATAATAAAATTGAATAGTTTGTAAAACTGATGACTTTCATTTGTATTTGTTTTTCAACTGTACTACATACATACATTAATACAAGTAAAACTACATCGTATCCTCTTTTGATTGTCAGTTAAATGTATTCCCTAATCGGCACCTTTCAGTCAGGAGAGCGTTTTTTTAATCGAACGAAGAATGTAGAACTTGCCATGAACTTACATATTATATTAATAGAATAAATTCATTCGACTATTTCAACGACATTTATATTTCAATCAGCATAATAATTAGCCTAAACGAACCAGATCAAGCTGTTAAACAAATATAGCCATCGATTAATTTCAACGATAAAATCTAACACGCTAAAAATGCACTGGAAACTTAATTAATCGTAACACGCTAGCTTCCTGGTGATCTCAATCTACATAGATCAACTTTTAATTAACCAAAAAAAAAAACCGTATTCACTACTTGTTTTTCTTTTTTTTTTTTTAGTAACATTTTTCAATACGAAAGTCTGCTTAAAATTATTGCGCATGTAAAACTTTTTCATACACATTACATACATATATGTACACATATCCTGTATAATTCTATCGTTAGACGCGGTTTTCCCTCAAGCATTTTTGAACCGTTTCGCAAAACGAACTTCCGGTATGCTACCAAATAAGCAAACTGCTCAACGGGGAGCACTGATCGCATCATAACGAAATAATACGCATAAAAACATTTTCCCTCGCATTCGAAACGATAGTGATCAAATAATAAAATGAATCCTTTCATAACTGACATCCTCATCTAACTTTGATCAATCAAAACGTTAGAATATACATACATACATTTTATATATAATAGCCAAAATCCGTCTGTTTGTCTGCTGATAACGCTCGCCTCGATAAATAATTAATAAACCAGAACGTCGCACGAGTGGGATTTGAACCCGGTATCACCAGATTGAGAGGAATCGTGCTAACACTATCCATCCAAACGGAGGCTATGACGGACGTGCTATAATTGGCCAATATTAATTATTAAAGTGTTCGCGACTTTGCTAAATTGTTACGTGTTGTATTATAACGCGCCATCTATACATCAACTATAAAAAACTATTAAATACAAATATACATACTCACCGCGCAAACATTCGTTGATATTCAACGGGCTTACACTAGTCATATATATATATAATAGCCATATTCCGTATGTCTGCTGATAACGCTGGCTGAGGTAAATAATTAAAAGACACGAATCGTCCGCGCGCGAGTGGGATTTAAACCCGAGATCACCAGTTCGGGACAGTGAGCGCTTACGCTATGATCCAAACGGAGGCGATAACGAGCCTGCTGCAATTTGACAATATAAATTATCAATAGGCTCGCGACTTTGCTACATTGTTACGTTGTTGTATTATAACGCGCCATCTGTGCAACAACAATAAAAACTATTAAATTTAATATTATTTTTCAGTACGGGTGATGAGAAACCGCTCCGTTGATATTCAACGGGCTTACACTAGTATAAACATATCCTTCGAAAATTTGAGTTTGCACGATGATGCCAAAACTTTAGGCAGTATGTCTGGTGGAATTTAAAAGCCGATGAGGCGATGCAAGGGTTTAAACGAATCAAATTCGCACGAGGTCGGGGTCAAAGGGGTTAACCGACGGGGTGTATATTGACCTGGGTCGTTTTGTTGACGGTTTGGTTTGACCGTTAGACCCGAACCCATTTGTTACCGGATTTAGCGCGAGTGTGTTTTTGTGTATGTATGTATGTTTACACAGTGTGCGATAAATTGTTTGCGAAAAATCCTTTTTTTAACCCTCACGTGACCGGCCGAATGTGTTTTAAATAATACGAGGCGATATTATGCATGTAAACAAACGTGCGCACGGTCAAAGTTAGCGCAGTTTAAAAATCGTTTAATATCACCATACATACATACATACATAACTCGCTGTTTGAAACTAACCATAGCTTTTTGATGAACACTTTTATGCGAATATAATAGCTTTTATATTGTAGTACTAGTGTAAGCCCGTTGAATATTTTCTTGCAGTTATGCTAACCTGGTAGAGACTTTGCTTAGATTATAAGATTTTAAGATAGATACACGTTATGCATAACACGTAACATATTATTTTGTGATTCTTAAGCCTTTCTGTTTTTTCTTTATAATTTTTATTATTATTTTTTTTTATATATTTTTTGTATAATTATATTATGTGCTATGTTTATATTATATGCACATACATCTATCTAATATTTCTAAGTTTTTATTGTGGTTTTATGATACTATATATGTACATATATGTATTGTTTTCCCTGCATGGCGATCTGGATATATCTGTAATGTCTTGCAGGACGTTTTTGTAAATAAATAAATAAATAATACACTGAGTACATAAGCGCGCCGCCGGTAACATATCATAACGTAGTTTAAAATCATTTGCCGCTCGAATTAGTACGTTAAGATAAAATAAAAAAATATTGAGATAGAAAACCGATTCTTATAAACGTGGTGAAATAAAAAATTCTCTAACAAACGCCAAATAACACGGGGAAAAAAAAATATTTTTGACTTTAAAAATTCGTTAGATAATTAATTATAAGTATTTCAAAGCAATAACAAATCAAAATCAATATGAAAAATATCTGACTATTGATTTCAATACTCACTTTGAGCACAGCAATACTATATTTTGAGTTATAGGCCGAAAAAGCCAAAAAAATGGTTATTTTAACATTTTTTAAATCGGGAATATCTCATAAATGAGAACATTTTAACAAAAATCATTATCAGATTCGAATTCAGTTGGTAAACTTAGTAAAGATTGACTAATCTCCGCTCTGGGTATTTTTTTTGTTGCTCAGTGATATCAATGTATGTTTGCGTGGGTGAGTATATGTGTATTTAATACTTTTTATACATTTTGTTGTAGAATGTCAAAAATGGGAAAAGTCGCATATGTATAAACATTGTATCATATTCGTATTCATTGGCTTATTAAATACTTACTAGTGTGAGCCCATTGAATATCAACGGAAGTGATTTTAACGATAGAAAAATGTTTTCAAATAATTCGATCAAATTATTTACCGAGGTGAGCGTTATCGGCAGACAGACAGACGGATCTGGGCTATTATATATATATGTAATAATACACAATAGCGTAAGCGTCTGCTTGCCTGCCTGTCTGCCTGTTGCACGCCAACATTGGCAACGAGACGCTATCTATCATAGCTAATTCGAATCGATAACGCGATTTTATAGCACCCATTCAATCAACAATACACTCCACAATTATTGTTTCACGTACTGTCAAACTGGCTATAGGGTGTATTGTTATTGTGCAGACCAACGCGCACTGATGGAGTTAGAATCCACCGTCGTATAACGGACAAACCGGCTAGTATTAATAACAATAACGCCAATATTTTGTTTTATTTTAATTTTTATTACTATTAACGATAATAATTAAACCAGTGTTTCTTACCATTACAGTTACACGGTTAGATTAAGCTTCGCGCGAAGCGCAACCGCTCTCTTGCGGAATTCCTTTGTGCGACGGAATTTTCTCGATATTCGTTTGAAAATTTTTCACCGAGTGTGTGTTTCGTGCGAATTTTCCACGTGCGAGCTCTGCCTTCGAATTATGTCGGCAAAAACGATTCTCAAATATCAAATGACAATTTCGTGTGGGAATTTCTTCTCATCGAACGTTGCGAGTTCATCACCTTTGTGTGTTTCCACGACAATGATGATTCCAGCGTAATCGTACACGACGAACGTGTCCCGCTTTTCCTTGATTTTCCTTCGTCTGAAAGCTGAAACTTTTCTCTCGGTTCATTCGAGCGAACGAAATGTAGCATTGTTCGAATGACGAAATTCGTACCTATAATATGTACGTGCGGATAAATAATGATGTAATCCTATATTGAAACTGTCCATTGGCGATCAAAGCGTGCTAATCATTGACACATGAGTGGATTGAGAACAGTAACTCTGTATATCAACTTGATTGTTTGTTCTATTTTTTTTCTTTTCCATACCGTTTGACTAATTTAAATCAAACTTAACGGAGGTAACTAAAAATGTAATAAGATAATGCGCAACTAAAAAATCACGTTTTTGTGCAGAGACTCAAAAATTATTACTAATTCTGACCCACTGAATCCGAATATGGTAATGAAATTAGTTGGTTAGCTCTCGTTTATGAGATATGAACGGTTAAAAAAAAATGGACAATTTTTACATTTTTTTAACCTTTGCGGTCTGTAACTCAAAATTTAGTACTTTTATGTTCAAAATGAGTATTGGAAGCAATAGTCAGATGTTTTAACTATTAATTGTGATACTTGAAAGTTTTAAAATACTTATACGTAATCGTCTAGAAAATTTTAAACGTCAAAAATATATTTTTTCTTTTGAATTTTATCCCGGTGTTATTATATGTATCTTAGATTGGCTAGCTTTTTTGTTTAATGCTTTTAATAAGGATTGGTTCTGATTCTGACCCCAAACGCCTGACGCCACAACCACCTCTAAACGCGACTTAAAATCATCTACAGCTCAAATTTATACGTTTAGACAAAAATAAAAAATATTGACATAGAAAACCAATCCTTATAAATGCAGTAAATTAAAAAACTGATCAACGTAACGTATAATACCGGGAAAAAATCCGAACGAAAAAAAAATATTTTTGACTTTTAAGATTCGCTAGACGATTACATGCTTGATTAATGCTTTTAAATATCACAATTAATAGAAAAAAACATCTGAATATTGCTTTCAATACTCATTTTGAACACAAAAGTAATTTATTAATAATAGTTTTTTTTTTTAGATTCAGTGGGTCAAACTTAGTAAAGCTGCCGTACAAAGCTTTTATTTTCAAACTTAAAACATTAATCAACTTTCATCAGTTTCATTGATTATAATTAATATTTTTATAGACCGGAGAGCAACGTGTGGCACTTCAGCCAATATATACAACATAACATTATAGACACATCAATTTGAATGTTTGTTTCAAAGTACGACCGCGCTCATAACCTTTGACCTGTCGAACGCAAACAGTGCATTCACTCGTTAATGACCACATCAAACATTGCGTTGCACACACATTATGCAAACTGTTGCACATACCGACTTACCAACCCCTGCAATTTCTAACCCAAACTCGTTACGACACATCGCTCCAGTAATTAATGCTACAGGTACAATAACCTCGCGCCCCTATCCAGAAGTTCCTTAAGGACACAAAGGGGATTGTGAGGTGAAGCTGTCTCCCCAACCCGTTCACTTCTTCTCAGTAGTAGCAAAGAAAGTGAAGAAGCGTTGAAACTTTCGACATTTGCTCGGTCAAGTTATGCACTTCCAAGTGTCTCGTTTTAGTAATTAGCTTGTCGTCGTCTGCTATGAAGGCTTTCATTAGTTTTCGTACTCCATTGTCTATTGTAGTTTATTAACCGCCAGAAGTTAGATTGCTTTCCTTGCTCGCAGCGTCGTTTTTATACGTAATTATGCTCGATTTTCATTTGTACCTCTATGCGTACTTGTATAATTGACACTGAAATTCTCGTCTCAATTGTCGTTTGAGAAGGTTTCGCCTGCGGTTTGCGGTAACCTTTTGATGCTGTGCGATCTCTGTGTAATAGAACGCCACTAATGAACGGAACAAGTGCTGCACAGTAACGGACCTTTAGAAGTACACCTTAACTTTACAACTTAATAATATTCATTAATCAATAAAATATATTAGAAATGTTTCAAGAATTGCGCAAGCAATCGTACATTGCAAAAAAAAAAATCATATTTAAACGTTATTGTATTAAATACTAGCCGAATTAGCAATATTCTAATAAATAAACATTGATTCTCCAGTACAAACATTGCACTGGAGAATACAATCAATTGACCTTTGACGCCGAGTTACGACCCGTTCCAAAAATCGTTTACGGTCTAAGTTAGAGTACCACGAGATAGTATACCAAATTTGGTGGTTCTAAATTGAAAACTGTAGCTTTGCATAGCGGACAAACAAACGTTTAATTTTATATCACCGTCATCAGCTTCCAGTCTTGAGCAATCTGTATCCACTTGACTCCACACATTCTTCTCAATTCGTCAGCCCATCGTCCACTCGGTCTACCTTGCTTTCTTTCACATCCTCTCGGATACCGTTCCAGTATTTGTCGCGTCCATCTGCCATTCATTCTTCTCACTATGTCCTAGCCACCTTTTTCACATACTTCTTACCCATGTATTCCTTTCGCGATCTCTTCTCGTTAAATCGAGCATCCATTTTTTCATGCACTGGATCTTGCGTAACATTCTTGAACTCAGCATCCACGTTTCACATCCATGCGTCATAACTGGCAGTACGCATTGGTCGTATGCCTTCTTTTTTATGCACTCTTCCCAAATCACTCCATCCTTCTCGTAGTTTCATTCTTCGTTTTATTTCATCTTCTTTACAACCACAATTTTATATACATATGTATGTATGTATATAGTAGATAGCAAAAAAATTAAATAAAATTCAAAATAATAATTAAATTTAATAGTTTTTATAGTTGTTGCCTATGCAACAATACGTTGCGCCATCTATGGCGCATTACAATAACAAAGTAACAATTGTGGAAGTCGCGAGCCATATTATATTCGGTTATAAACGTTGAAGCCTGCCCTACATCATCTGATTTGGCTCACCGCGTAAGCGGTCTGTTCCGAATCACTGGTACCGGGTTTAAAATCCCACTCGTCCGACGTTCTGGTTTTTTAATTACATATTTACCGAGGTGAGCGTTATCAGCAGACAGACACACAGACAAATGGAATAGAGCTATTATATATATATATATATATATATAACTAGTGTAATCCCGTTGAATATCAACGGATCGTTCTCATCGCTCGTACTGAAAAATAATATTAAATTTAATAGTTTCTATAGCGCAATAAAAGGGATCTCGCATCAACTGGTTTGGCTCGCCGCGTAAGCGCTCAGCGTACTGGGTTCAAATACCACTCATGCGACGTTCTGGTTTTATAACTATTTACCTCAGCGAGCGTTAACAGCAGACGCACACACAGACTGATTTCGGCTATTATATACATACATATATAATGTGATATTTTTAGTTTTTCCCCCATTAGCGTAATTTAATCTAAAATCATCATCATGCGCTGGTGCCCACTTCTCTACCGCACCTTTAGATTGCATTCACCAATAATGCATTGTAGTTTGAACGCATCCAAACATCCAAACAATGAGGGGAGATGAGGGGGGGGGGGGGTTTAGTCTCAAACCATGCACCTCATCCCTCATCTCTAACCCTCAGACTAACAGCCTGTTTTACGCTCATTAACCGCCCTTCCAATTAAATCACCCTCGGCCATTGTAGGCGGTCAGGTTGCGCACCCGTCACTCCCCCTGTCTACAAATCGATCAATTGCATCATCCGATATGCATTTCGTAAAGCGTAGACCGGCACTATGATCAGATTTTGTATAGGGCTATTTTGAAATTGATTAACATTCGACTTCGTCGGGATCCGGTGCTCGCAGCATCCTAATTGATGGCACGCCCCCGTGTTTACACACATTCTGCGGCCAAATTAGGACTTGTTTCCCCCGCTTACCACGATCAAACATATTAGGTTCACCGCGAAACGAGAGCTAATCCCCCAACTTCTATGCCGATTCTATTCCCCCATGTGAATCCGACTATGGCTCCAATTTAGCCCCGAGAATTAGTCGAGAAGTGCACGTGTCTGTTTATAGTATGGCGCGCACTTTTGACGCCCAATTTGTAACTTGAAACTCTGTACCTGCAAAGTATACGATCGTGAAGTGGTGTACGTACCTTGCTCTTACATACATATAGGGGTTTTGTGTGTGTTTTGATCTTACGGCTAAATTCGCAATTTGAAAATCCCCCCCTTTTACGTATGTATGTATGTATGTACATAATTGCTCGTAAGCGCTGATTTTTCAATTGAGCTTATTTTACATAAGATTTCGATAATGAATTGAAAAGATTGTTTCATATAATGCACTTGATTATAGATTAGATGTATAGATAGTTAGTTGAAGTTATGTAATCTGTTTAGACAAAAACAAGATAGGCCAAAAATATTACATTGCTTTTTTATGATACTTTCAAAAGAAAAATTTTGTTTTTCAATGTACATATGTACATGAATCATTTAAAAACATTTAATTAACTATTCTACGAATGTAATCAGTGTACTAAGTCTTACCTGTAACCAGCGTAATGTTGGATTAGGTTAGGCTTTCAATGGTGTTTATCAAGTGAAAATTTTATTTTTCCACATACTTGTAGTAGGTTACTTGCTAAGTAGGATCCTCCTCAATTGTTCCAATAGATCTGTTATCTGGAATCTTTGTTCTACTAATTATTCTCAAAACTCCTTCATTCATAGATCCCGCTCGTAATTCAACAAAACTCCTGCACATATTGATCCTTTTCGCTATTCCTTGCCCTCCTTCAGATTTTCTTTACTCAAGTTCCTTTCCAGCACTAACTCCCAAAGTTCCTATCTTGCTATGATTTGTTCTTTGTTTGTGACAATTTTCGCTGTATTGTAGTATATGGAATTTATTTTATTTTATGTTGCACCTCAGAACATTTAAAACCTTCAATTTACTAATTTCACGAATCTAATCATTAAATCATCGGTATATGTACTATAATGTATGTAAATTTTTAACTTCAACTAACTACAAAATTCCGTTCAAACACTAAAGACCTATTTAAATTTAATAAAATGCTATTGGACACATAATCATAAAATAACATTTGAGTTTAACGTACATTTTGCGTAAAATTTGTTCGTATAGCATACACAATGGAGGTCAATGTATCCACTCAAATACTTGCTCTATTTTCTTAACCTAGACATACATATGTATGATATATCATACATATCCGCATACCTACAACCTCTGCAGATTAATTTTATGTGACAGGCAGAGATTTTATTAGAGCATACACCCGTTAGACCGTGGTATACATATGTACATATAAACGTGAGACTACTTCCTGAACATTCATCATTTACATTTCCTCAGTACCTACTTTTGCAGACGCCGAAAGGGCGGGGATTCATAAATCGCTTTATCATCACTAATTGAAGAATTCAAAAACTTTATAATGAAAATAAATTAAAGCCACCTACCTACCTCTCTCGCACTCTCTCTTTCGATTCTCACAAAGAAACAACAAACAGAAAATCCTCAGTCCGGGAAAACGAACTAGGGGGGGGGGATGAGGAAAAGCTCGAGCAGACAGGCGTTGGGGAAAATTGTCGAAAGGGGAAAACCCGGGAGGCAGCGAAAGATAAGGCTCATTTATTATCCGCGGCCCGTGAAAATTCATTAAGTCGAATAATCAAATTTATAATCGGCGCACAAGACGACGTGCATCAACCCAGTGTGACCGCAACCTTATCTCCATTATACCCGAAACAATACAGCTGATAAGCGTTTTAATTTAGAGGCTAGTTGTCTCACAAGTATCCTGTGTGATAATTTGACGGATGATTAACAGACGCGATCCTTGCAGTCGGGCGCGCTTTCATACTTTTTTTTTTTTTTTAGTGTATTTTTTTCGCAGGGAAATAAATGAAAAATTCCAACAGCGAATCCCTTTCATCTTGTGCGAGCTTTCGTAAGACATCTCGCGCACTTGCAGGTCCTTTGTGCTTTTACGATCCACCGTTAGACTAAATTGAAATGTCCTGTCGCGGGCAAAATAAGAAGATGCATCCACTCCCTTTATATATAGTATATATTGTATATGTGACGCCGTGCGCCTTTTCTGTGCAACTTCTATTTCCTGAAAGACGACGGGACGTGAAAAAAAATCATATTTACAAACCAAATTAATTCTGTGAAATCGCGTGATACCTGTTGCTCATATCAAAGCACAATATTTTCATCGGAACATTGTTGGAAAGTGTATCCATCATTGGTTCAAAAAGTTCTTATTGTGAACGATTCAATGGGCTTAGTGTGAACGGGTTATTGGTTCGATTGTATTTATTGATGCGAGTGTACATAGAAGTGAAAAATTTACTTGGCCGGTTGCCCGCAGAACGGTACTATGACGACCGATAATAAAACTGCGGTCACATGACGCCACCGATCGCCAAATCTTGTGTTAATGTAAACTATCATATATTCGGATATTATATATGTATATATAATAGCCGAAATCCGTCTGTCTGTCTGTCTGCTGATAACGCTCGCTGAGGAAAAATTGGGGAAAAACTTGGCAGCACGAGTGGGGTTCGAACCCACGACCTCAGGCTCAAGAGATATCGCGCTAACGCTCACTCTATCGCGGTCGGTTGATTTTGTCCTTTTTTTTTTTTAAACATTACCTACAAAAGTGATCGCGGCTCTGCTTCACCTATAACATAAAAACTCTGCTAATAATACATAGATATTTTTTTTTTTTTGTTTTTTGATTTTTACAAAATCACTTACAAAATTATAATTATTATATATATAATAATTAATAATTATAATATAAATAGTTAAAAAAAAAAAAAAAAAAATTTCCAGTGGGTATCGATTTCGATGCGACGTTGTTGTATTATAGATGGCGCATTGTTACATAGATGCAACAACTATAAAAACTATTAAATTTAATATATAATTTTCCAGTACGGGTGATGAAAACGCTCCGTTGATATTCAACGGGATTACACTAGTATATGTATAATAGCCCAAATCCGTCTGTCTGTCTGCTGATAACGCTCGCCGAGGTAAATGATTTAAAGACACGAACCGTCCGCGCGCCAGTGGGATTTGAACCCGAGATCACCAGTTCAGAAGAGGGTTCGCTTACGCATTCAACCAAACTAGGTTATATGACGGGCCTGCTACAATTTGACAATATTATTCACAAAATGTTCGCGACTTTGCTAAATTGTTAGGTTGTTGTATTATAACGCACCATCTATGCAAAAACAATACTCACCCACACAAACACTCACAGTACGGGTGATGATAAACCGCTCCGTTGATATTCAACGGGCTTACACTAGTTATATATATAATAGCCCAATTCCATCTGTCTGTCTGTCCGTCTACTGATGACGCTCGCCTCGGTAAAGGCTGAAAATCAAATTAAATTGAAAAAAAACGAACGTCGCGAGTGGGATTTGAACCCGTGATCACCAAGTTGGGTGAGTTAGCGCTAACGAGTTCACCCAACACCGGTGAAAAGGCCTCCTATAATTTGAAAATATTAATCTTTAGTAGGTTTGCGACTTTGCTGAATTACGTCAAACACGTCCGTTGATATTCAACGAGCTTACACTACATTGTACATATATATATAAAGAGAGTGTCCGTTTGTTGGTTTGACTGACGTTTATTGGACCATCAAAACGCTTTGTTGATATCATAACCATACATATGTACATATGTATGTATGTATGTATGTAGTTACCGTTATGATATTAATCACCAATAATAAAACTTATTTTTCTTTCATTGTAAAATTTAAACCAATAATAAACACGCGTTGAAAGTTTCATAGAGCAAGTGTATGGTTCGGTTTCTTATGAATTGAATTTTTAGTTTAAATATTAAAAACAATAGTTAACTGTTCGTTGGTTTTTCACGCAAAACTTGAATACACCATTGCAACTTTCAGTCTGTTGATTTTTTTGAAAATTTTCCGTAATATCTTAATGTTAAAATTTATCAAATAAAGGTTACGCTCGAGCATGCGTATGAGTGGGGAAATTTTCCGCTGGTAAATTCAATTTTCCTGGAATGTTGCATCATTTGTTAGAAGACGTCGGAATCTTTTGAAAAATGACGGTTACATTGCTTAATTCAATTTAATCTTCAAACGCTTCCATTTTTTTTTTTCCCCTTTTTCGCTCTCCCTCTGCCCTCTTTCGATGTATTTATAATATTAAACATTATACGTGCGCCTGTATATTATTATATTATTATTTTTCATCGTACGTAGGTTGTGCGTGCTTTTCCGTAAAAATGTATGCATTAGCTTTTTCGCTACGTGCATAAAATATGCAAACGGCCCCTTTGATGTTATGAAATAACCTGGAAAAAATGCACTTTACGTCTGTTTTTATCGTTGAACAGTAAATACGTCAGTTTTTCTATTTATTTTTTCGTTTCCATTGCCCGGCTAATTCGCAAAAGCTCGTTTTTGAGTTTGTTTGCGTGCCCTTCAATTTATCGGCCTTTTATTTCACCCTTAGTAATTATAACGTATTTCCAATTAACTGGCGAAAAAATGTGTTGCAGTTTGAATTTTCACTTGTTGAAGTTTTCCACACTGTATATCAGAAATATTGGCGAGCTTTCGATTAATTGGACAGCTTTTACAAACCGGAGGTACCAATTGAACAGTTCTCAATTCGAAAGTTAAATTGTCAACGTTTAATTATCGTTGACTAAAAATAATACTTTATTCATTTGCTATTTTTTCAACAAAAATTTATTCATTTTACCATTTTCCATATTCAACAAGTGCCAAAAAATTTTCACAAAACCTTTCCCGCCGGAAGTTGTATAGTTAATATAATCTTAAATAGTATCCGATTTCTATTCTCGTTTTTCAAACGACATTATTGTAATCATAACACATTTACAGACACTATACGTTTTGTAACAATGTAATATATTTACACCGTGTGTACAGATAGAAATTTGACTGAAGGTTATGGGGACCCAATATTATATACAATACTAGTGTAAGCCCGTTGAATATCAACGGACGTTTTTGACGCAATTGATTGCGTAACAATTTAGCAAACCTACTGAGGATTAATATATTCATATTATAGGAGGCCTCTCATCACCTGTGTTGGGTGAACGCGTTAGCGCTAACTCACCCAACCTGGTGATAACGGTTTCAAATCCCATTAGCAAAGTTCGTGTTTTTCCTTTACCGAGGCGAGCGTTATCAGCAGGCGGAATTGGGCTATTATATATATACATATATATATCTAGTATAAGCACGTTGAATATCAACGAAGCGTTCTCATCACCCATACTAAAAAATAATATTAAATTTAATAGTAATAATAATCATAGAAATTAATATTGTCCAATTGTAGCTGGTCCGTTATTATCTAGTTTGGATCACGGCGTAAGCGCCCACTATACCAAACCGGTGATCTCGGGTTCAAATCCCACTCGCGCGCCGTTCTGGTTTTTTAATTAATTACCTCCGCGAGCGTTATTAGCAGACAGACACACAGACAGGCGGATTAGGGCTATTATACATATGTATATGATATGTGTGTTTATTACAGTTGGTGAATTTATGGCCCTGTTGCAGCATCTAACGTGTAACAAAAGTCACTGTAGCTTTCGTTCCATTTCTTATCATACAGGTACATATTACATATATATACATATATGGAGCGCGGATACAATGTGTATGTAAAATTACAATCGCTCAAATCAAGAATCAAATCAGACTACAATCCGTTTTTAACATCAAACGATCTGACGATATAACACAGTACTACATATGTATAATATACGATTATTAACATCGTATTATATGTAAATTATTAAAAGCGCACACATAGAGGAATATAATAAACGAAGCAGTGCGAAAGCAATTTCATCGGACCGAAACGTAGCGAATTACCATTTCGGGAGCATTTCCTTCAACAGCTTCCATAGAATCCCACTTCTCCTCATCCCATTTCTATAATTCCCGACCCCCCCCACCCCTCCCCCAAAAACCCTAGACCTTGCCGACTTTTCACTAATAACATTTATTAAAATGCTTGCAGTCGTGATGGATGTTTAAAAAAATAATAAAATCCGTTTTGAGAATGCTGTGAAGGGGCACCCAACAGACCCTCCCCTTCGTCTACTTCCAGACCCTCCCCCTCTGCCCCTTCCCCTCTCCTGACTAACATCAAAGACATCCCCTTCCCCTCTTGTATAACTTGACCCACCACCCCCTTCCCATCTCTAGGACTGAAACGGCTGTGCACCGTTCCCCCCTAGCTTCAAATTACATGCAAATGTAAAGGGAATGTCTAAAGAAGACCAGAGGGGTAGCTTCGGGGTGAGGAGAAGGGGGGGGGGGGGGGTGGGAAGATCGCCATTTTAATTTGCGTCCGACACTATTTGTTTCGCATTGTGAAAGTTCACCAGGGAAAACAATTGTGGACACAGCGTATGTGCTTATTATATTTTATATATATAATAGCCGAAATCCGTCTGTCTGTCTGTCTGCTGATAACGCTCGCTGAGGAAAGATTATTAAAAAACCAGAAAGAGTGGGGGATCGAACCCAGGACCGCAAGCTCGAGAGTAATCACGCTAACGCCATACTCGCCCTTGGTCGGTTTAGTCCTTTTTTTTTTAAACATTAAATACCTATAATTAAAATAAATATGAAATGAGGAAAAATAATTAAAAAACCAGAATGAGTGGGGATCGAACCCGGGACGCCAGGTCGGGAGTTATCGCGCTAACGCATACGCCACGGGCCGTTGTTGATTTGGTCCTTTTTTTTTAACATTACCTATACAAGGGATCGTGACTGCTAATACATAGATGACGCTATAAAAACTATTTTTTTGTCACTTACAACCGTGCGACCATTTAGTGGGGATCTCTAATAAAAAAGCGCTTTACGTAATTTAAAATTCAGCGGGCGTTGATATTCAACGGGCTTACACTAGTAGATAAGGGTAGGTGGTGTTGATCCAGTAACTTGGGCATTTGATTAGGTACAGTTCGAATCGACGTTCACACATACCGGAAGTGCTACGTGTAGAATCTGCAACGTACCCTTGCAATTTCCTGTCAGTGGAGGAGGGGCTGCTCATCTTCGTCCAGTTCCGGCAAACATTAAATCAGTTCCGGTCCTGTATTGCTACATGTATGTTGTACGTGCCAGTGTGTGTAACTAATTAATTCAAAATTAGTATGTACGTAAATTTCAGGATCAAAACTCTCCAGGACCTCGTTGTGGGAGACCGATTTAGTAATAAACGAAAAATTCAAGGTCCTCGAGGGTCACTTTAGGGTTGAACGATAATTTTAAAATTTCGCATACTTATTTTACACCCTCTGGGTAATAAATCTTAACTCTCGCCTTTAACATCGGTCAATTTAAGCCTTGTATAAAAGAAATTACAACATTAAACGCACAACTGGATATACTATACCCTATACTAGTTAGTGTAAGCCCGTCGAATATCAACGGAGCGGTTTCTCATCACTCGTACTGTGAGTGTTTGTGTGGGTGAATGTATGTATGCAAGCGAGTAGTAATGCATACTTCAAACTTGACAAACTTGACAAAAAAAAGTACTGAGCTTAGTATTTATTTCTAATAATAATATTAAAATTTAATAGTTTTTATAGTGTATGCATAGGTGGCGCGTTATAATACAACAACGTAACAATTTATCAAAGTCGCGAACCTACTGAGGATTTATATGTTCTAATAATGGCGATTTCGCATTATCGGCGTTGGATCATAGCGTAAGCGCTCACTGTTCCGACCTGGTGATCTCGGGTTCAAATCTCACTCGCGCGACGGTCTTGTTTTTTTTTTATTATTTACCGAGGCGAGCGTTATCAGCAGACAGACAGACGGATTTGGGATATTATAGTGATTCAATTATACGTACAACTTGAAAGGATTTTTTACGAATAAAAACTTGACCCTCAGCCAAATATGCCACTGATCAAGTCACACACATTTGTTTCATCGAAATTTTACCATTATTTTTGCTCTGTGTACTCATACCAACCAACAATAAACACGCTTTGATTATCGAAGGGCGATATACTAGTAAGTGTTTCAAGATCGGACACGTGCATTTAGCGCCGGTGTTTACACTTAAGCATCGAGGCTCGTACTTAACCTAAACCAACTTCGATTTAAACTCGCGGTAAACCATGCATTGCGCATTCTGGAGCATCGCATTCAAGCTTGTCACCTAAAGAGTAAAGTGGGCACTCGTACAAAATAAACAACAAGAGTACGATGCGTTTTAATAAGACGAATGACCAATCAACGTTGACACTGGTACACTCTACATAAACTGGAGCTTTACAATATTAACTACCCCATTTACTAACGGCAAATTCAATGCACGCGATCCGTTGAATGCATGCACCGTTTAATTTGAAAGGGAGCAAATCCGCGACGGTGGTAATTGGTAGCGAGACTTCAGCCTGTCGTTTTCAGCCATCGCCTGAAAGGTATTACCACGGAGAAAATAAAAATAAAACCGGGCTGTTTAATTCAATGAGGCGAACGAGAGCGCTGTAATTGCGCGACGCATACTAAACGCACCGCAACTAGTAATTATTGCAATCATATTATATATATGTATGTATATAATAGCCGAAATCCGTCTGTCTGCTGATAACGCTCGCCTCGGTAAATAATTAAATAACCAGAACGTCGCGCGAGTGGGATTTGAACCCGTGATCACCAGGTTGGAATGAATCGTGCTAACACTATCATCCAACGGTGGCGACGACGAACCTATTGACAATATTAATATCTTAATAGGCTCGCGACTTTGTTAGATTGTTACGTTGTTGTTATTATAACGCGCCGTCTATGCAACAACTATAAAAACTATTAAATACACATATAATCACAGTAATAGTGGAATGGTATCCGAGAGGATGTGAAAGAATGCAAGCAATATCAAATTCTATAACGACAAAAACCACGGTGCCGCAAAACCAAGGCTTTAAAGAATAAATATTATATACAAACATTAAATAGTTTTAAAATTCAAGAATGTTACATAAGATCCAGTGTACACAGAGAAGCATGGAAAGATGTACATATGCTTGGTATAACAAGAAGTGATCGTTAGAGGAATACATGGGTAAGAAGTATGACCAAAGTGGCAGTTACAGCAGAACGAGTGAAAAAGTGGCAATGGGGTGGATACATAGCGAGAAGAATGGATGGCAGATGGATGCGAAAAATACTGGAATGATATCAAGAGGATGTGAAAGAAAGCAAGGTAGACCGAGTGGAAGATGGGCTGATGAATTGAGACGAATGTGTGGATTCAAGTGGGTGCAGATTGCTCTGGAGAGGATTGGAGAGGCCTTCGTCCAGCAGTGGATGGTGAACGGCTGAAAATGATGATAATCACAGTACGGGTGATGAGAAACCACTCCGCTGATATTCATCGGCCTTACACTAGTATGTATATAATAGCCCTATTCCGTCTGTTTGTCTGTGTGTCTGTCTGCTGATAACGCGAGTGGGATTTGAACCCGAGATCACCGGTTCGGGACAGTGAACGCTTACATGATGATACAATTGAACAATATTAATTTCTCAATAGGCTCGCGACTTTGCTTAATTGTTGTATTATAACGCGCCGTCTATGCAACAACCATAAAAACAATTAAATTTAATATTATTTTTCAGTACGCGTGGTGAGAAACCGTTCCGTTGATATACAACGGGCTTACACTAGTGGATTAATAATGTGTTTGGTGTTGGATTAAGCTACATACATAGGTCTGATCTTTCGGTGTGCGACCTCGCTTAGCGTTGAAGGGTCGTGTCGCGAACATCTGTCGTTAGGTGAACTATTGTGAGGGACACGAGTAGCTTCTCACTGTGAAGAAGGGGGTTGAATTTAACTTCCATGAAATTATGTCCTTTGTTCTCGATATCTAAAGGAGAATGCACTGTTTATCTTGCGGGTTCCTTCCTTGACAAGGAATAACAATAAAATAATAAAAAAAGTCGGAAAAATAAAGGAAAAACAGAAGAGTGTCCGGTCAAAGGGGATTGACAGTACTATACGGCGTATTCGATAAGAATCTTCAAACATTTCGCTTTGGATATATATTTTTTTATTGTTTTAGTTTGCAGTGGGTTCTTTGAACCTTTTCCGTATCGCGCATTCGCTATAAAGTGTTACTAACCATCGGATCCTTTCAGTGAAACTGTAATAATGAAGTTTAAGGGTGTAGTTGAGAATCTCACATATTGACGTACATAATTTAGTATTACATTCTCGTCTTGTGGGCCTTTTTCCAAATATTTTAATCGGTGGCCTTTCTTTCGTGACGTCACAGTTGTTAGAATCAAATGGTTCTATTATCAGGCTCATGTATTATTGTATTTGTCCTCTCCTCCTCTCCTTGTATGATGTTGGTTAAAAATTCATCATGGCGCAGAGCGTCCTTCAGATTCCTGTTTAATATTCAAATTTTACATACAAACAGTATACTAAATTATTTATATAACTAGTGTAAGCCCGTTGAATATCGACGGAGCGTTCTCATCACCTCTCGGAGATCTCGCATTATCGGCGTTGGATCATAGCGGAAGCGCTCACTGTTCCGACCTGGTGATCTCGAGTTCAAATCTCACTCGCGCGACGTTCTAGTTTTTAATTATTTACTGACGCGAGCGTTATCAGCAGACAGACAAACAGACGGATTTGGGCTATTATACATATATAGTGATACAATTATACATACAACTTAAAAGGCTAAAATCTGTTAATGGTTTGACTGACGTTTTTTGAACTAAACAAGATCGGACACGTGTATTGACACCTAAGTATCGAGGCTAGTATGTACTTAACCTAAGCCAACTTCGATTTAAACTCGCGGTATGTCATACATTGCATAGTGAGCCTATTGACAATTAATATTGTCAAATGGTAGAATGCCCATCATCGCCTACGTTCAAATCCCACTCGCGCGCGCACGGTTCGAGTCTTTTACTAATTTACCTCGGCGAGCGTTATCAGCAGACAGACAGACGAATTTCTGCTATTATATATATAATTATAGCGAGCAGTTTTCACTCGTGAAAAATAATTTATCTTGAATCTAAATAGCAAATAGAGATAGATCAAAAGCAAACAACGCAAAGCACACGTTGACATAGCCCACTCGGGACATGTGTGATCCCGTTCGCCCTTTGTGCCCAGATTCAGGGGAACTTTAGCGGGCGAATGAGAGGAATATGGGATGGGGAGTGTAAAGAGGGTGGATAATATTTTAAAATGCAAAATGTTTACCGAGTCTGAAAGCGTAATTAAATGCGGAAGTTTTATCTGAGCTGATAAAGAAGAGCACCGCTTGAAGGAGCACTCGCTCAGCGCAACTTCGAAGCTCTCTTCAAACCCTGACATCCGGAATTCAGTACATCTATGTATGTACATACATACATATGTACATACGTACATTCTACAATATTCGCCGAACTACATACATATATGTATACTTGATATTATACGTCTCCTTTCAATTTAACAAAAGTGTTAAAAAGTCACATACAAAGAACATTCGAGTATACCTCGAGCTGATTTTCAACTTCGTATACTAACATTTCAGCATTGTGTCTGTGAATCAACGACTTAATAATAATCATTCCACTTATTGCATATTCGGCTTCATTTTATAAAGAGTCAATGCAAAATTTTAGAAGAATTGAGTTACTCTGTATTGGTTCTCTCCGCAGTTAGTCTCTTTCTTTGTGGTCAAAACGAATGCTATAGGTGCATTTGATGCAACTCGAATTTTTATACATTTTTTAACACACGCACATAAAACAAATACTCAAACTGAAACTGCATACTGTTTTGTTAAATTAAACATACCGAATTTTATGTGTGAATTCACAATATCAATTGAAATGTCGCAAAAATTATATATACATACATACATATGTAGATATTGTAGAAACTGGGAAGGCTATTTCCTCACCCAATTCTTTATTTAATTATTTATTTAAAATACATGGGCAGGCGGCATAGCCAATCAACATACATACATACATACATATAAAATTGTACATACAGTTTTTAATTTTTTTTAGTAATTTCTATTTTACATACATATATTTGAATGGTTACAAAAAATTGGTGATTTTAGGTGATGAGGTGATTTTTAAAGAGATTTGTATTTTCAGAAGTTACTGGCTGATTGATTTGGAAGGCGGTTCCAAACTTCAACCACTCTATTTGAAAAGAATAAATCTCAGTTTTGACAATTTTGTTAGATTTGTCTTTTATGAGTCTTGTAGGAATGTATGGTATGACCTCTGACACCGCGTTTTTATCGAACGTGAGAAGGTTTGTACTTTATCCTAATCGGATAAAGTATGATGATCGTGCAAAAATTTGACCTTGAGATTTTGACTGATTTGCATCAGATGATGATACAAATCAGTCAAAGTGATACAGTACTTGTGTGCAGGATCGCCAACAAAAAAAAAACCGTTTATCCCATTACACTGAAACTTCATATTTATATGTTTTTTTGTAGGCCATTACAATCCATAAGACTTTCAAAAATTTTTCGTCAACCGGAAGTGACACTTCCCTTGGAAAGTCGCCTAATTTTTGTGTAATCTTTGGAAGGTTTTTCCAGCAACACTGTGATTATTGGGCATTTATATGTATTATTTCAATTTTATCGTCTCCACAGAGGTGTGACTCATTATATTCAACGTTTCGCTATATAGGGTCGTGATCGAAGTTCAGATATACATACATACATATATAATTATTGTTAGAAAGGGTTATGTTTGTAGTACAAACATTCACCAAACTGATTCCAGATTTATCGTAGGCAATTGAATTTAATTTTCAAACATGACGTACATAATCCGTGTAAAGTCACCCTTAGCTCACTGCTATTTAGCACAATACGTTTACACGCAAAAGAGTGAACACCGTTTGATATTCTAGCCGTCTCGGTCGCAGATATAACCGTTGTTTGCCTATTAACGTCACAATAAGTTTACCAAAGCAGAGCTTCTCAATACGTCTTGCGAAACAATCACATACGAGCTTTCATACAGCGTAAGCTCCCCGAAGCTTTCCAAAAGCGGAATAAAAACACTACAGCGGGCATTTTATATCAACGCGTGCGCTTTTATTATACACGGCGTTTGATTTACGGTTGAGCTTTATTGTATGTCGGTGCGAAAGTTGCGGAAACGGGGATTTGTAGGCCGGGCACACGTTCGCGTCTAATATTTGCTTAGAACATGATACCGAAGGGAGGGAAGAAAGGGATGGGGATGGATTGTTTGGTGTGGGGGAGTGACTATGATTAAATATTCTCCCTCGTTTCGGGGTATGATACGCGCAGACCATGCGAATATGATGCGAACCACTTTTGCCGATGAGCGCTGTGCGGCTTCCCCAACATGTTTTATTGTGAAACATTAGGCTGAAACGCGAAACGGCCGATTTTGAATATCGTGGTATTCGTACACGGATAGCTTTGCGCAATTTTGCGAGTGCTTTCGGTTCGACGCCGTCGGATAGCGCCGCCAACTGATGTATACGCATTTTTTTTCTGTCGTCATTCCGCCACTTTACATTGGGCGAGCGCTGACGAGCGGCGCCGAGCGTCCACGTGTGGGTATGTCACTCGAACATTTTCACGTTAAGGCCAACGTACTGTATTGCCGGCACTTCAGCGGTGCCGAGCGCCAAAGTGTGCACGTTAACGCCAACGCAAAAGTTGAGCGCACCGCAAAAAAAGCAAGATGGCGGACCCTTCCCCACACCCCGGACCCCTCCAGTGTTGTCTGTGCCTTTAGTGCGTAATCATGAAATTATCCACCGATGCCACGATGAGACTTCGTTCGCTGCCGCTTGCTAGTTAGAGTGACGCCACTGGCGATACGATAGCAGCGCTCTGGACGGGCGAGCAAGCGGCAGCTGACCACAGCGCCAAGGCCGACATTTCACGAACATTCGCGCGATGGTGAAGTGGCGACATATGAGCACTGGCGGTGCATCGCTCAAAGTCGAGCGAACCGCGAATAAAGCAAGATGGCCGACCCTTCCCCCTCCACATATGTACATATGTACATATATGTAGATTTCAATATTCATTTTGAACATGAAATCGACAGATTTTGGTAAATCGACCGCACAACACTAAAGGCGGGTCCACATTGGCGGAACGAACGGCGAACGACGAAGAGTGGAGGCGAATTGTTATTATATCGGTTCGCCGGTGTGGATCCAGCTTAAGAAATTTAAAAATCTTCCATTTTCAAACCCATCCATATGTATCAATTGAATCGGCATTTCTTATTATCAGTCAAAAATCTACAAGAAAAGTTAAGTCGCCATTTGTGTCGAACAGTGAATGTAATAGTCGATGCTCGCAGAAAATTGCAATATCTTAGAAACGACTGAGATTTAAAGACCAAAATCTTTTTCCTAAAATTTGGTGGAAAATGACGATTCAAAGATCTTGCGTTTATAAACTTATGTGGAATTTAGCTTTTCATAGATACATAGTGCAACCCTAATATACATAGGTATACAAAAAAATATAATTTATTTCCTTCTCGTTTTATGACCGCTATTTTCCTCAAAAACTAAAGACTAAAAAGTACAGATATATGTAGAGTTATATTTTCAAGTACCTGCAATTTTGTTCCGATTTAATTTATTATTTGCTTCAGTCGCAGTTTAATTTAAAAATTTTCACTTTTGCATAGCAAAGTAACGATTATTATAAGCGTAGAAATAACATCATTTTCCTTTCAATTAAACATTCGTTTCAACGATTTTTTTTTTTGATGCTATTTCCGCTTTACGAAAGTAGGTACTTTATGTTCCACGATTGACTTTCCTTCGAAGAGGAGCCCGCGGTCAAACGACGCCTACATTGAAAAAAGGAATGAAAGAAAAAAATATTAACAAAAAAAAAACCACCTTCACCCCTTCAACCCCTCAGCATTCGATTTGCGCAATTTAAATTTCATTTTACCGTATAAAATAAATGTTATTAGAGTAAGTATGCGTGTCTTTGATCATGCGGAAAGTCGTCTCGTTTAGGCAAAGGAAAGGAAATCTTTCGAGACTTATTAGCTTTGCAACTGGAAAATACTTAAGAACTCCCAGTAGAGGTAACAAAAGTTTTCTTATATGTAAAATGAGACAATAACCCCCCCCATTTTCCATACACACCCACTTTTATCCCCTTTTACTTCATTTATTACTTCTGTATATTCACAAAGTGCGCTTTAGGGAAACTTTTATGAACACACTCGAATCGGTTGCATTCGCCGTATAAAATTCAAAGTTTCTGTCTATCTTATGCCTTATATTTGGTCCCTTTAACGATCGAAATATTGTTTCAAGAGCTTTCAACTGTTACTATAAAGCTCGTGGCAAGATTTGGATATTAATAAATCCAAGTTGACTCTATTCTATTTTCAGAATTGTTAATTTATCAAAATTGGCACCACCTGTTCTACACACCTACCAATTCATTGTACTTTGCTGGAGAGTGTATTTCCTTTTTGACTTTACTATTAAGCCTGGAATAGATAGAAGCAACAAAGGTCAACTTTGTAACTTTGCAGCGAGTTTCCATTTAAGTTTAAGTTTTAGCACATCGTTCGCACATTCATTGGTACGTTTTTTGTTATTTGAAGGGAGGTTATCCAACAGACCCAATAACTACTAAACATAGGAATCGGTGGTACCATTTTTTGTGGATCCGTCTCACAAGTAAGTTAGATAAATTGCCATATGCTTCTAACAGAAGACAGCCAATCTGGATTTAGATCTTGCCAATGGCGGTAATTTAAGTTGAAACCAGTCGATAAAATCATTCGACATACGGGAAATGAACCGTGAACCTTCTTTCGCTCAAGAGACAAACACGTTTATTTATTTATTAAACACTCATTGGGGCTTTTACATATAAAATACATCATATTTTAAATTAGAAAAAAAACACAAAGGGAAAACAAAACTAATAAATAAGTTGTCTTAAGCGGGTATTACACAGGGATAGTTTACTACTAGTTTAGTTTAGTTTACTAGTTTACTCGCTACTATCTCGCTAGTTTACTAGCCGACACGTAGAGCTAGTAGCGAGTAGCTAGTAATCCTATTACACGTGTTTAGTGTACTCGCCAGTAGCGCCACTCGCTTCCGCTAGTGGCGCTGTCATCAACTTGTTTTACAGTCTCTGTACACAGTCTACAGTACTTGTTTTACTTCCTTTTTTATACATTTTTAAAAATAAAGATGTTGTTTTTTAATAATACAATTTTGACTAAACCTTCATATGTATGTATGTACAT